>CM046839.1:41032567-41370067 GCA_025618425.1 Heliocidaris tuberculata | reverse complement strand
CGCATCACTGTCTGTACATGTGGATCCAAGAGGTCGCGGCCCCCTCTTGACAAAAAACAAACAAGAAAACTATGATGCTCCTATACAGTGAAAGAAAAACATTTCCCACTATCCTTTTGCCCCTTTCCATTTTTCTTCTCAAAGGGGGGGGGGGGGGGGGTTGCAGCCGTTACGTCCCCATGGATCTGCGTCTGTCACTTACTGCATGATAAACATATCAGAACTCTTTTGAGTCAGTTTGACAGCTTGAATCGAAATGAAATTTCACTTACAGAACTCAAGATTTAAGAAAAGCAAATAAGGTCACCAAACAATGTAAGTTTAAATAATGGTAATATCATTACTTGCCCATCGAACTATCTTTTTGTCTTATTTTTTTAACGTTTAGCATGGGAGGTCATCGGATGATACAAGGCCTCAATCATCTTCATTTTTATTCTGGGACGAAACACATGGTGACAACATTGACAGAAGGATATAGGGACGAGTTAAGACAGATGAAGTCAAAACTTCGAATCTCGGTAACGTAGGACTCATCATCTGGTCGTAGTGGCCGTTTAATGGATTAGTTTTCTGCAAATAATAATTGTCTATGGTTTATGTGTCTAATAGAATCAGACAGGCCTTTTATTTGTTAAATCGTTATCGATGTTATTTTCCATTATCATTTATGTTGTAACATAAAAACAATGCAGTGCACGTAGCTTCTTATCATTAGCTCGATATGTATTTGACCATACTATACGTTACAATAAGATAGCTTTGGGAAATTAAGGAGCAGTATACATGGTATATGCAATATCTTTTG
Organism: Heliocidaris tuberculata; assembly: GCA_025618425.1. Lineage (NCBI taxonomy): Eukaryota > Metazoa > Echinodermata > Echinoidea > Camarodonta > Echinometridae > Heliocidaris > Heliocidaris tuberculata. The sequence goes on along the minus strand of CM046839.1, from coordinate 41,369,259 downwards.
TGGTAGAAACATACTAGGCGGTAAATAACACTAATGTTTTAGCTATTTTTTTTCTTCAAAATACTCCTTCCATTTTCAGTTTGTTCATACGTATATATATATCATAATGGCACTATTCAGATAAAAACAAACAAACTTGCTTTCCACTGCCTGTATCTAGAGCAACAGTATGATTCAAAGAAACAAATTAGACAGAACACAATATGACAAATTAAATGCAACCCATTCAAGCATCTGAGTTACAAATGAATTTAATTTAGTGATCTGCACTCCCGAAAATATATGTCCAGTTTTTGCTATTTTTTACGTAGGCCCGAATTTGTAACATACCAAATTTTCTCGGCAGTTATACTATGTTTTAATCTCAATCTTTTAATAATAATTAATTACTAGCATACAATAATTCAATTTCGTCATAATTTTATGAAGGCTATCTCTCCAGGATTGGTAGAAAGTGAGTTCGTGCTTCGTCTAAATGCCGATGATCCTGAAAAGGGCAGACAACTGCTTCAAACTTCACCAGTAAGAAAAGTTGTGAATTCAAACATGATTTTAAGGACAGATTGATTAAAAAGAGTATAATACATTCATCATGTAGAATATATCAAATTTATTAACGTTAACGCTACTATATCTTCTTTAAAAAACAAATTCAAACTGAATGAATAAATCATCATTGAGTTTGATATTTCTCAAATCCGATGATTTATCAGAATAAAACTCTCTTAATGTATTTGTTAATGACAATAAAATACAAGTTCATATATTTGAAGAAAAAAATTTGTTTGCTCACTTTAAGCTTATCAAACACAAGTTTAAGAGATGTATTTATCCGATTTTTATTTTATTTATCGTATTTGTCTTCTTTAGTGTCTAAAGAGAGAAGATGTCGCTGAACTCGTCGTCACGGTTTTACAACAACCGCCAAATGTACAGGTATCTAATACATTTGATTTTATTCTCTCTATCCAATTGACTCACTATTGACCTGGGGAATTGTGATAAATTTGAATCAATCCCAACTCTTTTCAAGACGGGGCAAATATCACCATTCTGTCTCTCTGTCGGTATTTCTATTAATATTTGTCTTTCCCCTAAATTGACTTTTATTTCGAAATATTTTTTTATTCAACTTGTGATATCCGATCACAATATTAGCTTGTTGATGGCTTAAAATAAAGGAGATATTTTGAGGAATGGAAAAAAAACTTTAGATGATTTTTTTTTTAATATACTATCCATACTGATTATCTTTGAGGATGGTTAATATATATGATTAGATACATGTAGATATTGTACTTCATTGGTTTTGTCCTTGTCTTGTTATACTGCTATGAATTTCCTGTTGTCGTCGAAACAAAGTGAGTCCCTAGATTATAGTATCATTGTAATGACGATACCAAATGTTCTTCATTCAGCATGTTCAGGGATTAAACAAATTCAAATTGCGTTAAATCCAATTGATTTCCTGTAAACTGAAACATGGTACTCTCACCTGGGCTCTTTTATAATTGTAGGATACCAATTAGTAATGCTTTTTATCTGTTTTCTCTCTTCTCTTTGACAGATTCACGACATACTAGTAAGGGACACGGACCAGGTCAAATAGTGTTTCACATATAGTGTACAAAATTATGATCATGATTTCATTAGTTTGAAACTGGAGAGCATACTAATCGGCAACAGTATTGAGTTAGGATGAAGCCTCAGAACATTTATCTCACTGCACCCCCCCCCCCCTCTCTCTCTCTCTCTCTCTCTCTCTCTCTCTCTCTCTCTCTTTCTTTCTCTTTCTCTCTCTCTCTGTCTGTTTATCTATCTCTATCTATCTTTCCTCTCTCTTCCTAATCTCACTATCTATATCACGATATAATTATGTCATAGTGCTGTTAAGAGGGGCCGCGGAGCGCTTTTGAAAGTGGCGGGCTGATTTGATTTCACTCATTAATGACAATTTTCGAACCTTTTCCCCGAGATTATATGAAACATGCCCACTCAAAAGGTGTGTTCGGGGGGGGGGGGGGCTGCATCCCTCAGCCCCCCCCCCTCCAGTTCCGCGGACCTTGTGATGATATATTATTTGTATGTACCAATGTACAGATGTAGAAAATGATGCTTTTCAACTTTTAAAAAAGTATTGACTTTGCTTTAGAACTATTCACGACAAGCATCAGTGCTGTCTTCGTACAATGTAATACTTTTGAAAACTGGAATATAACGGTACCCCAATAAAGGCACAAGGCTATCAGTTAAGTTTGGAAACTAAACAAGTCATCTAAATGATCAGAAAAGAATTTCCATTTTGACAATTTCAACGCTACGTCGCAAATTAATGAATAACAAGTAACACCCAAATCTGTGTACCACAAAAAAAAAAAAAAAAAAAAAGAGAAGAAATCATATACTTTGTTAATCGTGCCCTTTAATATTATGCTCATATACATATGTGGGCTTGTTCACCAATTTAAAGGCCACCATCTCTTCATAATTATTCGAGCAACGAAGTTCTCGAATATGTAGTTTTTAAAAATCCTGTCTAGAAGTAGAAAGTCTTTTCTAAGGTACAAAATGTTGATATATATAGGCAAGAGGCGTCAGTCCCTGCATGGAAAAACTGCATGTATATGTGAATTTATGTATGTATGTAAAAAAAAAATTCTCTGGCTTCTCTGCAGTTTAGAAGGTGAATTTTAATCATCATAAAATTATCTGGAATTTGAATTTGTTGTTAATAAAAGCTGAATGGAGCTGAATTATAACCAATTGGTGATCTGCCTCTGCTCTTCTTGACGTCCTTTACCACTTTATAACTTTTCATGAAAATACACAATTTACTTTATTTTGTGCATGCTACACGGTGATAATAATTGGCGCGACAGTACTGGGTTTTAACGGGATTCTTTTTGGCCTCCCCTTATTGTATTATGACGGTGTAAAACCTCCTCTTCTTCTTAGAACAGGGGCTACGAAGAGTTTTTGAAAGTGGAGGGGGGGGGAGGCTGATTTGATTTCACTCATGAATGACAATTTCCGAACCTTTTTATCCAAGATTTTATGAAACGTGTCTACTCGAAAAAGTGAGGGGGGCTGCAGCCTCCCCCCCCCCCGGCCCCCCGGTTCCGCGTCCCATGAAAAAGCTCACCTCCTACCGTGTAGGCCTAACCCTGAAGATGGTGATACAACAGCCAAATTAGGGCCTGAATGTTTCGTATATTTAGTGGAGACTGGATGTGGCATCTGAAGAAACAGTAAAGGACGAAGGTTATGAATTTAAGTCTTTTCTTAAATCGTCTAACTAACCGTCTGATTATTCTAAATAAACTTTGAATGAAAGAAGAAAGTAGATCCTTCCCTGTTCCTCTCTTATATATCAGTTCACCCATTAACAACGTAATTATGGCCTAGTTATTATAATAATAATAATGATATGTCCATTTATATATATAGCGCAGCTATGCTATATAAATATACTTCAATGCGCTTAATACATAGTATCACATTATTACCCCGGCTTTAGCCGAGCAACCACGATAGGCGCTAAGGCATTCAAGGAATTTCTTCCTACCGGGTACCATATACCTCACCTGGGTGGAGAGTGGCAAATGTACATAAATGTCTTGCCAAATTAGTGATGCGAGCAGCAAACCATGAGATCAACAGTGACGTATCCACTAGACCACGACACCTCTACATTTCTAGTAGTATCCATGATAATCTCTTTTTTAAGTTCAATATTGTGAGATTTTCGTAATTATTGATACCCAATCATGGACTAAAATTTTCATCATAGTCATAAATCATCCATCGAATGTCTCAGATGATATCCGCCATCGCTCCATCTCTACTATAGACCCTTCGACCAGTCTGTTGTTGTTGCACTGTTTTTGAATAGCGCCAGCACATTGTTTTAGCGTGTTGGTGTGTGAATATGTTGTGTATCAGCGGGTGGCAGGAGAACTAGGGCACCTGAAATAGTGTATGAATGCACCTGTTCGTTCATTGTGTCCTTACCGTACACACGGTACATAAATTAGATCGCAATTTAACAGCAGACGGCATACGTTAATAACGTTACCATAGCGCAGAAATTCTTCGTCACAAGACTTTGGCAAACGAAACATCCGGGAGGAGAAATCGGCGCAAAATGACAAAGACTTGAAAAAGGAGAATACCTCCCTACCCAAAACAAATCGTGGGAATTAAATTTTCTTTTTCAATTTTGACCTTGCTGAAGGAGGAAAAGAGCGTGGGGCTTCAATCGCTTTCCAAGGAGGGGATCGATAGGAGTTGATGCTCAAGGCTGCGCTTTATCCAGCTGATTTAACCGTGAGTCGGTGGATCACTAGGCCGACGTACCCGGCTAATCTAGCCGATTTGCCACCGTTATTGGTTTCGTGGTTGTGCTATTTGACCTTGTCTGTTGCCAAGGGCGTCTATTTTTGGACTACAAAATTCATATAAACTCTGGAATATCCAGCTATGACCAAACAGGTTAGTATGAGTAAATAATATAGCTAGGAAGCTTAGAATGAAGCCAGGATAACTTGAACCAGTATAAATTTATTAGTATTATTGTTGGATAAATTGGACGATTATCATTACTCATTCATATTAGCATATTTATATATAATAAATAACTAATATATTATTTATATGCATGATTCAGTGGCATAAAGAAGTATATCAATCTTACATTGGAACTGAGAATATGAATTTAAAATTCCAGTTAACACCTCACTTCTACTTTACTAACTGGAATAATTGGAAGGGACTATTTTCATATCTTAGTTAGATAGACCAATGTATTATTTTCTTCCATTTCTTATGTTATGGTGCCATTCAAATGGAATGCTTTATCTTTCTTTGTACGTTTCAGTAAAATGAATGGAATCGCATAAATTGCCAGAAGATAAGATACCTTCTTTGTGTTATTGGCAAAGTAATCCCTTTTATTTTCATATGAAATTTCCGATGTATTTTTTCTTCACCACTTTACTTCCCTTGAGAATCAAGATTAGGTTGTTTTTTTTTTTGTTCATTCTCACTTGCAATTAATATTAGAAAACAGTCAAATACTGTTAATATTGTACTTTTACATACTAAAAAATAGGGAATAAATTGTAGAAGTATTAATTCCTTCTAACTAAACTACAAATTACAGTCCCATGAATACCCATTCAGAAAACATTAAGGTTGTGAAAGTGGACCAGGAAGGGGGAATCTCCTTTAACAGATAACTGGGATAATGGTTTCCAAAGAGACTTTCTCATGCCATGCTCTCTTTGAAAGCCTATCATTATTGTTGCATAATGCATATATTTGAATAATATTTGATATTGAAATTTCAAGTTGACAAGAGAGATTGAAATCTCTCTAGCCTGGAGGCAGGATATCTGGTCAAAGTATTGCAATGGGCAGTGACCAAAATGTAACCACATTTGACCCCCCCCCCCCCCCCCCCCCCCCCCCCCCCCCCCCCCGCAGAGCTTGATAGATACTCACGTTGGAGCTAGAAAGACATAACCTTATTTAAGGTGCATCAGTTAGTGGCCATGGGCAATTTGCCTTAATAGAGACAAAGGAAGTAGCTTCATATCATTCTCTGCTCTCACGTGTTCTCTTCACTGACCACCATTTTCATTTTCCAGAATTTGTCAAGGAGGTGAATAAGAGCGAGAGAGAGAGCAATGCAGAAAACAATCCGTCTAGACGATTCTCAGCTCCTGTTGCTGGCAGGACGCGCCAAGACTGACTTCACCATTGCTGGCAACGTACAGAAGAAGAGTTCTGATACAGGCAAGTGGAAGCAACGCTGGTGTGCCCTCTATGAAAACCTGCTCTTCTACTTTGAGAATGAGACCACCAGTCGTCCATTGGGGCTCATTTTTGTGGAGGGGTGCTACTCAGAGCACATTGTGACCCCCAGGAGCAGTGTCAAAGATGAGAAACAGGTAATTTCAACTGTTTTCAATCATAGTAATGTAATAATATTAATGATAATATCAACAATACAGAGATGATACTTCTCAGGCAAAAGCCTGAATATAGACCGTGGCAACTTATTTTTAGGCCGCATTTCAAGGGGGTTTTGTACAAACTAGATCTTCATAGATGATTATCAGACTTGGTTATGAATTCTAACTGGCAACCTTGATGATAGTATTGGCTTCTAATTGGCAACCTTGATGATAGTATTGGCTTCTAACTGGCAACCCTGATGACAGTATTGGCTTCTAACTGGCAACCCTGATGATAGTAGTGGCTTCTAACTGGCAACCCTGATGATAGTAGTGGCTTCTAACTGGCAACCCTGATGATAGTAGTGGCTTCTAACTGGCAACCCTGATGACAGTATTGGCTTCTAACTGGCAACCCTGATGATAGTATTGGCTTCTAACTGGCAACCCTGATGATAGTAGTGGCTTCTAACTGGCAACCCTGATGATAGTAGTGGCTTCTAACTGGCAACCCTGATGATAGTAGTGGCTTCTAACTGGCAACCCTGATGATAGTAGCTGCTTCTAACTGGCAACCCTGATGATAGTAGTGGCTTCTAACTGGCAACCCTGATGATAGTAGTGGCTTCTAACTGGCAACCCTGATGATAGTAGTGGCTTCTAACTGGCAACCCTGATGATAGTAGTGGCTTCTAACTGGCAACCCTGATGATAGTAGTGGCTTCTAACTGGCAACCCTGATGATAGTAGCTGCTTCTAACTGGCAACCCTGATGATAGTAGTGGCTTCTAACTGGCAACCCTGATGATAGTAGTGGCTTCTAACTGGCAACCCTGATGATAGTAGCTGCTTCTAACTGGCAACCCTGATGATAGTAGTGGCTTCTAACTGGCAACCCTGATGATAGTAGTGGCTTCTAACTGGCAACCCTGATGATAGTAGCTGCTTCTAACTGGCAACCCTGATGATAGTAGTGGCTTCTAACTGGCAACCCTGATGATAGTAGTGGCTTCTAACTGGCAACCCTGATGATAGTAGTGGCTTCTAACTGGCAACCCTGATGATAGTAGTGGCTTCTAACTGGCAACCCTGATGATAGTAGCTGCTTCTAACTGGCAACCCTGATGATAGTAGTGGCTTCTAACTGGCAACCCTGATGATAGTAGCTGCTTCTAACTGGCAACCCTGATGATAGTAGTGGCTTCTAACTGGCAACCCTGATGATAGTAGTGGCTTCTAACTGGCAACCTTGATGATAGTAGTGGCTTCTAACTGGCAACCTTGATGATAGTAGTGGCTTCTAACTGGCAACCCTGATGATAGTAGTGGCTTCTAACTGGCAACCCTGATGATAGTAGCTGCTTCTAACTGGCAACCCTGATGATAGTAGTGGCTTCTAACTGGCAACCCTGATGATAGTAGCTGCTTCTAACTTTCAATGCTGATGATAGTAGTGGCTTCTAACTGGCAACCCTGATGATAGTAGTGGCTTCTAACTGGCAACCTTGATGATAGTAGCTGCTTCTAACTGGTAACCCTGATGATAGTAGTGGCTTCTTGTAAATGGTGCTCATGTCTGTCATGCTTAATGCATCCGGCACTCCAATATTATTACCCCATTTGTAGCCGAGCAGCCTAATATTTAGCACTCTATCATATCAGGTACCCGTTTATACCTGAGGGGAGAATGTCTTGCCCAAGGACATTGGTGATGGAATGAGATTCAACCCCTTGACCTCTTAATTGAAAGTCAAGTGAATGAACCTAATACCACTGGACCACCTAATGTTTCATGACAATAATAGTATTGTAATACAATTGTCTCCTGACAAAATAAAACATGTTGAATATGCAACTTGCATACTAACTATAATTTAAATACAATTACAAGTTACAACTGAATATGAAAATTTGCCACTAGACACTTGACAAATAGGTAGCATTAAATTTGAATACATTTTTAAAACGGTGTATTGTATGTGTTCAACCATTAGGGTCATCACTCCGAGGAGATAAGGGGAGGGGGCAGGCAAACAATCACATTGACAAGGAGGGGGCATATACACATGATCATTATTGTAGTTTTTTATTGTCGCTTTATTTTTCCTTAAAAAGATGAGATCATGAATATATGTATATGTGGAAGTATGGAAATTTGTAGATATGTCACTTAATGATATTAGTAGGAGCCAGTCAATATTGTTATTATTATCCACATCAGACGTCTAAAGCAAACAAGTCGTAACATTATCATAAAATGGATCCCAAAATCATCTAATCCCCTCTTGTCAAAATTCACAAATGCAATTATCCCACTGCACTGAGCGAGCAACTGTGCAACAACAAGCTGCGCGCTGGACCACCAGGCAATAATTGCTTGGTTTTAAAACATGTAAAGTTCATAGGCTTTTGTGAAAGAGGGGGATATAAGAAATATCTAAGCCAAGTTGTCACTAAAGACGAGGGGAATGTAATTTTATAAAACCACAGCTCAGATGTCTGATACGGATAATAATTATCTATATATGTGAGAATTTGATATCCATGCAGAATGGAGTATTCAATGAATATCAGTTCATTGTTGAATCTGCTGCAACAGAGAAAAAAAAAGAGAAAAGGTTTTTCCGTCTGACCATATTAATAACACATATGAAATTCGTGGAAATATCTAGGAAGAGGTATAAGTCAGACGTACTTTTGCTCGATTTCTGAGAACGAATAATTATTATTCCTATTAGATGCTTGGGTAGCATAACATGTCAATGTAGGTCTATTCAGTGCATTTTCATGTTTGTGGGGATTCCCATTAATTTATTGGTTGCCATTAAACCCAGCTGTTCTAGAAAGATCTGTGCTTAATCGTTGACAGCTGAATATCACAAGGATACATATTGATTTGTACATGGCAGAAGTAAAAGTAAACTATATTGTGTACATATGAAATCAAAGAATGTAGATTAAATGCTCAAGCCTTTACAATATGTGAGTATACTTTACCATAATGATTAAAACAAAGAAGGCTAAAAAGAAATTCAATTCAATTCAATTTAATTCAATTTAATAATGGTTTTTATTAAAAACAGTGCATCGCAGTCAAATGCTGAATTGAGCATGTTTACATATTTGAATACAATCATATTAGACATAACATTATACAAATTATCATGGACATCATCAATTTCAAACGCATGTGCACTACTGGTACCTAAAATTACTGATATACATGTACATTAAAGATATTGATTGGTTTAAAAAAAAGAGAGAAAAAACATTCCGTCAAGGCAAGAGGTGCAATTCGTAATTCATTAAAATAAAAATTTTTTAAAAATCTACAACGTGTAAAAATTTATAAAGTAATATTAACAGTAAATATTGCAACTTTCTTGAATATTACATTTCAGTCAAATACTCATTCATCTTTTTGTATATACAGAATTTACATGGTAATTAGATGAATTTATACAAAAATTCAATTTTACTATCATACTTTTCTCTAAACAGATATTTAGATTTTTTAAAGCCAATAGTAGATTTTATAAGTAAACTCTTACCTTCAGCAAACCCAATTTGTGTTTTAAACACCAATTTATGATCAATTTTTTTTCCTTTTATATTTTTTTCTTTTATATTTTTTTCTTGACTCCTATTATGGTATATAGTTAATCAACACTGATCCATTACTACGGTGGGGAACACATTGATTCGAAGCATAGGATACACTGTTAATCTCATCATTAGGCTTGTAGGAGGTTAACAACCTCCAGTACATCCTGGGATAAGTGACCCTAATAGTGCAAGTCATAAGTTACATTATAATGTTTTGGGATGTATTACGTGTAGATGATGTAGTAAAAAGAGCTAAATTTTATTTTTTATCTTGTAATTGAGCAAAGTATCAAAATATCATGTACAGTTGCCTGTTGAAAAGAAATGCGTGTATTTTCCATTGTAGATCCTTATTTTGTATATAGCACCATATACTCAGTGAAGTAAAGTGGAGCAGTGATAAAGAGTATACTATTCACTGGCATAAAGATAAGAAAATGAAAACAATCTTATCCTAGAATAGAATGCTGTTGTAAAACATCTTCTTTTGAAATAGTTTGGTAAAATTATTTTATAAAATTAATGAGTGATATTGCTGCTTTTGAAGTGAATGAATTTAAATGGTTTCAGATATTTGGAAAGATAAATTAGACCATTAAAGCTTTCCAGTATGGCACTACTGGTCATCATGAAGCAATTAACAATAAACACCATATGATTACAATGTAGGCAAGACCATGATGATTAATGAAATAGTTGCTTTGTTGGCGAGGCTCTCTCACCTGAAAATCAATCACAGCATGACCTACCGATGACAGCATTTGGAGAAAGAGGGAGGAAATATATGTATGTTATGCTCATAAACCAACAAAGGCCTAGATATAATAGCTTCTATACTCCTACAAGCTGTACATGCCTTAGTACTATTGCAACGCACACAGCGACCATACAATATGAGATTCAATGCCAATATAATAGCCATCCAGTAGGCTGCATGTGCTGCTCTAGCAATTTTCCAATAAACATACCTTCATATCCAATCATCCACTCCTTCAAAAGACATGCAATTTACCATGTCATCTCTCTCTCTCTCTCTCTCTCTACTCCCTCCCTCTACTCTTACTTTCTCTTTCTCTCTCTTTCTGCTCTCCCTCTTCTTTATCTCTCTCCTTTCCCTCTCATTCAATCTCCCCTCATTTTTAATCTCTCCTCTCACCTCTCTTCCCTCTTCCCTCCCTATCTCCTCTCTTCTTTCCACTCTCCTTCCTCTCTCCCCTCTTCCCGCTCTCCTCTCTCTCACTCTCCTCTCTCTTACTCTCTCTCACTCATTCTTCTCTCTCCCTCCCTCCTCTCTCACTCTCCACTCTTTGCTCTCTTTCTCCCTCCCCCCTCTCTCTCTCTGTTCCCTCTCTCTCTCTCATTTTTTGCTTTCCCTCTTTCTATATCTCTCTCTTTTCCCTCATTCAATCTCCCCTCATTTTTACTCTCTCCTCTCACCCCTCTTTCTCTTTCCTCTCTCTCACTCTCCTCTCCCCTTCTCTCTCTCTCTTTCCTCTCTCCTTCCTCTCTTCCCTCTCTCCTTCCTCTCTTCCCTCTTCCCTCTCTCCCCTCTCCCCCCCTCTTCCCTCCTTTTCTCTCTCACTCTCCTTCCTCTTCCCCCCTTCCTCCCGTCTTCCCCCCTCTCTCACTCTCCACTCTCTGCTCTCTCTCTGCTCTCTCTTTCTCTCTCCCTCCCTCTAGCTCTCTCTCTTTATCTCTCTGCTCTCTCTCTTTCTTCATATCTCTCCTTTCCCTCTCATTCAATCTCCCCTCATTTTTACTCTCACCTCTCTTCCCTCTTCCCTCCCTCTCCCACTCTCCTCTCCCCTCTCTCCTCTATCTTTTCCACTCTCCTTCCTCTCTTCCCTCTCTCTCCTCACCCTCTCCCCTCTCCCCTCTTTCCTGTCTCTTACTCTCTCTCTCTTTCTCCCTCTCACTCTCTTTGAGGCAGAGTTATAATGGGAGGATGAATACTCGTGGCAATCAACCATTGTGCATGGTGCATAGATGATATTAGCTGGAGGTGTTATTCTCAAGTGCCATTCAAAATGGCTCTATCTCCTCCATTGTCCTTTTCATAATGTGTAAATTGGATGCATATCCTCCAGTGCTTGCTGAGATATCCATATTATAAATCCTTATTTATGCTTACAAAAACTTGTATTTATGCTATGAGTAGAAAATTATAAATATATAGTCAAGATGTTACAGTTTCTTGACTTTAAAAAAAAAAATCATCATTTGATCACATTCTGATGGTGTATTTATGACATATTACACCATTTAATGCTTAATTTACCCTCTTTTTCTATGATTCATTTACTTGTTACTGTTACCTACATGTATGTTAATGGTACACAATTCTGTATACCACCTTATCAGCAGAAGCCTTCAAGAATATTCACTTTTATTTCTCTTTCTATGTCATGGAGGAATTGTCTGGTAATGAAGGTTATCAGTATCTACATATATTATGCAGTCAATTAGGATATAAAGATAGTCATCTGCAGGAGGAGATGTATAATGACCTGATTATAATCAAAACTATTTGATTTATGGCAGATATTCATTCACCATGAAATTGTTGGTAATGATTTGGAAATAAACTGCTTATCAAGATCAAGCAATGCATATTTTAGTATTTGTTTATTCATATTTAGACTTACAAGCTAGAGGAAAAGTGATTCTCAGAACTCTTTTGTTATTGATTTTGTTAAAAACCCAATCACAACAGTACAAATTATTACACCGGATCAGATTTGCAGTTGCACTTTGACACTTTCAATGTGGGGTTAAGCTTATCTAGATTATAATGCTTTTTATCATAGTATGTTTGAACTTTGGATTTGTCTTCTTGTTCAAAATCAAAATGGGTTCATGAGTTTTTAAGTTTGATAAAATAAAACAATGTTTGTATTAAGATAGAAAAGGAGAAGAGTCAATATGGCTTTGTCTCATGAAATCTGATTTATTATACGTGTTTGTAAAGTTTGTTCCACTGCAAAGGTTATAAGATGAATAGAATTTGAAAAATGTACACAGCATGACTCATAAATTGGAAGATAAAAGGATCACTTGTTTTCATTAAAATAACCCTTTGTGATTCAAATCAATAATTTGGATCAATAATATTTTATGCATTGCAAAATGCAAATTACAAATACAACCTTCATGATGTAAAAAAATCCCTTGTTTTACTGTAGAGCAAATATGTAACAATGCCTCATATAGCTTTAAAGGGGACCAGCCCCCTCCCCCTCCCCCAAAAAAGAGTAGGGGAATTGTATCATTAGCTGACTTAAGGTCATCCATACAAACTATATGAGACATTTAGATGTTCTACAAAAGAGCAGAAATTATTTACTTGAGCCTACATGGAAGCTAACTCAGAGACAACTTAAGTGTGTTCCAAATGTTATGCAACTGTGTTGATAAGTCTACTCTCTTAGACCTTTACAAAGAGTCCAATCTCACATTATCTCGATCTGTACTTGGCAAAATCTTTTTATGGAAGTATTTAAAGCTGATACTTTAAATATGGGATGGCAGCACGGAACCCCAAACAGAAAGCATAACAATTTTTGTTGATTGTTCCCCTTTAATCTGCATAGACAGTATTTTCCCGAAGGTGTGAGATTCTTAGCTCACAACAAAGTCTACAAAGGAAACACATGTGCATCTGTGTCAATATTTCTTCATTTACATGTGAATGAGGCCGGAGACGTTAGGCGAGGTGTGAGTTTATATCCAGTCTATTATAGCAGGGTGCTGGAAGTAAGCTGGCAGATATTAAGGTTCTCCCCAGGTCAGCTAATTCACAGGACTTGATCTGCATGCACTCATCCTATGTACGTCTCAGATGAGTACAGGGAATATTATGGCATATATTTCTATTCTTTTCTTCTCTTCTCTATCGCATGCAGGATTGTTGGGAGAAAATGCATTAGGAAGCGTGCCTGGCCACATATGGGATGATATCAAGATTTCTGTCTCTTATAATTATGTATTTAGATTAGATGTTGTATTCTTGACATTATGTAACCTTTGATAGCTTTCCCTGCTTTTTATAAATATGATAATATATTCAATTATATCTTTCATATTGATTCGCTACAGTCCTCATCCTTACATTGAGACAATCCATTCGTTTTTTAACGAGTTCAGAGAATTTATTTATTTATTCTCAATAAATAAGCATCTTAATATATGTTTAATCTATAAAAAATACCAGATTCCAAAGAAGAAGAAAAAGAGTAGACGGGTCAGTAAGATTGAACCCTGTCCATATTGTACCTCTCACTTAGAATTGTGGAGAGAAAACATTATCACAAGTACATGAAGCTTTCTGTCTGGTGTTGAGTGATACTTTTTCATTATTATTCTTTTTATTATTATTATTTGAGGGAGTCCCACCTCTCACATCTGCGCAATTAACAGTATATTCAGTGCTTAATTTCATTATAGCTGTCTGTAATGAAGAGAATCTTTGCAATTAAAGCAGATTATGTATAGATTATTCATCCTTTATGGGAGAAGTTCAACATATAAGCTTGGATGTGTTTGAGTATTTTACATGCTGGTGGCTTTAAGCCTAGCACAGCAGGTACACTCATCAAATAGTATGCTGGTAATTCTTGAGTGATCCACACTAATAAGCCAATAACCTTGAATTTACGCTCTCAATTATAGAAATCGACTCTGCACATGTTCAGTGTGCAGTACTCAAGACATTATTAATAACTGTACCATGCATCCCAGTGCCATGAAATATTAAACAATCATCATTTTATTCATAAACAGATGCTGCTAATGGATTGGTATACTTGTGTATGAGTGTGTGTATGTGTATGATTGCGAATTGCTGTATTGCCTTACACATTTTAGAATTAAGCTCATCACAGTCTGTCCTGCCAAGTCCAATAACCTATTCTGACTAACGGGTATTTCTCACTTCGAGGTGACTGGTCTATTTCTTGGCTACATGCTCCCCTCTTTTGATTTAAAAAAAAAAATACTTTCAATCACATTTGAATTAAAGTCCATTGTAAACAATATGCTCTCTTAATTGATAGGATAAACATGTTAACTGATATTTGTTTTGCTTAGGAATTGAGAACTGATAGAAAGTAAACCCCAAAAAGTATGAAGTATCCTAATCATCCTATTGAGAGTGTTGTCATGTATAAAAGAAAATGATGTATTGAGATGTATGCATGTGCAACAAATTCATCACATCTTATGGAATATGTTTTATGGCCATGCCCTGTGAAATTTTGGTTTATTACCTTGTCTTTATATCACATTGTTGTGGATTCAAATTATAGCTTGCTTATCAGTGCAAGAGTGCAATATATTTTATTTACAGTTGTCCATCTTGAAACTGGTTTAGAAAATGTGTGCCTGCATGTGCAGAGATAATTCCCTAAATTCTACATACTATTTCAATAGGTAGCCAAACAAAAGCCAGAGTAATAACTGTTTGATTGTATCAGGACTACTTCCCCCTTCCACCTAGAAAACTACTCCTGAGAACAATAACTACCCCAAGACCACTACCTTCATTGGACTATTACCTCCCTGAAAACTACATCCATAGGACTATTACCTCCCTGAAAACTATATCCATAGGACTATTACCTCCCTGACAACTACCTCCATAGGACTATTACCTAGTGCTGGTATCGACACGCCTGATGTCGCCACTATGGCGACAAAAGTACTGGTTTTGGACTTTGCCGACATGTCGACACGCATGCTCCGATGGCGACATAAAATGGGTCTTTTTACATGTACCTCGCCGTGGCGTCGTGCGCGCGTAGTGATTTGTTTCACATACGCATTAGCAGCGCGCGCGCGACACGATCGCTGCGTATCTAGCTGCGACGACCGGTATACATTACGTACATGTACATGCCTAGATATGCGACACCAGCTGACTCGCACCGCATGACTTTCATTAATGCTTGATAAATTGGATCATACAAAACAAATTTTGGGGCAAATAGTTGACAGTGTGCATCTTTGAGAACTGTAAGTGAGTATGACTGCGAGTGTGAGCCCGTGAGGACATAGTGCATGTATTCCATGTAAAGCTCTTGTGAATTTGTGTCGGGTAACTCTGGTTTAATAGTGTACGGTCACTACGGGAGCGACCCGAGTTTAGACTTGTTTGACTCATGTCCAGATGTCGACACATGTCGACATCGGCGTTAATTTTATTGCGACATGGCGACATAGATTTTCCATGCCGATACCAGCACTACTATTACCTCCCTGACAACTACCTTCACAGGACTATTACCTCCCTGACAGCTACCTCCATAGGACTAGTACCTCCCTGACAACTACCTCCATAGGACTAGTACCTCACTGACAATTACCTCTATAGGACAAGCACCTCCATGACAACTACCTCCATAGGAGTAGTACCTCGCTGACAATACCTCCTTAGGACTAGTACCTCTCTGACAACTACCTCCATAAGGCTAGTACCTCCCTGACAATTACATCCAGAGGACTAGTACCCCCGGGGGGGGCACTCAAATTTTTTTCAGACCAGGGTGAGCCGCAGCTGCCCTCAAAACATGGGGTCTCAGGAACGGACTAGAAGCAAAAAACATAGGGTCTTTGGAACGGTGGATCTATACCCAGCTGAGCGAAAAAACATGGTCTAAGGAACTACGGTACTTAGTGTGGCGATGCTATAATGCACGCATATGTATGAATTGACGTACGTAGGCGAGATTGAGAGCTAGGGAATGGGGCACGCCAGGGAAAACGGAGAGAGACGAGCGCTTTTGTTCCAGCCGGGTATCTTGAGAACGCGTGAGAAGGGTGAGAACGGCAGTTTATGGAAATTCCAGTATCTTAAGAACAGCTATCGGCCATTGAAAAGGGGGGTCGTCAAAGCGGCACATAACCCGGGGGGGCACTCAACATATTGGACAGGTGTGCCGCTTTGACGACCCCCTTTTTCAACGGCCGATCGCCGTTCTCAAGATACCCGAATTGCCTTTTTCATACTTCTCACGTGTTCTCAAGATACCCGGCCGGAGCAATAAGCGCTCTCTCTCCTTTCTCTCCTCTCTCTTTCCCCAGGCACGCCCCGTTCCCTAGATCTCGCGTACGTACGTCCATTCACTGGCGTGCGCAATTGCATGTATGCATGCACTATAGAATCCCCACACGAATGCCATAGTTCCTTAGCCCATGTTTTTTCGCTCAGCTGGGTGTAGATCCACCGTTCCAAAGACCCTATGTTTTTCGCTTCTAGTCAGTTCCTTTAGACCCCCGTTTCGAGGGCGGCTGCGGCACATACCCGTCTGTCCAATATATTGAGTGCCCCCCCCCCCCCGGGCTATTACCTCCCTTAAAACTCCCTCCATAGGACTAATACCTCCCTGACAACTACCTCCATAGCACATGCACCTCCGTGACAACTACCTCCATGGGACTAGTACCTCCCTGACAACTATCTCTAGGTCCCGAAAACAACTGCCTCCATAGGAATAGTTCCCCCCCCCCACCCGACAACTACCTTCCTTGGACTAGTACCTCACTGACAACTCCCTCCGTAGGACTAGGACCTCCCTGACAAATATTGCTGGACAACTATGCCCTAAAAGAACTCTAATTAACCCCTAGAAATTTAACTAGGTGGTACTTATCTGGTTAGTTGGTATTTGTTAGGGGGGGTAATTTTCCTAAATGGTAGTTGTGCTAGGGAATAGTTGTCCTGCATGGAATTGCTTTTCTGCCGGAAATATTCCTAGAATCTTTTTTGATAACAAATGGACAGAGTCGATGAATATACCAAAGAGGTTAAAGCTTGGAGGAGAGTGCTGTGTTAACATCTAACTTAGATAGTATACAGCTTGTGATATCCATATATAGTAAAAAGTTTCATGATACCAATCATAAAGTACATTGTGTATAGTTTACTTTTTATTGTTTATTCTAATTGTTTCAGAGGGTCACCCATCACAATACATGAACCCACTTTGAATTTCAATCAGAAACAGATTTTCTTAATCCAAGCATTTAAAACTATAAAAATGTAATGATAAAAATATATAAGGCCTTCGTAAAACTACATAGAGTAAACATTTTACCACGATACTTAAAGTAAGATTCATTATACTGCAGTACAGTGATCGGATTGCTGGAATCTACATGCCATATACTTGTACAGTCTGTGTGATTGTTTTACTGTTGCAAGAACTTGTACTGTATAGGTGTTAGGACATGGGGGTAATTCACATGTATCCATGTGCAATGTGCTGAGAACTTGAGAGTGACCTTTGCATGTCTGTGCACTGGTTTTAAGTTGAACCTAGCGGACCAACCGTCATCTGGGTGGTATAAAAACATTCAGCCTCTGGTGGGATCGAGGGCACAAATGGCTCCCATAATAGTAATTGCATTGATCCATTCTCAAGCACGTTGGCCATTGGATCAATACAGTGACTGTACTGTGCATGTGAACAGGGTATCACATCCAGCACACATGACATTGCTACTTCATAGCAATTATTAGCATATGAAATACTTTAATGACAAGTCGTACTGCCAACTACTTGCATGCACTATTGCTAGGTGAAAACAACAGTGATATCATTGGTTATTATCCTTTATTACATTAAGATTTTTACCTAAGGACTTCCAGCATCATATTCAACATTATTGATTGCTTTTTCAACAAACTTATACGGCATAAGCAAATGTATAAGGTTGACTGTGTTATACACTTTATAAGTACACGTAATACTTATAAGACACATATCTATGCTACGGTATTGAATGCTTTTTACATGACTTAGAGGGGAATATGTGTTTTAAAATTCAAGGCTGCAACTCACTGCTAACCATGCCTATAGCTATATCATCTGTAAGGTTTTCACAGTATCATTGGGGCTGCAAGACTGTCTGGTAGAATATAAATGTATATGTTCGGAAATTTCATCCACCCCCCCCCCCCCAACTGTTATCATGATGATAAGACAACTACTCCCTCAGAGTATCCATCCCCTCTATATTCCCTACTAGTCCAATTACTTGGTGACAAGTAACAGTTAACAATTGGGATAGTTTAAATAGAAAGGAGGGATGAGTAGTTGTCATGGGAAGTAATTTTCATTTTGCAAGACTGGAAAGTGAAATGTCTGGTTTGAAAATGAAGGCAATGACTCACAGTTTTGCCTTATCATCCATCCATTTAGGCTTCACAGTATATAGTAGGGGTTGAAGGACTTGAAAGACTAATGGCATTGTGTAGCCTTGTGCTAAGAACAGTCCATATTTGTTTGAGCTCTATGTGTTGAGTACTCATGACATATCATACTCTAGTTATATTAGGAGAAATAAATAATGATAATATAAGTGGATTCTTGTATAGCGCTCATGTCTGGCACATTTGGTGCTCCATTATAGTTACACAGGCTTTGGCCCGACTGCCACTACAGTACTCAAGTATTCAGAGGAATAAATTCCTGCCACGTACCCATTTACCTCACCTGGGTCGAGTGTTGCAACTGTAGATTAATGTCTTGGCAAAGGACATAAGTGCTGCATAACTATTACCCCCTGGACATCTAATACCCTAGAACAATTACCCTCTAGAATGCTTTATTGGGGACATGCATTTACCCTCTACACAACTACCCCCTTCTTCCCAGGAAAATCCCCCCCCCCCCCACCTCAGACAATTACCATCTACAAAACTACTGTATCCTGAGGACAACAATATAGCCTTACAATTAACTGTAACATTCATGTGAAATGGAGTGATATGATTAATATAATACATTTTCAGGAAGGGGAAGGGTTGAGATTTGATAGAACAGGGGGTACAGGGGAAGAAGTGGACATCCAGAAAAATTATCTTGTGTAGTGCTAACCATGACCCCCCCTCCCCCCCCCCCCAAAAAAAAAAAAAAAAAAAAAAAAAAAATCACTTAAAGTTGTTGAGGTTGTTGTTATATTATCCTAAATGCATACTCTGCCATTCCTGATGCAAAAATGAATAATTTCAATTGACATAGCTCTCCATATCCACATATTGTTATGAAGCATTTTCTGTATCATTATCTTAGACATTAGATTCATGGATCCGAACAGTATGTGGACTATTCTCCGAGTATTATTCCTACCATATGGTCACTCTAATACACAGTTATGACAAATTCAATCAAAATAGCTTTCAGCATTCTCCTAGTTTCCAACTCTACTCCCTGGTACAGAGTATAGCAGATGTGTAGATTAATGTTTTGAAATTGGGATTATTTAATCCTGAATCCTTTGAAAAGCGATATCAAGATGTGAAAAACAAAATTAACTTATGGTATATTGTATGCATGAATGTACATCCCAACATATACACATGCCCCAAAATACCAGCAGTTGTACAAGCATGATTGATGTGGAATGCTTAATGATATACATTGAGATGGGAGGAATTTAGGAGAGCTAATACAATTGCATCAGACTTGCAGCTAGTAGTGATAAGGCCCCCCAAAAAGTTTTATTGGAGTAACGGCCGGGCCATAGAAAAATAGGGTAGGTAGGTTGATTTTTTAGTATTACTTTTTCTCCTGGGAAATGGGATGCTTGTACTCGCGGAGTTTGCACACACACAAGCACAGTGTACCTGTGACCGATGCACCGATAATCTAAAAATATTAGTACTCCTATTGCTTTGTGCAACAAAACTGGTGTAAAACAATAGTGATTGTAAAGTACAATAACACATTGCACTATCATGATCACAATAGCGAATACCAGTATATATTTTATTGAAATGTTTAGAACCGGAAATTTTTAGGGTAGGTTGAATTACACCAATACAACTTTTGGGGTTTTTTTGCCTAAGCTTGTGGACTGCAACCGATCATCATGTTAAATTTCTGTTTGCAAGATTTCAAACTGTGACACAGAGAGCAAACAGATCAACCTTATACATGCATGCATATCGCACCTTTATTCCCCATGAAATATAGGTGAAAGAGAAAGAGAGTGAGAGAGAGTGGGGGTAGAGGGGGGAAAGGGAGAGGGGGAGGGGGAGAGAGAGAAAGGGGGAGGAGGAAGAGAGGGAGAGACTTTGGGAGGGAGTCAAGCATGGAAAAAATGAAGCAGTGGCTTTGCCAAGGAGGACCTCAACGACATATACCCTCCTACAAATTTCTAATGCCCTGAAGGTGCCCCCCACCCCACCAAGATTTTTTGAAAAAGTGCCCTTTCCCAAGTGATAGTTTAATGGTTAGTAACACCCTGTTAGCTATGTAGTGCATTAAAATGTCAAATCACAATACTTAAAATGCATTTTAGAGGGATCTGTCACCATGCTCCCTTATGATACTTAGTTAATCCTCTGCCACAAACAGTTTTTGTGCCCCTAGCTCTCTCTAGTTAAAAAAATCTTAGCTACACCGCTGAAATGAAGGTGCTATTTTTTCATTACAGTGACAATGGTGACTCACCAATTACCATACATGTTATATTTGATTGATTTTTAATGTGGCAATTAAATAAACAGAAAATCAACTACACAAATTAATGAAATATGGGAAATATTGGACAAGGTAAGATTTTTTAATTATTTTTTTTTTTGGGGGGGGTAATTTTTCAAGCATTGAGATTACTCAGAATGTGGGGAGTCTCCTGTTGGAAAAATATACATCGGAAATCACCCATTTGATGTAGACAAAAATATTACACCTCTTTTTTTTCCTCATTTGATTTTTAGAACAGAGTTTTTTTTTCCAGGATATCTTGTGGGTAAAATATCTTTACATGTCCTCTTGTAAAAAACAAGCAAACAAACAAACTGTCCTATCATGAACAATTAAGTAAAATCCTGCTTTGTATAATTATATTACAAACCAAAGGGGAGATTTCTCCATGCGTGACATCACCCAAAGTGATTGCATTCATTGCCAATAGGAAATTCCCCATATTATTTCTGATTTTTTTTTCAATAGCTTTCATATTCTGTATCCAATTTTTCTGGAACACTCACAGACTTATTTCTCTGATTTTCCTGTTCCTATTTAAGGCAACTTACATAAAGGGTTTTTCAAGATTCAAGATTCAAGATTCATTTATTTTTCGATACCAATTCATAAATCATATAAAGTATTTACAATGTAGAAGAAACTCATCATTCAATGCACTTCATCAGAGGACATTTAGTTGAAGCTAATAATTGATATTGATACTTGGGCATAAAACTTTTGATTAAACATTTACACATAAGATACCTTTAAATGATAGAAAGTTGTTTTAAAGATATATATTGATTACAAGTTAAACTTCATGAAACTATTAGGAATGTGAAAATCTTTGCAAAAAAAATCATTTTGTACTGTTTCAAATATTGAGGAGAGAATATGTCTAATTGTATTATCTAAGATATGTTGCAAAATACATTTTACCCTTAGACTCAATCTTATGAAGACGTGATGAAAAGAAGTAAATAAGGGTGGGTTATATTTGAGGATCAAAGCAGAGGAAAGAATAGAAAATTCCCCAAATAATGCGATGAATAAAACATTATAACTGTGGGACTGTCTGTTATTTGACCTTTAGAAAGAAAGCTGTACAGTGATAATGCCAGTTATGTACATGTACACGTTGTACATCATGTATTGGGAGTTGTGCCTATAATGCATTCTGGCTATTTATTCCAATTTTGTCTATTGAAGCTGTGCATATTCGGTGGGCATTACTGCATATGCAGTGTGGCATGGATTATTGTGTGTAACCGAGTGGATGATACGACTGTCAGGACGGATCTGTTCGCTTGCAGAGCAGGGACAAGGTGGAAGGAAGAAAGGTCGAAGAAAAACAGGGAGATGAAAGACAGGAGAGAGAGAGAGAGAGAGAGAGAGAGAGAGAGGAAGAGAAAGTAAGGGAGGGAGGGAGGGAGAGAAAGTAAGGGAGGGAGGGAGGGAGAGAAAGTAAGGGAGGGAGGGAGGAAGAGAAATAGAGAGAAATAGAGAGGAGAGAGAAATAGAGAGGAGGAGAGAGAAATTAAGAGAGGGGTAGCTAGTGAAGATGGAGAACATCAAGAAAAGGGGGAAGAGAATGGAAAGTAGAGAAAAGGAAAAAAATGTTGATGAAGAATAAGAGAGAAAGAAACAACATATTAGGAAAGGTAATAGAAGATAATCATACTTATATAACACATGTAGGCTTGTAAATAGAAAAAAAAAAGTTTTATATTGTAGGTTTAGAGAAGGTCAGATATGACCAAGTTATGAAATACAAAAAATGAGAGATAGGATTGTGAAAGATAGATGAACTTGTTTTGATGGTAATGATAAAATATTGGAAAATACACTCATGTATAGGTTGAGAAGTAATAAATAAGTATAAATTGCTATTTCATTGAAAAGGCATTGGATATTTGAGTTTTAAGAAAAAAATCATAAGATTACAACCGGAAAACATTAAATTGCAGAAAAGCAATAGGCTATAAAAGAGAGAGGATTACAGGTATTACTGTTGTTTATATGATAGTGAAAATCGACAGTTGGACAAGAAGACTGAAATTTTAGACATACATGTATTTGAGTCTTTTGACATTCACTAACAGAAAAAATTTACACTATAAAATGCATAAATTGTAAGTTTTGGTTGAAACAACAGGAGAAGTACAATTATCTCAGTTATTCAGACTGTTAAGATCAGCTAATTTATCATCAGAATTTACTTAATATTGTAACATATGTTGAAGGTAGCATGTTAAAAAAAATTTAAGCAACAAAATGATTTTGTTCGAAAGACTGATTTTATATGTTCTGTTTGATAGAATACTAATTTTTTTATTCATTTTTTTTTTTGTAGCTTTACTCCTTAAAGTACAGAGGAAAAACCTCTTCTGTTTTCATATTTCCTCATTCATTTTTTTTTCTGTAAATAGGCCTCAATAATGCAAACTATGTGTGTGCATTTACAATTTTAACCGACATTCCACATTGGAAATCATTTAGAAGTCAATCATAGGGTCCTTTAAGAATTCATTCAGTATCATAACACAAGCTCCCATGCCCTTGGTACCGCAACCAGCGTCATTTCCGTCCGGGCGCGCTGGCTGCACCCCTGATTTGATTTGCCTTGCATTTATTTTCTATTTCTGACTCCTCGTTTTCTAATTCTGTGCCATTGCTTCCATAAATTGATCTAAATTTGTCAGCAATGAGAAAACCTCCCCAGGTTTAGCACTCACACGAGATCAATATTCAATGGAGAAAGAAGGGACCTGGGAGAACTGAAGCGTGATTGTGCATGAAACATTGTTTGTTTATTAATACATGCTTGTCAAAGCAGAAATTAATTCATTAGCACAATTTATTCAAATGGGTAATAATTGTACTTGAAGACATACACATGTTGTTTGAGCCAATTTAAGTATACAAAAATTATAGGCATTTTGAATTCCTTATGCAAGGCAACATTATGAAAAAAAGGCAAAATAAAACAAACTTATTCTTCCTGTTCTTTTGAGCCATACCTCATTCAAATGTTGTTTATAAACTCCCTTGTAATAAACTTATTTTATTTCAAGACATCTCAGAAATACTTTGGTTTTATTGTATCACAGTAAATCCATTTTGGGGGATGAGGTTCAATTTTTTAATAATAAAAAACACAAAGAGGAAATATTTGCTGCTGGGAGCAAGGATGGTATGCTTTAAAATAGAGTTGACACCCTGTTAGATCTTAGCAGATAATTATATGTACTTGATATTTCTTTGATGATAGCTACATGTTGCCATGAAATAACAGCTGTCAGTTGATGAAAAAATGGTATTATATTTTGAATGACTACAAGAAAAATGTAGACTGAAATCATTTTTCAGGTCTGTCAAACATTAGGACTGATTATATCTTAAATGATATTATAAACAAGAGACCTGTAATGGTCGTTTAGAAGAATATTCAGTACCACCAGTCCTGTATTGCTATTAAGAAGTGTGCAGCATATTACGATCACCACAGCATGTGGGTAATATGCATTTTCTTGCCAACTGGAGCAATGCATATTGCTCATAAATAATGCCAGAAGAAATCCAAACGAGAGAAAAAAGGGTTTCTCTTGCCTGGATTTTATGCAGCGCAGTCGTCTCCATTCCATGCAACCTAAAAGCGAGTTAAAATGTAATTGGCACATCCGGCAACAATCTGATTAAAATACATTACCCGGGTAAAGGGGAAAAAATATCTGGGACATCTCTTCCTATTTCTCTCTCCTTCTCCATCTCTTCCTCTCTCTCTCTCTCTTTCTTTATCCCTCATCGTTGCTTGCCGTTGATCCCTTGCGGTGCCCAGAATGAACCCTGTAACCTGGGCTGACTCCCTCTGCATTCAGCTTAGATCTGCTTAATATGTGCATAGAGATGAGTACTCAAGGTAAGGAGACTACACGCGTTTGCTGACGGCTTCCGGTTACAAGGGCCCCTTGCGTGTAAGCCTGGTTGTTGCTATGTGTTGGAGCGCTGAGGCTGCAGCACCCCTCCCGGGGATAGGATTGAGCCACTTAGCCTACCTCGTGCCCTGACAAGGATGAGTTTCATGTAGAAGATCAGACCTAGCCAAGGATACCATGTGAAGATTTGTAAGGGATGCTTATGATCAATATTAGAACTGGTGATACTAGAGAGATGGAGAGAGAGAAAAAAGAGAAAATTAAATATAATTACATTATGATATTTCACATGATGCCTTTTATTGTGGGCTTTATTGATTTCTTGACTTTAAACCAAATGTTGTTTGATTTTAATGGATGGTTAATTTTCATATCATGATTTCCACTGTACAAAATATTTTCATGAAGCACTGTAATTGGCATTTAAGAAAGAATATAGATTAAATGTGAGAAATTTTAGATTCTGTGTCACTATAAAAAGCAGATTTTTTTTTCAATATAAAGTCATAAGGAACAAGTTTGACAAAGCCTTCTCGGGCACTTCATGCAAGCTGTCCTGTAGGACATATCGTCTGTTTGGAGCTAGGAGGGCGCTAACTCTGTACAAAATGATATGAGTTAACGCCCTTTGGGCTCCAAACAGATGATATGTCTTTTTTATATTTATTTCATCCCAAAATAAAATATTTCTTGATATAGCCATTGAAT
Organism: Heliocidaris tuberculata; assembly: GCA_025618425.1. Lineage (NCBI taxonomy): Eukaryota > Metazoa > Echinodermata > Echinoidea > Camarodonta > Echinometridae > Heliocidaris > Heliocidaris tuberculata. Next base: position 41,343,585 of record CM046839.1, on the reverse strand, counting down.
AATGGTTCTTGTGATTATCATTACGATTGCAAAGGGTCAAATCAAAAGAATTTTCATTTTTGTATTAAATAAATATATAAAGGACATGTTGTATGGGACACACTTCACAGAATTGTCTGGTGATCATAGTAGTCACGTACAATACGTTGAATTTTTCCTTTTCTGTCATTTGTAATGAGTAAATCTACTCTAATGAAGTAAAAGAAAACCAATACAGGATATTACCTACCAAGAACTAAAAAGACATTGGCCTGAATTCACAAAAGAAGTTTATTTTAACCCATGGTTTAAACCTTCATGAGAGTAGTACGCGCATGTCCTCATGTCCAATGGGTGTGCAGTAATTCGCTTACATATGCTAATTTACTCTTATTTATGCTTAATTTAGTCCATGGTGGAGGTTTAAACTATGGTTTAGACCTTGGGTTAAGTTAAACCTCTGTCGTGAATTTGGGCCATTAACTCCTCTACTTCAATTACGGACAGTTAAACCTCTGTTTTGCTCTAAACAGATAATATATTATACATAAATTCATTGATTTACTTGCTGTGTAAGTCTTCAGAATATGAAGTTTTGTGTGAACTTTGTCTTATGAAGATGTGAAACAATTTGGAATCAATAGTAAATGCTCAATATTCCAACTTTTTAAACAAATCTCAAACTAGTTCTGTTATTGCAATCCAGTCTCTTTCTGTTTGTATAGAATATATATATATATATGAATAGATGATATGTTGTTTTTTCCCCTGTTTTGTATAAGAGATTTTGAACTTTAGTAACTGTATTCATATCTTCTCCCACGAGCTCATAATTCTCCTGACAGGATGCATGTACATGAAAGACACGTAGACATAAGCTTAAGGCATGAGGCCTTATTTTGTTGACCTGACTATAAAGGGATGTTTTTATTTTAAACGGTTCTTCTCAGTTAATTTCACATGAAGCTTGCAATGGGACGGATGTGTTGCATGTAGTGGATGTTGGCAATCACATGTACTTCTGTGGCGTTGATTGATGTGTGGTTTAAGCAGTGTTTGTAATAAGTCAATATGCAGCATGCCTTCTTTCCTCTCTATCTCTGTCTCTCTTTCAGTCCTTCTCTCTCCCTTACTCTCTCCTCTCCTTCTCTCCTTCCTCTGTTTTGTCTGTTTTAATTCCCTCTTGCTCTCACTCTGTCTCTCCTTTCCTAGTTCCCATTTCTCCCTCTCACTTTCATTTTGTTTTCCATTGCATCTCTGTCATATCTAACACCCCCCCCCCTCTCTCTCTCTCACACACACACACACACTCCCTCTCTCACCCTTTCTTTTTTCTCCCTTACTCTCTGTTTCTCTCTCCACTGTCCTCTCTTTTTCTCTCTCATCCTCTCTCTCTCTTGCACTCCCTCTCCCTCTCTCCCCATCACAATGTTCTTATCCCCTCCCTCTTCCCTCTCTCTCTTCCTCTCTCTCTCTTTCTTTCACTCTCTCTCACTCTTTCATCTAAGCTTCCATTTGTTGCTTCTTTGTTTGGTCTATAGACTCTGTACACATGACCATCGACCAAGCAATGTCATTACATCATTGCCAGAGTAAACTTTCCTTGCTACAGCCTGCCATCACTGTTATAAATGTCACTCTTTGTGGCATTTGCATTTGAAGACCAAGAAAGTATTCTTCTATTACTGTGATTATTATCTCAATGGAAAATAATGGTAACAATAAAGTCACTGTATTTATCATACCTATCTCAGCTCATGATGATATACAGGTATTGTATGGAATGTTACCTAATCTTGGTTCACCAGACCTTCTGTTCATAAGCCTTTCATCTAAACCAAGATACAGTTGGAAGTAAATGCAATAAAAAGCTAACTAAAAACAACTGATTGTAAATTGAATTATTGAATTCATATTCATTGACCCTGAAAAATCACTCTAATTTCCCTTCTTCAACTAGTATTCAAATTTGTTGTGTTCCTATAGATTTCCACCTCACATTTAGAAATATTTTGATACAAATATCACTACAGTGATTTTAAGTTGTATTTTCATTTTTTTTTAAAATTTAAGATTGTATTTCATAACATAATGTAGCTACATGTAATTACTTGCCCTGTAAAGCTTGCATTATAACCAATAACCAACTAATTACATACTGTATACGCCATATATTTCGCAGGGGTTTTATTTTCGCGAATCGCGAGTGAGTCGCGAATTTAACAACATGCCAAAATATTGCCAACGTAAGAAGTCGGATGAATTTGTTGTCTCCTGGTCAGAAATTCACCACTTCGCTTTGCAAAAGTACATCATCACCGCTGTTTGTAGATTTGAGAATTTTCCGACCGCGAATTCAACCACTCACGAAATAGACTGGTTAGTCCTATTTGCGAAAATTTATGGCCGCGAAATTTATGGCTTGTACAGTATATAAAATCTACATTATTTCTTTCACCTCTTCAGTAGCATATACTAATCTTCGAAACTTTACTCTTTAAAAATCAATTGGTCTGTATACACAAATATTAGAAAAGGAAATAGGACAAGTGGTAGGGTATCAAGATGATTTATTGGTTAATTGCATTAACCTTATACTAACAAGGAACATATATAGAGCAGAGTGTTCAATTAGTTCATCTCCGGGCGCTAGGCATAGTTAATTGCATCCCTAATGAATTGTAAGTGCTTGTGCTATTATTTTGCATAAATTAACTTGTGAAAATGTTCACGTGCCATATTATTAACTTGAAACCAGGATAGAGTTCACTTTCACTTCTTTATCATCATGGAAACTGAAAGTGTGATAATCATGTTTATTTATGTATATTACTTAAATAAATAGGAAGTAGTTAATGTTTGGAGACAATTTTTAATAAGTGAATATAACTCATTGATGTAGATGGTATGTATAAACTGCTTACATGCTAACATATGCTAACATGGTATGGTTTGCTGAGATTTTTCCAGTCATCCTCTATTTAAAATGAAGATAGCAAGAGTTGGAAATCATCCCTCCCCTATTTTACATCAGAAGAATGTGAAATCCCTGAAGAAAGCTGCATTGGTACTAACAAAAAAAAAATAACTTGAAAATTATAGATATGCTATATATATCTACCATATAGTAGCATATGCCTGACACTGAATAACATCTGTAGAGTGAAAATAGATTTATGGCTTGTGAAAATTCATTTTTATTATTTTCTCTAACAGAATAGATTAGTAAAAAAAAATTAGTGATCATAATTGATAATGATTTCAAGGTCTCTTTATTAAAGTGGAAATATTTTGTATTTGGCTTACATTTGAATAGTCGCTGTTTTATCCTAGCATAGACCTATTATTCAAGGAACAAATCAACTAGAATGACATGATGATCTATACACTAAGTGCCAGTTCCAGCATGCAGTCATAAGGTTTGCAGCAAACAAAATTAACATTTTCACAGATGTGATTTTTTTTTTGACAGGTGAATCGAATCAATGAATTCAAATTAAGATTAAAATCAAATTCATATGTATCAAAATTTGCTATATAATCATTAATAGACACTGAAAGTCAAAGAAAAGTCATATTCTGTTCCATAGATTTTCCATTATGCACTTTGTAACTCATTTATAACGTTGATACAAATCAGGAGTAAGAATACTCTATAGTGTGAAAGTTTTATATTTCGTTCATATCTGATTTGTTGTTGTTTTTATGTGCAGTACTGGTACTTCTCTATTCACTACCGCCATGATAGCCAGAGGCAGTATGAACTTCGCTGCGACACAGAGGGGGAAGTCAATGCATGGGTTGACGCTATTCAGCACTGCAAGTAAGTCATGTGACCACTCTCGACTCTCATGATCCTTTAAAGCATATGTTAGGTCTTGTAATATTGAATGTTAGAATCAACAAAGACATGTTTACTTTTTTTTTACTTTATTTCTGCAAGGGGAAATCTAACCAAATTTCTTTAACTCTATATAGATGAGATTAATATAACAGTAATCTGTGTTAGATAATTTGTTTTAATGATATACAATTCTAAATTGTATTAAGTTAGTATCAGTGGGTGTAAATTGTATGTGTGTGTAATTTCTTTTTGAAAAAATCTAAAGTGAGAGAAATCAAGAGAAGAAAAGAAGTAAGTGAAACAAAACATTTTTTAACAGATGTAAGAAAAAAAATTATTAGAAGAGAGAAGAAAGAGACAGATAGAAAACACAGCTACTAATAGAGAGAAAAGGACTAAGAAAGACACCCATAACATCAGCTTGACACCCTGTTCATAGTTTACATTTCTTGATGACCCGTCCTGGTTTCCTTCACCCGTTCGTCTAGTGCAGGCAGGCAGGCAGGCAGATTGCTTGATTCCCTATTTACAATCTCCATCAAATACAATGTAGCGAGTGGCATTTGATTCTCGCCTTGGCTGCCATGTTCGTTGTGAGGACCCCCTGACAACGAAGTAATACTGCCAAGCTTCTCTGGGGAGGCCCTCCATCAAGCTGCAATGCGATATTTAAAGAGACTTGCCTCTCTTCTCTCTGATCTTTACTCTTTGTATGCATGCATGTTAATGTGTGGCTTTCCACAATCTTTTGTATATCTCATTCTTTACTTGTTCATTACCCTCTCCATGCATGTATTCCTGCTTGTAATGGTTTGTTGGATGTTTGGTTATCATGTATTCTTAATGATATCCATCATTGGTCCAAATGTGCATCATGCGACAAAATACAATTCCCACTAGCCTCATGCAAGTGAGCAAATTGCCATGGAGGGTAACATCTGACATCACAATCCGTGAATAGTACTACTATTCATGGATACTATTTATGGTGTATGACATCACACACAAAAATTGCGTACTACATTATGACAACATAAAATTTGCACGTATATATTATTTTAGGCACCGGCGCTTAATGATGTAATCATTAAGAGTTTGATATGATCATAAGTAGATGAGTAGATTTGGGCTTTAGTTTAAGATGACAGATATAAATAAAATATATACTGCCTACATGTACATTCAAGTCTCGGGTTAAACTGTGGTACCCTCTATGACGTGAAGACGACCATTTTCCTTTGGTGCTGCGCCCCTCATGAAAATAGTTGTGTTTTACATCACCTCGGGGACCATATTTGTATACTATGTCATTTGAGTTTGCTTTATTTTCATCTGCTGAGATCCAAGAGGGAATACTATTTATGAATAGTCCTATAAGTTAATGCCTTTTTGGCTCAATCAGACATTTTCATTTCTAGTTCTTTTTCTGTGTTATTCCCTTGCATTATTATGATAATGAGAAAAACTTGGTAGGTTTTATTTTTTTATCAGTATTTTTCTGTTTGTGTACATGCATCTCCGTGTTTCCCCTATCATCTATTTTGTTATGTTCTCATCCCTTTAATTCTCTATATATTTTTGTATCCTCAGAAACTATACTAACCTGTTTCTCTCTATGGGCATTATTCTTACTTATGTTTTTCTATATAGATAGAATTAGAACAAAATATGAGTATTAAACAGACACTGTGTGATATTAGCTTAGAGGGATTGAGGAACAGAAGAGATGGATGAAGTCATGAAGAGAGAGAGAAAAGAAAGGAGAATTGATATATTTTAACTTTTCATCCATTAAATTTCAATTTATTTTACCATTACATTTACATATTAACTTCTATTCATCCCATCATGTTCTTCTCCATCCTCCTTCTTTGTCCCTCTTACCTTTTTTCTTCCTGTCTGTTTTTCAAAAATCTCTCTTTTCTTTTCCCATCATCATATCTCTCTCTCTCTCTCTCTCTCTCTCTCTCTCATTCCTCCATGACCTCCTTTTAATCCACACAGCTTCAATGCCATTCTACTCCAAAAAGAGGAACTGGAGCAAAAGTACCTCCATCTACTTCAGATCCATGACAGTGAGAAGATAGCTAAGTTTGGTCTTCGCCAGCAATGCCAGGAACTCACAGCTGAAGTAGCCAAACTCAAAACAGAAGTAAGCAATTTTGTTTTTCTTTTATCCTCTCCATTTAACCCCTTTGAAAAAGCCATTAGTCCTAAAATAAAAACAATATTATGTTGTTGATATTCGCATATTTATGTGGATATTAGAAGAATTATGTTTATTTGGGCGTTATCAGATCTTGGCCCTCTTGCATAAGAAGTTGCGTTTAATTGCAACTCAAAAAATTAAACGCAAGTCCCAAATACTCGATCTTGATTGGTTGAAAATCAAGTTACGTTTAATTTTTTGAGTTGCATTTAATCGCAACTTTTTATGCAAGAGGGCCCTTGTGGCATAATTTGTTTCACAAGTGGAAAGGAGGTCATTCAAGTAACTTGTATGTTGATTCACTACTTGGAACATCACATAATTATCCTATAATTATTATGAATCATATATGTAATCTCTTTAAATTTCTGAATATTATGTCTATGAAAAATCATTGTGTACCACTTATGCTATTCTCATGTTCCCGGGTATCTATACATTTTATTGTATCGTCACTCAGCAGATTACTGAACAGTTCTTAATATCTATCATTTTGCCCTTATTCAACCACAGCATACTGAAAAAATAAAGATTTATTTGCATTACCATCTTGTAGAATGAACGGGTTGTATGTTGATTGTTATTCTGCCATATCAAGTACAAGAGGTTAACAATTTGTTATTACATATAAAGCGTTAAGAGCAAGAAGGGTGTTAGCACTATGTAAAATGCTTGTTGAGAAGAACCATCTATTTCTTGAGAGATAACAAGATCATTTAAAAAGAAATTTTCCATTTGGCTTCCTAAATACTTGTACCTGAACTCTTATTTTCAATATAATGTAAAGAGTTTGTACATCTGCATATTTCAATTCAAGAGTTGTTATACAAAACAATTGCTTTCATTTAACTTTCATGTAGAAAGAAATTAAGGAGTACAGTTTCAAAGAATTTTTCTATATATACATGGTAATTGGTTGTACAAATATTTAACATTCTATAAAACAATAATTGGTTTCACATCACAATGTACATTTATCACTGATATATGAAAGTAATGAAATTAAGACATGCATGGAGAAGTTAACATTTTTTTAAAGATAAAATTTCCAAATAAACTTTGTTTCATGTTTTTATTTATCACAGTCATACAATGTATCATACATGTAACAGAAAGGCATGATTTATTGATAATTCCTTGCTAATATGTTTTTACTGTATACATGACATGCATATATATACATGTAGGTCTAACTGAAGATGATGTGCTTCTTCAAGGTTCGTTGAAAAGGGCAGCAGAAAGAAATGGAGTTTGGAAAATAAAGATATTTTGGGAGGGATATTTATATAATACTGAATGAACCTGAGTGGGATACAAGGGTATATTGCATGAGCTATGAACATATTTTCAAAGCGAGTGTGATAAACCCTTGTGTCTCACGATAGAAAAGTCATTCAATATTATTATTAATTGTATATGGAACTTAGTACCTCATTTTCACCATTATATCGTAAGCTTTTGTATTGATTTGCACAAACAAACAGAGAAGGAAAATTATTTTGTCTCTACCCAAACATTTTACAAGGGCTGCGCACATACATCCTTTGTCTTAGCCTTCGCATATTCAGTTACGCATTCCCTTTTCTGCGCCGTCGTGCACCCAAACCATGAGATATTGAAAAATTACTGCATGGTCATCCGAGTACTTTTTCCCAAACCATGAGTTATTAAAAAAATTACTGCACGGTCATTAAGGTACTTTTGCGCAAACCATGAGATACACCGATTTTACGCGTAGGCTGAAAATCCTTCCTACATATAATAATGAGCAATATGATATCATAAATGATGAATTTTAGTCTGCTTTGCAATATGATCACTTAAACTAATCATGTTTTACCCCTTTGGATTTTAGCAGATATTTACATAATTATTAGAATACTCTTTGCTGAAGCTACATATTTATATCTATATCTCCCTACTTACAATGTCGATGAATTTCAATATCACTTGCCGTTTATAATTGTTTTTTGTGCTATATCAGCTGAATTTGCTGCAAAGGAGAGAGAGGAAGATGTCTGGTTCAATAAAAGGAGGAGCTCCAGAAGACGATGAGCCAGAAGATATTAAAAAGATCAAGAGAGTAAGTCTTTGATATCAGCTTTGCTATCCAAGAAGACAGTGCTTGAAAATAATCACTGAGAAATATTATGTCAAAATTCTATCTATGGCAGATAGGCTGCACATATTTTACAATGAGGCATATAATGTTAGAATGGCTAGGGATTCTGATTGTGATGTTTGATGATTGTGAAAATATTTAGTTTTTCAAATAACTTGACTATTTTCAATGATGGTACAAGATTACTGTTAAAAAGTCAAGTTGCTTATAGCTGAATGCACAGCAATTATAATATAACAACCATTAACCGGACAATTTAGTTTACCTATCAATTTGATGCATGCCGTTTTTATCCACTCTCAGTAATTGCTTGAGCACATTATAGTTGATTAAGAATGACCAGGAAAATTTAATATAGAAATTATACATGTAAAATATCTATGAATCTACCATAATATTTAATATTTTTTTACATGAAAGGTACAAAGCTTCATACGAGGTTGGCTATGTCGACGTCGCTGGAAGGCCATCGTTCAGGACTACATCAGATCTCCACATGCAGAAAGCATGCGTAAACGCAACAGCATTGTATTCGGCATGGTGGAATGCGAACGAGAGTATGTAGAGCAACTTTCTACACTTGTCTCCTGTTTTCTTCGCCCTCTCAAGATGGCTGCCAGTGCCAAGAAACCACTTATTTCTCATGAGGACGTCAACTCCATTTTCCTCAACAGGTGAGCATCAATGTTTTTAGAAGACTTCTAATATGATCTTTTCGAAGGCTTACCTGATTAGTTTGTCAATACCCAGAATTGGTCGTTCACCTTCTTAGTGTATCAATTTGATTTAAACTGCCTTGATTTAAAAAAAAAAAAGAATTATTTGAGAAATTTTGTTATTGATTTTGTTGATTTGACGAAAAAAAATCACTCAAAAAACATTGATTTTTTTTTTTTTTTTTTTAGATTGTCTGAAAAATTTGTCTAAGTGAGAGATTTTGTATTCCAAATAATATCTGATATTAGATCTACTAAATAATGTGTATCTTTTCTATAGAAGAAACATTTAGGGCTATAAAATAAAATAAATCTGATTTTTGTTTTTAATCTTGAGTTTTTTCCAACCCAGATATGTGTATGTATTTTTTTGTCTTGTGGTCCCCTTCAGCAATCATTCAGTCATGAACACCATCTATATAGATCACTAACCTATTAAACCTTTTTCTAAGTTATTGTTTCAGTCTCACTTTAGGTCAACTCTGATATTCCGGATTGTTTTTATAGATTTACTACAGTAATGACATCCTATACAGATTTCTTGCATAATACACCTTAATATGTTGTTTGATATATAGCTTCAGACTTACAAATGATAAAGAAAAGGCAAGGAAATTTACCATTATACATTTTTAAGAAAAGATGTTATTTTGTTGTTCGTTCTGCATGACAATATTCATAATGATTCCAATATCTGTCCTTAAGAAAGGCATACATATGTCATGTAATTGAAATATGTTGTACTATGTTTGTCTGAATTTTCTTACTTAATCCCATGGATGGAGCTTATGGAGATTTTAATTCTTCTCTGTTTACCAAGCACAAAAATGGTTTTACATGATATCCATGAGAATATAAATGATGAAATATTCAAATATTTTAATTCACTTCCACAATCAGATTAGCATCAAAAGCTTTAGTAGCACTTTTACACATTTCCTTAAATATTTACACTGGATGAAGATTGTGATTTTAAAACTACAGTATTTTTTGTGATTTATCCCTTAAAATGGATACCATGATTACATCAATTTATTTTCATGTTGATAAAGCTCATGGAGTTTTTGTCATGAAGCAAAAATTCACAAATGACTTGAAAAAAGGTCTAATGATTGATTAAGCGAGTATGAAAGTAAGGAAAGTGGGATAAGTCTTGGATGTATTTACAATAATTCAACCTTTCAAAGTGATTGTAACATGGCTATAAAAGTGAGATACACAGGAAAGGTGGATTTTTGTAAATTATTTTGCATGTAATTTCCGGACACAAGACATTGCAATAATAAAAGAAAGCTGATGCTTCCGGATTTAAAAAATCAGGGACAGGAAAATAAAACCCTTGGGAAATGTTGACTTTGTCTCATGGACACAATTTCCTTTTTCAAGGGAAAACTTAGGTCCCCTTCAGGCAAAAGTGTAATGCAAGAAACATTAAATACAGCACATTCAGAATATTACCAACTTCTTTCTTGGGAGAGTGAGGAAGAGAGAGAGAGAGAGAGAGAGATATTCCCCGTCGGGACAAGGCACTTCCTGCAAGTTGATCCCGAGAGAGATATGAATATTCCACTTTCATGAGGGGGGAGAGAAAAAAGAGAATTGATGGAAAGAAGAAAAGGAATGGAGAAAAAGAGTAGAAGTAGTGAATATAAAACCTGTATCAGTTATAAAACCTGTATCAGTTATAATACCGGAGAATATTTCCTCTCATACATAAATCATGTGTGTAGAAGCAACATCAAAGATGCGGGGAAGAAAATCAGCATGCCTGGGACCCGAGGCATGCTAGCAAATATTAAAATTTATGGGGCATGCATAAATTTCCCATCAACAGGAAAAGGAAGATGAGCTTGCAAATGTCTGCAAAGTGTAGTAAAATGGTTCCCCCCCCCCTTTTGATATCATTCTTGATGGAGTAGCCGGAAGTTAACAGGTTTAGGAATTGTTCTTTCTCTCTCTTTTGTTTTGTCATTGTTCTCTCTCTCCTCTCTTTCTCTTTCTCTGTCTTTAGGCCTGTATTTTAGACTTTCTGTCTTTTATTATTCCCTTCTCTAGTTTTCTATTTTTTTTCCATTGTTTTCCTTCATCGGTCTCTTCTCGCCCTTTCTCTCACACTCTCTCTCTCTCTCTCTCTTACTTGTATTAATTTTGTTTTCATTTTTTCTTTGTTAAACACACTTTCTCCTCTTGTCTTTCTCTCTTTATCTCTTTTTTGTCTTTTCCTTTGTCTTTTCCTTTGTCTTCTTAATTTTCTTTCTGTCTCACTTTATCTCTCCCTCTAACCTTATTTGTCTGTATTTCTATTTCACCCTTGCTATTCTTTCCATATACCTTCCTCTTTCTCTCTCTCTCTCTCATGAACAAAATGAGAGGAAATATTCTCTGGTATAACTAGTTCTCTGCCTTTTAGATTTGTTAATTTGCAATTGATACTACTTTCATTTTTGAGTTGGTCATTGTAGAAAAAAAATGTTTTCCACATAATGCTCCTTTGAGATATGAGGCATGCCAATTCTCTTTTCTCTTGATCACAAAATCATCACTGTTACCTTTGAGAGTGGAAAAAATTTTCCTTTCATATCATTATTAATTAATACCTTGGTGAAAGATGATGACTTGTACTATATCAACATGATAAATACCGATCGAGTTACCTCTACAAAATATTATAATTTGTGTACTTTGTGTTGAATTGCATACCGACATCTGTTCTAAACTAGGTTGTGGTATGATGTTTGACATGATTGATTACATGTTGAATCATTGCTTATTCTGTACAATCTGTACGATTCAAGGTTCACACAGTACAGGGTATTTTTTCTTACCTTTCTTTGGCAATTCCTCATTTTATACATATTTTGTAATGATTTATAACTATTTGAAAAAAATGAATATTACCTAGGCTTAAGCCCCGTCTTAACAGACCTTTCTGGAACTGAGTTGTCCAGACAATGTCCGGACAATGTTTTGTTACCCTGCCTGTTAAGACGCTCCACGCGGGGTGTTGTTCAGACATTGTCGCGACAACTTTTCCATAAATTCTAACCTAGCCCGCCTAGGGTAACTTTCCGTAATCACCGTGACATTGTCGCGACAACGTCCAGACAAACCTCCTGTTAAGACGCTCTCGAGGTAATTTTCTCCCAGAACACCGGAAGCTGACAAGACGCATGCGCAATAGACCATTGCAGATACATGATTTCAGTACAGGCACTAGATCGCATTTCCCGCGTTTGGTTTGAATCTCGCGTGTGACCGGCAAGTCAGATATACATTGCTATGGAAACCTGCCAGGGGAAGGTTGTCAGCATGTGTCTGTTAAGACAGTGCGTGGGGCTCTCACCCACGTTTTTATTGCCTAATTGAGGAATGTTACCCAAGGTTTATTGTCAGGACCTTGTCGCGACATTGTCCGGACAAGGTCTGTTAAAACAGGGCTTTAGAGTTTAATGGATCTCTGTTCTCATCCTTTCTTAAGCCCCGTCTTAACAGACACTTTTTAAAATGCCTCGACCGGGTTGATACCGGGTTAGATTTCTTTACCCCTTCCTGTTAAGCCGCTCCTACTGAGGTGTTGACCGGAATCTACCCGGTATAATTTTGCCAAAATTTGACTAGGTCCAACGAGGGTAAAATCAGGACTCTACCCCTGCTAATTACGGACAGCTGTTCTGTTAAGCAGCTCTGGGGGTAGTTTCTGACCGGACAGCTCGACATTGCGCAATGCTCGAACTCGATTCTCGTGAAATATCACATTCCCCGCGTTTTGAATCTCCCGCGCGTGCGACAGGAAGTCATGCAGTTCTATACGTTACTATGGGAACCTACCCGGTTAGGTTTTCAGCGAACGTCTGTTAAGACGGCGTGCCGGGGTGGACCACCCGTGGTTTTATCACCTACTGCCCCGCTTTTTTAACCCGGCATCAGTCCCGACTCCGTCCGGACGCGGTCTATCAAAACGGGGCTTTATTCTTGCTTATCCACTGTTATTTTCACAAAAGTAAGTTCAGCGATAAGGATCCAGCTAAGTTGTCTATAAAATGTAGGTAGGAGTAGTCTTCAAACAAAGCCAGTAAATGGCAGACAATTAATTTTAAAACCTAGCAAAATGATACATATAGTATGATGCTAATTATGCATATAACTATCAATGTACAGTGGCAATGATTTGATTTTTATTTTATTTTATTTCATTTACCAAATATAAAAACTTATATATAATACCTTACATGATAAGATGATAAAATGATATTGCAAGGATCGCCCTGCTCAGCTGTGCCATTGCACCACATCTTTTCTACCAAAGGGTAATTTTTTTAATGTGTCAGTCTCGAGACCCTTTGTAAAAGTAATAATGCACAAATTTAATTTGTTATTTTAATGGTACAAATTTTAAAGGAATGGCAGTACATTTATCAAATTTAAAGCAGCTTTACATTATATAATTCTGATTGTGTATTCTTGGAGTTCCTTGAGATGACCTAAGATAGAGCTGACCAAATGAGCTTTTCTCTCATCTCATGATATGTATCAACTAGGCTTAAGAGAAAATGGCAAATTAATCAACACTTTTCTTCTAGATTAATACATTTCACCCCCTCCATATTCTTTGTTTTGTTGTATCGCAGTGAAACCATTTTCTTCTTACATCAAATCTTCTACAAGGGACTAAGTGCAAGGATGGAACATTGGCCAAAGTTGGTCCTTGGTGAGTTACCATTTCATATCATTAATTATTTATATCAAATAAATCTGTTTCTAAAGCTTTGTGCAAACATGACATGGAAAACTGCAGCAAAGAAACCCCAGTCTAGAAAGATCATTATTCTTATCTTCCTCTGATATGAAACAACTTTTTTTTTCCAATTGCTGTGAAGATCACCTGTTTGAAATGACTATAATATTCACCAAGGAATAGTATGTTTGGTAGATAGAACCTGCCTTGGAAAGCTACCTGTTGTAACTTCTGAAGTGAAACTATTGTTCTTACCACAGTAAAACCTGATATTTCTTAGTAAATATTACCTGTTTATTATTGCCATCATTCTGTTTCCCTTATAAGAATATATATTTGGTAGCTAGAACCTATCTCAAAAAAGGTAATTTTTCTCTATATTCCTCATTTGTAAAACTATTGTTTTAAGTGCATTCAAACTTGTTTCAATGGTCACTTCTCTATAAAGAGAATGAGTACTTGTTTTTACATAGATGTATATGTATATATACATAAATATATAAATATATATATATATATATATATATATTTATATATATATCTATATATATAATATAAATATATATATATATATATATATATATATATATATATATATATATATTTTTTTTTTTTTTTTTTTTTACTGGATACCGCTTTTCGGAGACACGCGACAAAGCGGTTCATTCTGTCATAATAGTACGACCTACATACGGGAGACACGAGTACGAAGAAAAAATACCAAGAGTGTCTCCCTATTACACCGGATTGGTGTTTTTATATATATATATATATATATATATATTTTTTTTTTTTTTTCAGTTTTGATTAGGAGCAAACTTCTTAACATGTTTAAGCAAATACAGAATGTTCTCATGCATAATTGAATATAACATGGTGAACAGAGTACTGATTATACCAGTGGCTATAATATTGAAAGGGTTAAAAAAAAATAGTATCCAAAATATTCAGGGATTTGTGATACGAGAACATTTTGCTGAAAACGTGTCCTGTGAAATAAAATGCACTAGAATTAAAGATCAAAGTTCCTTCTTGAAGAGTGTCTGGGGTACATGTATTGCTTCTTTAGTATCCGTATGAATTATCCCTTGCCTGCAAAAATCCTCTTTTTTGACAACAGTGTTGAAGCAGCTCGTTCCTGATAGAGCATTGTGCATAACTGGACTTTATTTTCAAAATCAAGCAGATGAAGCATGTATTGCATCAGTCAAACTTCTTGATAGAATGTACATAAAAATATCTGTAGTTTTTACATGTAAAGGCTTTAAGCCAATGGTAACTTGGTCTATTCTTTGCTCTAGTGTCAACTAACACAATACTGAAATGAAATGTGACATAAATGTACACAATGGAAAATTAAATCCATTGTATACAACTTTTTATTCACATTCATCATTAAAACTCATAAATCCATGATTGTAAAGTCTATAAACCTATTGTAAGGTCTAGCTTTCTTTGTTGTGACATCTAACACAGTGTACCCTCTGACTGATCAGGTAACACCACACATACGCTGAATTTGCTAGGGGGTTCATGAGAAGGCCGTAGCATATCTCGTGTTGCACAGCTAGTGATAAATGGGACAGCTAGACCCTGGATATATAGAAGACCCATTATGTTGCCTTGCTTGTCTTCAAACACTCTCCCGCTCCTTGTGAAAACTCACCATCAACAACCGCTTCTCAAAAGTATTAGCAGGCCACGTAGGAGTTTTCATACCCTCGATCTCTGGGGTCTCTCTTGGGTTAATGTGCATTGTCAGGTCCCTTCAGAATATCCAAATTTACTCCTCTAATTCTTTTATTATATCAGTAAAAATCATAAAGCACTGACTGCTTTTCAAAATTATTGGCAAGACTCATGTGTTTTCTGAGCCTCAATATCCAAATTGAAATTACCTTGTCTGATTCATTATCAGAAAAGCATAAATATTTACAGATTAACATGGATCAACCCATCGGGGTTGGAGGTTTATGGTATAAAAGAAATCTTTTCTAAATAAGAGGAACAAATTAATGGTTTAAAAGATAAAATGTATGATTTAAATATATGACGGATCATGATATATGAATATATATATATGAGGAAGATCTTGGAGTGGATATGTATCGACCAGACATTCAATTCCTCGAAAATTGAAACATGTAAATCAACTTCTAATATTTGTTCAAAATATATTAAAGTTAAAAAAATTGTATTTAAACACTTCAAGTACTGAAGTCTCTATTTTTCTAATCCATCATAAATACAGTTAACTCTGCATAAGTCGACCTTCCATAAGTCGAATAATCGCCTTAGTCAAAGCAATTTTTCAGAACAGAATGAGTAAAACATGTGTTTTTTACCTCTTCTAAGTCAAATTTCGCTTAAGTCGAACAGATTTCTGTGGTCCCAAGAGATTCGACTTAGGCAGAGTTACCTGTATTACATATATCTTTGTTCAGTGTAAAAATAGTGATAGAATCATTGTAAGATGTCAACCAAAATGTGTAACAGTTCAATTGTACATAGTCTATATATGCTTAACTTGTATATTTTTATCTCACATATTGTTTTACTAAAGAAGTATTCCAGTGCAAATACTAAACCAAAATACTGGTTTATGATTAATTGATAACCCTTAACAACTTTGTAATTTAACAGGATCAGCTTTGACCAGTTTTTGCTTTTTGTTAGCTCCACAAACTAAATATTTTTTGATGCAGTAATTCTTTGTAATTTTGAACATCATGCTAATAAATCATTTTCATCGCAGAAACACGAAAACATTTTGACAATCGTGCTATTATTTATGAACCCCATCAGGTGACTTATTTGACATGCTACTACCTATGCTGAGTATCTACAATGAATATGTCAGGAATCACCATTACAGTCTACAGGTGCTTGCTGAATGTAAGCAGAATCCTGCCTTTAATCAACTACTCAAACAGTATGAGACTAAACCTGTGTGTGAAGCCAGGTCATTGGAAACATTCCTCACCTATCCTATGCATCAGGTAACCTCTCACAAAATCCACTTGTTTAGAAATAAAAGAAAAAAAAACCCTACCATTTGAATCTGTTTTTGTTTCTGTGACTGATGTTGTTCTTTAAATTGAAATTATACATATTTTTATCTTTGCCAAATGACATTATAATGAATTTGGATTTATTGAGCTATTGCTGCCCACTATAAAATTTTAAACATTATTTAAGAAAATAACAGCAAGGTCAAAAATAGAGCCGAGTTCAGCTAGCTACAGCTGCTAGTAATGTAAATTAAAACATTGCAAGGAAGTGTTCAGAAAAAGGACTCTGTACAATACAAAAGAAACCTGATGTGGATGTTAGTAAAGTTTGTATAGCTGCACTCTGTAAAACTGGAAACAAAACATTGAAAGAAATGTGAACATGAGTTCATATCCATGCACCAAAAGTATGTATGTGCTTCGGTGCGAGTCAGAGAGACACCTATTATTGTCTCATTCCATCTCATCCTGGAATGTGAATATATCTCAAGTTGACTGGTTACACTAGATTGCAGCTGCACTTTTTCAAGCATATCATACTAAACATGTCATAGATGATTAACATGTTTCCCTATTCACATGCAGCTACTCTCAATCACAGTAACCTATTTCAAGCATGTACCAGCTAGGCAGTAATCATTCATTTTAAACTCTGGGCTTATAGAGGCAAAACACAGGGGAATGTACTTCTTTTTTTTATGGTAGCTTAAATGAAAATAGAATTGCCTATAAGATGTGAGTATTATTTATTACGGTCTCTGAAATAATTTGTTTTCTGCCAATATTATTGTTTTTATGTCAGGATATTATTTGTGCCATATGATATTCTGTGATATTGATACTGAGTATGAGTACCAGATTCTCAAAAGTCTAATCCTAATTTTGTGAAATAAAAATTCATATTTAATGTAGAAATTGTAACATGAATAAATCAAATGACATAAAATTCATTGCATTGCAATAAATTGTTGGTAATTAGAATTAATGTACATATATTTTGTTAGTTTAATTAACATAGCTTTGATTGAAGAAAAAAAATCATAATGTAATGGTTGGTACACTAATGAATTGCATACATATATAAGCCTATTTTTTTGTTCGCCTCTTCAAATTATTCTTTCAGTCACTCAAACAGATATCGTGATGATATATACCTTTATAGCAGTCATAGGAAATATGGTATTCACGTTCATATTGTTATCTCTTCAAAACAGAAACTAACATATTTGCATGTAAAATGGATGGTTTCTGAACTTATTTTTATACTCTAACAAATATTGAATGGTCAGCAGGTGGGTCTCTTGTCCTGTATTTTTACTATGACTGTAATGATTGATTTCTGGAGACAATGTACATATTTGATTACTATGCCCATATTGTTTGCCGAAAACTAGATATGTGTTAATTATGATTTTAAGTTTTTTGTAATACTAGTACAATCTTTTATATCCCATTAATACTCCTTTTGATATTTATCTAATCAGTTTTTTTATTTGTAGCATATGTTTTGTACCTCCCCCACCCCATGCTTTAAAATCCTGGGTCTGCCACTGATGAAATGTTTTGAGGTTTAGGAAAATCAGTATTTTTTCAAAACTTGTATTAAGAATATTATAGAATTTTTCAGTTGCCACTACCACTGCATGAACTAGCTACATATGTAGTAGTAATTGAAAGTTTCTTATTATAGTCCATTGTCAAGTGGTCAAAAAAATAACTCAGAAACCATAAATTTGACCAAAATCAGCACTCTAAAATAAATGAAAAGTAACTTTAGACCCATTTAAAAATCTGGAAGTATTGGTCATAACATTATCTTTCTAAAAATGTGTATTTCCAAAAATCCTCACAGAATTCCCATTTTTGACCATTTGACAATGGACTATAACCTATCAGTGATCAGCTCCCTACAGAGAAAGAAAAATCTCTCCCACTCTCTCTCTCTCTCTCTCTCTCTCTCTCTCTCTCTCTCTCTCTCTCTCTCTCTCTCTCTCTTTATTGGGGCTGTCATTGCCTGTAGCATATATCAGATTACATATAAACTCGGCCAGGGGTCACTGAACGCTCTAGATATTTCAATTCCAGCTTATAGTGCATTGATGATGACCTATAGATATTTGTGCAGTCTAGGCTTCTCATGTTAGGAGGAACATGCATCTTCAGCTGGCTGTATATTATGCATTCCATCTGTCTACATTTGGCATTTCAACTCCGATAGCCATCATAGGCAGTATAGATAGGAGCTAATACATGACGTTAGCATGCCAAGCAAAAGTAAGAGATGCCATGGAAACAACCAAATTAATCAGCAATGAAAATGTTAGCAAATAGCAATATGAATTAATGCCTTACTGACTGCTGGGGCTTTGTGTTGGAAGTTGTTACCCCCAAAATCATATGCAACCAAACTGTCATCTGATCAGAATCACTTAATCATGAATTGCAGTCAATTTTTGGAGTGACATTTAATCACAAAATTTTATGCAAGAGTGCACTGGTAGGTTACTGTCGATTGTGATATTGATGACGAATATGATAATAATAACAATAGTTATAATATTAAAGATACTAGTAATAGCAATGATGATGGCAAAGATAATGATTATGACAATGATAGTAATGATTATGATTGGGATGATGATAATAGTAGAATTTATGATGATGATAATAATTACAATAATAACCCTGAACCACGAAGTTGAATTTGCCAAAGAATGAAAAAATTATAATAATAATAGATTACATTTCTATAGAAAAGTCCTATAGTGAAATAGCATTAATATCCAGTATTAACAATAATTAATGAAATTTACAAATGTACATTTGTAAATTTCATTTGCCGTAAGTGCAAATTGGCTCAATAAAAGGTTTTCCACATGTGCAAATCAGCACAATAATAATAAAAGAATTTTCCCTGAGCAATTCAAAAGTTTTGTAATGCTTCTGGTCTTAATTGGCTACATAATAATCCCTTAATCACCTGTATACATGTACTGATTTTATACTGGAAAATGTTAAATAAACCTGAAAAAGTTCATAAATCTACACCTTAAGAAATTAATTGTGCTACAGGCATGTTATTTAAGTTTCATGTTAAAAAGTTAATTCCAATGTTTCAAGAAGTCAGGGGAAGAAATATATAATAGATTGGGATCATGTACACTCAACAAATCAAAAATCTTTTAGCAACAAGAGTTAGGAGGTTCCTTCTAGATATTTCCAGTTACATTTGATGATACAACTGAAGCATTTCAAAATATTGATAATTCTTTTTTGTGTATGCCAGAAGTTAATCTATAATATTTTTATGTAAAGGCTTGGTTTTATAAAACTTTCTCAGTCTGATTTTTTTGTCATTGTGATGATAGTAATTTTCATCAGTTCATAGTTTAAAGAGGTACTTGCTGTGATATGCCGGCTGCAGTATGATTCCGTTGTAGATTAAAGAAGTGATAGTAATAACGAACACTGTACTATCTTGGGTGAATAATTATTCTTCGATATATGTCCTCATTATTTTGTAACAAGAGCCCTCGGATATAAATATGACATAGTTAGAGTGGGTGTGGACATCTTTACCTCCTAATGATTTGTATTAGGTGCATGAGAAAGATGATTAGACCTTGAAATATACCTATTTTAGAGTCCAGTGACAGCTACATTTAGAAATATGCTACCTCTTCTGTGGGTAATGAGAAACTTTAGAAGTAGTCTCTGCATGAAAAAAGCACTGAATATGGGGAATGAGTTCTCTATTAAAATAATGATTTACTGTGTATGTAATCACTCACACCTGCTCACAAAAAAACGGAAGTGTATTAACCTATTGGTATCTACAGGTTACTTGCACTGTAGTTGTCAAACTACTAAAGAGTCATTAATAGCTCATTATTATAGTATTGTGTATGTTTAAAGATAAAATTGAGTTCTGGTGATGCAATTACAATGTGAAAAAAAACTGTCTCAAAGCAATTGGGGAAATGTAGATCATGTTCTACATTAGAATTTGTGTATACTGTGAGGTTTTGGAATCATCAAAATGATGAGAAATGGATCCAATGTTGCTGAAAAGTAGAAACACTTTACACAGAAATGGGTATATGGGACTTTACACACACATGTAGCATGAATGTTTGGCCCGCACACTTCAGCTATTTCTCGTCATATCTCAAATATTAGGGCATTTGACGAGCAATCCTTTTCAAGGGATATTTCTACTATGATGTTCTTCCAAACTGACATAAAAGGAATGAGAAAGCTCACAATTTATTTTTCACCTTTCCCAGAACTAAACCTTCTCTTTGACAGACCTTGTGTAATTAAGAAATTGTTACACAGTTGACACAAGGATAATCTCATATTATGGTACCTCTTGTGACATTTTCTCCCGACTTTATATTGTCAAATATTAGGGTTTGCCTGTTATTGGGTTAAAGTGATTTGGTAACTTTGTAGAGGCTTGATAAAATCTGAGTTGCCTAGCCTTACATGCTATCAGTGTATGTAATATGGTGTAAAAATGAATCCCAGGAAAAAAAAAGCACTTTAAAATCATTCATATGCTTCACAAAAGTAAACATATGCAAGTGACTGGACATGCCAGACTCATTTTCCCCCATAGACTCAGTGTTAGGCTAAAGCGTATGGCCATAAGCTTTCGTAAATGGGAGTATTCAGTTATAGATATCTTAATAATAGCATTATATATTTGAAAACCTTTCTATGCCTGGCTATTTATTTATCCTTGTGAACATCATTATACAAGACAGATATCAAAATTCAACAATTTATTAAATCAAGCCTCCACAAAGTTACTGAATCCCTTTAAGGTTAAGGTTAGGGTAAGTTATAGTACAGGTCCAAGATTAAACATTGGAACTTGAATAGTGTTCAAAATTAACTACGTAGCAAATATTATTTGAGCATGTGTTGTTCAATCGATGCAAGACCTTGAACCAATATAAATCTTGCAGTTTGCAAGTACTCGATGGGAGGTTGTCACATAATGTCAAGAAAGGGTCACACTCTTTTCTTGTCTCTAATTTAACCGTGCAATCCTAAAATAATCTCACTTTGATTTGAGGGCTGGTCGTTACAGATGGCCTTGCCATGGACCAGTGATGCTGACATTGAAAACTGATGAAGATCACAGTGAGACGTCACAAAATAACAGGAAACGGCTTGTCAAATACCGTAACAGTCTGACAGTCTTTATATGTAAGCCACGCTTTAGAGTGGATATCACAGCCAAGCAAAAATGCACGATCATATCATTTACTCTCTGTCAATGTCAATGGTTTTAAAAAGTTCACCCAAGGGTCAAATATCAAAAAGTATATTAAAATTAGGCAGCATGACAGCTATGTTTCTATTGTTACTTTATCTTACAAATGATTGCACATCCCTGTATTAAATGTGTCCAATTTGCAATTCTTCTAATAAAAATAAAAGGCAATAATAATAGTGATAATAATAATAAACATAATGATAGTAGTACTACTACTTATAATAACAATAATAATGATAATGGGTTCATGTCCATCAGACTTGACACTCCTGGCACTCCACAATTATTACCCGAGCTTTAGTATGGCTGCTATCACAACGGTCTTTCATTTTAAGGCATTAATTCCTGCTAGGTACCCATTTACCTTGGTCAAGTGTGGCAAATGTAGATTAATATCTTGAAAGGACATTAGTGCTGTAGCAGAGATTTGAACCCTGCACCTTGTGGTTTACAGTCTGATGAGATAATCCAGTAGACCATGACACCTCTGTAGAACGAAAAAAATATTCAATTATTCAATTGGTAGACCTATAGTGTGCAGTAAGACTTACATACTCTGTTTCTTATAATTCATATAGCTATATTCATGTGCATGTGAAATGTAGGAAAGAAAGAGAACTGCTTTCTTAGGAAGATGTGAATGCACTCCAGAATATGACATATCATAGTCTGACATTCTTACAATAATAACAGTAATAATAGCAATAATAATAATAAATAATTTTTTTAAAGCACATTTCCATTTTCATTGTAACTGACCAAATCGCTTACAGTATTATTATTACCCTTGTCACTGGATTCACTTTACAGTGCACACTCTCTACTCCCTGGGGTGCATTCAAGCTGGTCGCCTTTTTATGGGTGTATACATGCTACCCCATTCACATCAACCTTTGCATCCTATTTTGTACCCATTTAGCACCTGGGTGGAGAGGAACAATGTAGATAAAATGCCTTTCTCAAGGACATAAGTGCCATGCCTGGCATCGAAGCCGCAACCTTTGGATCTCCAGTCAAGTATTTAAACCACTGGACTGTAACATCTCTTAATCTTAATCAGCTTTTTGATGCCATTAATTACTGCTAGACCACAACATACATTTAGGCTTGTTTACTTTGTAGATACATGATAGTGTAATAATGCATATTTCATTATTGTGATGCATTAAAGTTTTGAGAAAATTGATTCCACCTGTCTTAATTATCAAATTATCAAATGTATTTAATCATGGCAACCTTAGAAACTGCTGATTGCATGAATATAAAACATGATAGCAAGTATATTATCATATTAGATCTAAATGACTTTGCATATTTACACATCCAAATACAATGCCATTACTTCAATGTAAATAGGATATAAATATAACAGTTAATATATAGTTGTAATGTCAAGTCTAAATGACTTCAAATATTTAAGTTCAAGTTTAGTTTCAAATTTTATTTCCATCATAAAAATAACAAGAAACAACAACAAAATCACGTACAAATGCAATATATGTACAAAGACAGATAAATATAAATATGTATATACTCATACGTAATTTTAAAAAAGACATTAATTATAGAGTGGTGGAGCCAGCAAAAGCCACAGGCCTGTCAAATGCTAACTCCTAAATTAAGTTAAAAGGATTACCTGTAATGAAACAAAAATACATTTAAAATGGAAAAAAAATATTTTAAAAATGAGGTTATAGATATATACATTTGCAGATTCATTTCATAAATTTAAGTAAAAGATTTTTTTTCTTAAATGAAGCAAGTGAGGGAGAATCTTTAATATTAATAAAGGGTATAGTATGCCAAAGTTTAGGGCCATATAAATTAACAGACTGTCTAGATATTTTACTTTTTTTAAAGAGGTATATGAATAGGCATTATCACTGGTAAAAATGACAACATTCTTGCGAACATTTTTATGAGATTTTTTGGCACACCCCATCTTTACAACAGCCCATAGAAAAGAAGGTTAATCGCAGGATTAATACACAAATATTTCTTGTTTGATTTGAAGTCAAATCTATCACAGTTGGTCTACCAGTACACAAATGTCAGTAGGTGGAGCTTGTTCCTTGTTCATTATCCAGTTTATCCTTTAATATGATTACTTGAATGATGGCTGGATTTTAATGTGTAATCATTAAATCTCTGTCTTAACATTTCAGAGCAAAGTTATTAAATCAAATGAAGAGAAGAAATATAACATCACATCTTCTCTTTATCATTGTGCAAATATGTCTGTAGCTGTCAATTGGACAGAGAGATGATAATGACATACTCAAAATGAGTGCCATCAGAGAAAGCTTTCTCAAGTCCTCATGCTCACAAGCTCTGTTCAGACAGGATGCAAAGTACTGTAAAATGCCTTAATAAACTGCCATGAGCAAAACTTTGCAGGTAAAAATGCGACAAGGAGCAATATTTTTGGTTAAAGAAAACAGCTGCAAGCAAAAATGTCTCCTGTGTGTTACCATTAATATATGTGTTTTAAGATATACATGTATATAGATGGATTAATGTGAGAGGCCCTACACTGTATACTGCATTTAATTGTGAAGCAGTGGGTTTTTATGATCGGTTTACTGGGTCATGTCTGAATGGAGCTTTATAGATGCAGTTGTGCAGGTGGTTGGTCATATATCTCTCTTGCTCTGTACAGCTAGCCAAGTGTAGGTGTGATTAATAACTTACCGCATGAATCGTCAAGAGTGGAAGTCATACGACAAGTGAGGAATACCTGGAGAATCCAGCCCTTCCCCTATTGCTAATAAATCTCTCTTTAGATTCAACGCTGTATGCGTGCGTGCGTGTGTATGTGTGAGTGTGTGTGAGAGTGTGTGCATGCGCATGTATGTCTGTGTGTATTTATACGTTGAAGACAGGTGAAAAGTCCAAGTTTAAAGCCCAAATTTCATTTTACAATAAGATTGCAACAACTTCCCGTAAAAAATCCCTTATAGGATTTAGATACTGCAAACTTGAAATAAGGAATCTTCCAAAATCACAGGCCAATCATAGTCATCTGAACAGTTTATGAAAAAAATGCAAGGTATTGTAAGCATTCCAGTATAGATGAAATTGACTCCAATTCTCTGCGGGTTGAGTATACTGTTCTGACACTGCCATGATTTAGAGCAGAATGGGATTTTTCATCTGATTAAAAAAAGCATATGGTTCCCAATCATATTAATAAAACCTAATATTTGTAACAAGATGTAACAAAATTATGCATCTATAGGTAACCATGCCATGCTGCAAATCTGACTTTTTCTTGTTATCGTTGGTAGAGAGATCAGTCTAAAATGTACTAATAGAGGGATGAACATGTAAACACCTTTTTGACCTACGAGCGATGTAGTCACCTAAAGGTGTTGAATTGATGGAGAGTAGCAACTTCTCACATCATCTGTTTAGAGCCAAAAGGGCATTAACTCAAGTACTTTTACACAGAAAAGATCCTTTAGGCTCTTAGCTGACAGTGTACCCTTCTTTTGTAGGTGATTGCATTCTTTCCAGTAAACCTGTTTTAGCACCTTCAAGTTTTTAATATTTGCAGTTTATTTCAACTACACATATGAACTACTGGAATCAAATTCCAGGCTTTGAGCAAAGTCTTGATATTCATTTAAGACCGTAGGTGTCTGTGATATTTTATCAGTTTTAGTCATCAGATATGCAAATAGCTGGAGAAGATCACATATCATCATAGCTTTTGACAAAAGGGTTTTACATTAACATGTATTTAGTGTTTTATAGGGTAATATTGATGTAATATTACTTGGAAGAACATAGATGGAATTATGTTGTACTTTATTTATCCTTGATTCATTTATTGTACATATTTTTTTTTTCTAAATTGGAAGAGTGTTTTTTTAATAATCACAACCATTCCTTCCAGTAAGCCAGAGCACATTGTATTGTAAAGTGCAAACTAGTACTTTGTTGTATTTGTCATTATATTCCATGTAATGTTTCTTTTGGGGATTTTTTTTCTTCTCATTATCAGTAGTTATTCCCAATAGCTCTCTATTGACTAGAAAAGTGGATTAGAATCGGCTATCTAGAGCATATTTTATTGTATTGTATTTAATCAAGTACAAACCAGTTTCATTCTCTCCCCCTGAGTAGTCCATTTAGATATGGAAGTAGGATGATTAATTGCGATTATACATGATCAATGAAGGGAGGAAACACACTTTCTCTGGGCTTTGATGGTTATTGTGGGTGCCAAATGTAATCAGTATCATGCAGATAAAGCATGGGCGTAGAGATTTCATTGACATTATCATCAAAGGGACTGACATTATGATCAAGTGGACTGACAATATCATAATGCTGAAGTAGCCTTTGGAAATAGGCAGTTCATTTAGATACCGTACTTATTACCATTTCAAGATATTGCTTACTAAATTGAATACATAACAGATAAAAATTGGTTGTATTGTAGGCACTTCTACAGCATATAATATAGACAGCTTAAGTTATAGTTCCAGAATGTTAAATATTCCTACAGGCTATCACCTAAATAAAAAAGAAATAACAAAGATAGGTGGCATGCATTTCTTTGACAATTAAAAAAATTAACGTGCACACATGCACATGCACATGCACATGTGGACACACACACACACACACACACACATATAAAAAAAGTGGTTGTTAGGCATGAATGGTTTTTGCATAAAATGGATGTATATTTTGAGATAGAAAGCATTCCAAAATTTTAACTACAGCTGCTCAATAGATTTAATCTTGACACAGTCTACAGAGATAATAGTGCTGGCTTAATTATTACTTCAGCATCATAACTAAAGTGTTAGAAACATTGGTAAAACTTTGTGCTTTTCTGCTGGGCAAGCAATGAATTATTCTTGATCTACATGTAGTATCCATACATTGTATGTTGATTGCCGAAAGCCATGTAATACAGTGTAGATCTGAGCTGTATGGCCATTTTTTATATATCATCTTCTTTTAAATGGAACAATCCAATAGCATAAAGCACAATCAGTGGCCACCCAGCCATCTTCCAATTCACTTAGTTGGTCCTTATTCCTACTTTAAATTGAATATAATAGCCATCTTCCAATTCACTTAGTTGGTCCTTATTCCTACTTTAAATTGAATATAATAGCCACTTCCAATTCACTTAGTTGGTCCTTTTTTCTAATATAAATTGAACATCTGAGCCTCTTCCAATTCATTTAGTAGGTCCTTACATTCCTACTTTGAACTTTAGACTTTGGTGGCAGAGTGACAAAAAGACCGATTGCAAATGATAATGATTGGTTCATAGGGATGCAAATTGCCATGGCAACCGCACAAAGAACACGGTGTAATAATGTACCTCTCGCCTGGGCCTGATGACTGCATGCCAGCCTGAGTGTCCTGTTTGCTCAGACTCAGGCTGGTGTTTGACAATGATCTACTTTGGCTGGGAACATGCCCTCTATCTAAAGTCATGTTTAAAACCATTTTGTAGTATGTGGACCGACAGCGAATTAGAGTTCATATGCAATTACAATACCATATTTCAATTTTGCATGGCATGTAGTGCACACAAAGAAACAAGGAGTGAAGTTTAAAAAGATAGCATATTGTAGAGGTGTCAACCAGCTTTTGTAATATAATTTCAAGTGCAGCAGAGTTGAGTTTGGTGTTTACACTAATAAACATATTGAAATATTTTTTATATCAATATGTCTAGACACAGGATCGATAGGTAATATTTAGCCATATTCAGAGAAGGAATAAAATATTAATATTAATAATTATAAAGATAGCATGGAGATATTAAAGATATTGAAACAAAGTATTTAAGGTGAAAGATTCTTCTCTATAGACCTTCATTTTGGAGGAAAATCAGTAATATATGTGAAACAATAAGTTTCACACCCATTCAAATATCATTAATTAATGTACATGTGTAATATGAAATAAGCATATACAAAAGCGTAAGACATCATGTACAGCAAAAAAAGGGCATTAATACATCTTGAAAATAATTGATATAGACATATGTTTAGGTGTAGCATAGTGGAAACATATGCGCACTGTAGATTTTGAAAACATATACAGTGTTTGTTTAAGAACTCCACATAGTTAAATATCCACTCTTGTGGGCAGAAATATGTGAAAATATAAAATGTGTAGAGCTTTGTTATCCTCCCAAGTGCACTTGCTCTGCTATGTACTAATTAATGCAACGAATGTAAAACAAGTCACCAGAGGACCTAGACCCCAACACGGAGGCCATTTTAGCCTAGCCCTGCTTACTATTCAGGATATTTACTACACATTTTCCATGATGAGACCTGTAAGTGATTATAACCTCTTTCTTCTGCAGGTGCCTAGGTATATTATCTCTCTACATGAGCTACTAGCACATACTCCGCATGACCATGTGGAGAGGAAGAGCTTGGAATATGCTAAGCTTAAACTGGAAGAGTTATCCAGGGTAAGAAAACCAAGCTAATCTTACTTTGTTGTTTTGGAAGTCACTTTGTCTGATTAATCATTCTCCTTCACTTTATTTAGCAATTATTTCTGGGACATTGATATTCAAATGAAAACAATGTACATGTGTTTGTTACATGTTACATGGTAGATTTGTTATTTACAGTAATATTGAAATATTAACTTATAAGACGCAACTTTATACAGATCATGAAGAAATATTCTGATTTAATTTTGGGGTATTCCAAAGTTAAAGACTTGGTTAACTGAGAAACAAAAGGGTTGCATACCAGAGTCAGAGTCATTCACATTCATGTAGTTTCTATTTCTTATGTTATACTCATGGTATACTTATGTTATACTGTTACTAGGTAATGCATGATGAGGTATCTGAGACAGAGAGCATCCGACGGAACCTTTCCATAGAGAGGATGATAGTAGAAGGATGCGATCTTCTTCTTGATGTCCAGCAGATGTTTGTCAGACAAGGTGAGGGCTGGTCCCACATGAAGGAGGAGTAGTAGTAGTGGTAGTAGTAAAATTAGCAGTAGTAGTAGTAGTAGTAGTAGTAGTAGTAGTAGTAGTAGTAGTAGTAGTAGTAGCAGTACCTGTAGTAGTAGTAGCAGTAGCACTTTCGAACATAACATATATTAGCAGCAACTGCAAGAAGAAATGCCTATCCAGAATTTGACTTTTAGTCACAGCAGAAGTTGTGCCAAAAGAAACTAATTGATACATACTTGAGTAATATCCTATCATCTTTCGAGACAGACAGACACTAATAGTAGTAGAAGTAGCAGTATAGGAGCAGCATCATCAGCAATAATGCCTAGGTTACAATGGGAATGATAACTGTTCTTCTTTGCTCCATTCATACAGGGAACCTAATCCAAGTGACCCATGAAAGATCCAGACAGAGTAGGAGTCGACTGGGTTCCCTGGGAGGTAAGGTGGAGAGTCGGAAGGAGGGTGTCAGGCAGTGTTTCCTCTTTACCAAGCATCTACTCATTACCTCTAGGACATCAGGAGGCAAGCTACATCTGGCCAAGGTGGGTGCTAGCACATAACCCTGTGGCATACCACCACACTTAAATTACCTTGTCTTATTTCTACCTATAGTACTGACAGAATTAAAAGGAAGGTCTAGAACTGTGAAGGAAAGTCTTCCATGTTGCTCATAGCTTTGATTAATACAAACTGTTGATGATGTATCTTTCTATATGCTTACTTTTTTAAGTATTCATCTTAGAAATATTTTTCAAAATAAAATGTATAGTTATTTTACTTGAACTTGTATTCCAATTATTTGCTTTACTCTGTTTGCTATATACCTTTCAAAAGTGGTTTAAAATCAAAGTAGACAAACAAGTAAACATGTCATGAAAGTAATTTAATTCCAAAGCAAATCCTACTTTCATGCATGCACTTTTCACCATAAACATTCTATTCATACATGTATATGCATTTTTATATTTCATTTTATCATTAAGGTTGGAGGCAAGATTCCTTTGATTGATTCAACAATTGTAGAGGACTTTGATCCATTTGATGATGATGGTGAGTATAGATATGAGAGCCAGTTTGAAAACAGAATAATAACAAAAGATAACTATAGTAATCCTGTTAGTGCACAAGAAACAAACTATGCATTCATCGTCCCTCCTGTAACAAAGGAATTTCAAAATACGTGGGTAACAACTCATTTGAGTCCATTGAGAATTGAAATGAGTTATCTGTGTCGATGATTATTCAACAAAAATATACATTTTAGAATACTGTAAAATGTTATTCTTCAATGAACATAAATGAAAAATGTAACATACACCACTTACAAGATAATCTCACCTTGTAACCATTTTATACTGAGTTATACAATTATGAATATATAATTATAAGGTTTTGAGTGAAAATTGTGTCGATATATTTTTGTAATTGCTTCTCACAGGTGTACCCACACCATCTAATCAGAATGCGGATCATGATAACTTAGATTTCAAGCTGATTGTAGACTCTAAGAGCGGACCACCCCTTGTTATCACCCTAGTAGCATCAACACCTCAGGAGAAAGCTGCATGGACTAGTGATATCAGTCAGGTAATAATACCCAACATTTTCAGATTTTGTGCAAAAATTTTTTAGGATGACTGAGTTCTTTTTGTTGATTTTATGACAAATAGTCCAGCAAAAATTGTTGTTGAGTCAATATCTAACACTAGTTGTAATCCTAACTTCAACCCTAAATCCAACACTAACTCCAGTCCTATAACCCCAACCCTATCCCAAAGCACAAAGACAGAGCTAATGTTGCCAGAGCAAATGTCTGAGCAACCTGTTTTCATAAAAGAGTGTCTCTTTGAAAATTATTACACTAATAACATTAACTTCAGTAACTTTTATCAGCATACATGGATTGGATGATACAAGAAAGATATCTTACTAGACTTTCTTTTACAGCAGCTGTGTTGTGAAAGAAACTTATATGAATTAGACAGCCGGAATCGAATATAGTGCTTTACTGCAAGGGGCATATAGAAATTAATTCTGTAAAAAAAAACTGATAGTATAATAAGAAATGACAAGATTTGATGTATATTTTTCATTTAATGATAATAATAATAATAATACAATGCATTTATATATTATTTATTATTCATTTGGTAGCATACATCACGATAAAACAAAATATTCATACATAGGAGAAAAATAATTGATCAAAAACACTGGCTATGCCAGCTAGGCTGCCTGGGTATAGAAAAGGCTAACTTATTAACCATGACCCGCAGGTCTTCCTCCCCAACCAAGCTAGGGTAGGAGATATTGTGCCATATATCTAGTTAAACTATTCTGAGGCATATAATGGAATGTATGATGTTGTGTAATGCTTGTGTTTACTGTCTGATATTTGTGTTTGTGTTGGCATCCATCTGTCTTGAGAGACAATGGAGTTTGCACTAAAGTCAGTCTGATTGTGGTTTATTTGCATCTCCTGCTGTGGCTGTACAATCCTATTCTGGAAAGACACACCTTCTGGCAGTTGGTGCAGGTGAAAGTTAGTCTTTGTTGTAGTGGTGCTGATGTATGCATTTCATTTCTGTGTCTTTGTTTTTCCTTCCATTTATCCTCTCTCTTCCTGTCGCTCCTTTGCAAACCCATCTTCACAACATGTCACCACTTGCTATGGTTTCTTGCCAAGGCTTCCCAGTTCCTAGTGTCAATGTCACAAGCCTTCATGTCCCTTTTGCAGACATCCTTAAACCATAAGAATGGACGCCCAACATAGGTTGCGATATATAATTCAGATATTTTTTTTACTTTGATACAGTGCATTGACAACCTCCATTACAATGGTCTCCTAGACAGCTCACTAGAAGACAGTGGGTCATCTGTTCATCTGCCTCAGTGTATCAAGTAAGTATAGAAAAGAGATGTGGAAAAAGGTGGTAAAAAGTTATTTATATTTTTACAATCTACATATATTTATTTGGACACAATAACTGTCATGTAGACAAATTTCATTCACTGTACTTGTTTCAATAGTTGTTGCAGGGATTTGCGCTTAATTTATTTTCTAGGAATCTGGAGCAAAATATTGGGATTAATTATGTACCAAGCTCCTGTTAGGACCAATCCCTGAATGTTGAA
The DNA here is from genome assembly GCA_025618425.1 of Heliocidaris tuberculata. Classification (NCBI taxonomy): domain Eukaryota; kingdom Metazoa; phylum Echinodermata; class Echinoidea; order Camarodonta; family Echinometridae; genus Heliocidaris; species Heliocidaris tuberculata. The sequence goes on along the minus strand of CM046839.1, from coordinate 41,311,584 downwards.
ATATGTATACATAAAAGTAGAGAATTCATAGATACATGATGGCATGTGTGTTTTTTGTAATCCATCATTGCTAATCCTTTAGCAGATTTTCTAAATAGCCTCTCAACAAAAGGAACTCTCTAATAATTCAGAGTATAAAAGTTTGCTACATTATACCTTTAAAGCATCATTAACATTATTTTTATACATCATTTTATTGAAGGACTATTAGGCTTAGGCATTTCTCATTTTTGAAAGTTTTCTTTAAAAAGGAGTAATTAGGGAAAAATATCTCGTACAATATCAGAATGATGTATATACAGTATCTTACTAATGATTTGAATTTACTTTTTCTGCTACCACACTTGGCAGTATGTGGAAAGTATGTTCCAGCATGGTTAGCTGTTTATGCGCTACACCATATAGGTATTCCAAATCCCAGCTATATGGTTTAATCATACTACTCATTATGTGGTATATACATAGGACAAAGTTCTTCTGGTTGTAGAAAAGGCTTCTTTCACTCAAAGCTATATTTTCAGGTGTTCAATTATTCTGTAATATAATCAGGCTTTTAAGGACCTGAAGTAATGAGATAGTCTAGTATGTGCATGCTTGAAATAACATCAGTGAAAACAAAGTTTATGATATGAAAAATATATTTTATATATCTTATCTTATCTATTCACAGCTATATGGCTCAGTCCTTTTATTCTTTCTATGGTTTATGTACCTGGGAGAGAGCTCTTTTACTCATAGAAAAAGGCTTATTTTTCACTTGAGGCTGTAGTATAGATATCAATGATTACTTGATATATCTGGTATTTTAAGGAGCTATTTTAAAGTAATGAAATAAATACTTGCTTGAGCATGCTTGGAACATAGTGATAACAAAAATAGTTCAGAACATCAACAGTTTGGTTTTTAATTGTTATCTGCATCATTCAAATCATAGGAACTAACATGTTGACTAATTTAAAATCTATTTTGTGTATAATCTGAATTAAGATCTCACTTGAAAGGAATATGATAATTAATTGTATCTACTGGTATTTCTATTTTTAACAATGAAAAAAAAATAAAATGCATGCTGTAATATAGTTTATTTGGTGAAAGGACATATCCTTTAATGTGGGTTGTTGGTGAAAGGGCTATATTTATTTCTTTTAATTGGCTTTTTTTTTTCAAGGTTACAGATTAATCTATATTTGCATACCTGCCAACCAGTCCAATTTTGTCATATTCTTTCCGATTTTTCCATCAAAAAAGGGTGAAAAATCGGAACAGTACGATTTTTACGTTCGGAAGGAAGAAAAAAAAAAATGTACATATCGTGTTATGCATTCACATGAGTGTGTTATACTACATAGGGACCGTTCAAGTGCATTATCTTGTCAATGTACCCTCTTGGGCTGGCACAGCACATTGCAATGCAGTACATATCATGCATACATAAGCTGTCTGCTACATATTGTTAGATCGATCACGCGATCATAAATCACAAACCCAAGTACTGGTTTTCGGCCTTCAAGAAGTAGTTGTAACTTCTAGAAATGAGTCCAAATTGAGCTTAATCTTCATTTTCCATGATCCAGGTAATGTAGAATTAGTATTTCATAGTAGAATTAGTATTTCATAGTAGAATTAGTATTTCATAGTAGAATTAGTATTTCATAGTCTAATTGATGTAAAACAGTGAGCAAGAAAACCTGCTGGAAAGTAAATTCCAGCGGGAGCAGGCGGACTTCTTCCCCAGCCCTAACGGCCTAGCTTTTCTTGATTACTGGTAGTGTGGCGCGTTCACTCGATGTAAACTTATAAAAGTTCTTCATGACCAAAAGCATTTATTATTTATTTTTTTTAGCTTCATCATGGGTTTTTTTTTTTTCATTTATCTGTGATTGACTGCATATGGTCAGGATATTTCTTAAATGTCATGGAATTACAAAAAGAAACATTTTTCCATATCAGTTCCACTTCCAGGGAAGTTTGACTTTCTCTTTGTGACCATACACACACATGCACACACACGCACACACACACATATCGGTCTTTATAAATGTTGGATGCAATGTATATAAAAAGAAGCTCATTAAGCCAAAATATTCATGATCTTTATCCTTAAATTATTACTCGTTCAGTGTGGTCATATGTCAAAAAATAAGGGTAAGATAGTACCAGATAGCATCTACAGCATTCTAGAGCTAGAGCTGGACCCTGGTCGCCAGGGGCTTCGCGCTCCGCGCTCGTGATGTACGCTTTATGCACATGAGAGTAAGATTTTTTATTTTCAAATGTTGGCAGGTATGTATTTGTAGCTTTGGGAGTAATTGCATGTAATGTATTTACGAAAAACAGTATTTCTAAACATGTATTTTAGGTTTATATATACATGTCTATAAGCATGATTAGAACTGCATATATTTTCATTACTTTATAATGTAGAAAAGATTTGAGAAATATACATGGAAAATCATATAGCCAGATGACTGTTGAATAGGGCATAATATAAAGAAATGTATTTGTCTCTGATCTAGACAATTAAGTGGGTCCATAATGATGTCAGTTAAGTTTCATTATATTGTTTTAACTCAGTGTGCATATTATATTCACTATATCTGTATAATGTATATGTACTTAGCATTTTGTTTTATACATTTAATACTTGTTTATCACTGAAAAAACCTGCATGGAGTGACTTATATCACCAATATTTAGACAGAAATAAATGTAATGGGATAATTTCATTTATGGCTAATAGATATAGCGAAATTGAGAGAATTCATATGTCATGATCCTCCATATTCATTCTGTCTTTTTCAGAGTTTGGTAAAATGAAGTACAAAGGGTTTTATGTTTAATTAGCTACTGATTTAGAGTATTTGAAGCATACCAGCAATGTAAGTCAATAGTCCTTTAGTCTCTAAGTCACACACACACAGGTTCATGTTGATCATGATCTTTGTCATATATTCTAGCTGATTATGTATAAAAAATATGTTAGGTATTACTATTAGTTATTTAACAGTATCCTGTGCGTGGTAGGTGAAAAGGGATCTTAATTTAAGGCCAAGCCTCCTTGTTCAACTTATAACTTTATCTGTAGCCATTAAATAATTAAGAATAACTTTAGGAATCATTTGATAAGTCCACTTAATAGACTCTGTCACTATGCTGTTAGAGCCTTTTCATTTGTATGGCTGCATACAAAAATGTTGAAGAGTAATTTAGGTGAAAGGCCACTGATACATCTATGACATTATTGTGGGGTCTCAATTTCTCTTCAAAGATCGGACACCCGCCTCTTCAAGGATGACCATGACATCCGCTTCAGCAAGATTCTCAACTCCTGCAAGGTGCCTCAGATCCGCTATGCCAGCCTGGAGAGACTCCTTGAGCGATTGACAGACCTTCGCTTCCTCAGTATAGACTTCCTCAATACCTTCCTGCTGACGTACAGGGTATTCACAGACTGGGAGACAATAGTCACTACGCTTGAGAGGGTCTACAGGAATCCAGATACAGTGGAGAGTCAGTTAAAGTAAGTGGAAATCATGAGAGGGAATCTGAATTATAGTATAGTTGATTATGTTAGAGATATATATATAATATATATATATATATATATATATATATATATATATGTATATATATATATATATATATATATATATATATATATACATGTGTGTGTGTGTGTGTGGTTTGAAAAGAGATTAGATAATAATTTGTATGATGTTATGATTAATTTCTAAATTTGAATTCTTTCCTCTTTTCTCCCTTTTTTTTTAATTTAGTGTACACCCACACCCTCCTCCATCCCCTAGCCACCATGCTACAGACCTGCATCACTCCCATGGCAGTGGATACGAGCACAGTCCACCTCCAGCTAGCCCTTCCAGAGGTTTCATCGATCGGCGACCCAGTGCCAGCAACCACCCAGGAGCAGGAGCTAACATCAAGGTGACAATGACCAAACCATACCATGAAGAGATGGAGATTGATGGTGGAGGAGGAGGAGGGAGAGTCTTTGAGGCCAATACTACTCTCAGGGCACATCCATTTAGGAGAAGCTTCAAGAAAGGTACATGCATGCGTGTATATATAAAAAATATACACAAAAACCGTACTAGTATAAGTGAAAATCATAATCTTCAAAAACAATGATAGTATTGTGACATCAGCTTGTGTTGACTAGGCTAGACTTTCTGTACTGTGTTAGAACAATAAAGAGGGTACACTTTCATCTATGTTACATCCCTGGTGTAAGTTTGTTTTGTTTCCATTAGTGTGGGGGCAGCGGTGGGATACAAACCCTTATTGATGGCGATATTAACTGAAAGATCTTCTCCTTTAGGATGCTTCTCAATGTCCCATCGGAAACCAAATGAAAGGAGTAGGGAGTTGTTTAATTAGTCGTTATTGCTTGAATCTTGGTTGTGGAAGAAATCAGGTCTTTGTGGTTAGAATTATTATCTGCTATGGTCTGGATATCGGGTGATAGTGAGTTCCAGTCCTTGATGGTATATGGAATATGAGAGTGTTTAAAACAGTTTGTGCAGGTGGGGTATTGGATGTAGGAGTTTCCTGAAGATTGTCTTGTGTCCCGTGTGGCTGGATACAGTAGTCCAGCACTGGCTCGGCCAAGTGCCCCCATGGCTTTGTGCAATATACTGACCCTCAAAACTTTCCTTATGAAGGAAAGTATAAAGTCCCAGTCTAACTCTTTATAAGTTCTTTAGGGCTGGTTGTTCGCCTGTAGTCACTGCACACCATTCTGGCTCCCTTTCTTTGGACCTCCCAAATTTCATTAATGTGTTCTTTTGTAGATGAGTTCCAGACAATTCAACTATATTCTGCAATTGGACTGACTAGGGTTGTGTAAAATGTGGATTTGGTATGTTTAGTACATGGTATTAGGTTTCTACGGATAAATCAATTTATTTTGTTTGCAGATAATGTGATTTTAGATATGTGTGTATCCCATTTTAAATCTTGAGAGATCTCCACTCCAAGATATGAGTGAGAGGAGGTTTCCTGTGATACTGTACCTCCTAGAGTGTACTTGATTATTATATGAGATTTAGAGGCAGCAATTTTGATAATGAAGCATTTCTGTGGATTAAGCTGCTGCTGCCATTTATTCTCCCATCCAGAAAGTCGTCCTTTAGTTTAGAAGTGTCAAGTTAAGTTTTAATGTTGGAGTATGAGATATAGTCATCTGTGGATAGTCGTACAGGACCAGTAGCACCATTTGACACTTTTAGCTATCTTTATATTTGTGGAAAGGTTTGAATTTTTCCAGACAGACCTGTAACCCTAGAGCAGATTGTTTTGCTATAGTCGACAATTGTTTGAAAACAAGAGGGGAATTATTACTCTCCTTATGGTACACTATGAATGTCCACAGCAGTGTTTCTTAACTTTTTTTGGGCCCTGTGGCCCCACAACCCCCATCTGACATTTCTTTTCATGCCTGTTACCTCTGAAATGCAATTTTTGATCATTGAACCTAACTCCCTGTAATGCAACTATACATAGAATTCAAAGAGATTGATATTATTAGTGTTTAAAAACTTTTCTCTTCCTCATTTCCTGTTACTAGCCACCGATGATACTCAAAGCAAGACAGATAGCTCTGTGGTGATGAGCATAGCAGATCCTCACATTTCCCCTCCAGATTCCCCGCCTTACTTCCACACCCTCACCCCTCCCGCCAGCCCCAACCAGCTGGAGACCCTCCGTCTCCATCCTAAGAGGATGCTATCCATGAGCCACTCAGCACCAAACATTGCTGCTCTAGTCAAGGCCACAAAGCCAGGTAAATCTTCATGTCACTTTTGTGTTTTCCCTCATAACATTGTTTAAGAGAAATGCATTTATATTTTTGGTGTTGATGTTGGTTGATGAATCTACTCAAACTGAAATATGCTCAAATATTGACAAATTGATGGCAGAATTTAATATCTGTTAAGTTAAATGTGTATGTGTATGTGTGGATTTTATTTCAAGTTGATCCTTGGTAAACCTATCAGGCATTTTGAGCTGTGAAGCTGTAAAAATTACTGTGCTTACCGATTGTCTGAAGCCTTGCTCATATTAAGGTGAAATGCCCTTTCCATTTAATATTTATGATATGCCAATATATCTTGTGTATCTCATAGACACAAATGTTGTAAAAGTTAGTAATATTGAATGATGCTTTTCTCCATCTCACAACTGAGAACTAGTGATACTGCAATCAGTTGACAAAGCACATGTACCTCATTTCTTTTAGAGCCTTTAAGCCTTATAGAACATGGGCACTTTGTTAGTACATACAGTATATATTTGCTTGATACAATAATATTGATAATGATAAGATTTTCTGCCTCTTACTGGTCAGGGATATTGAACATACCTCCCTAGATAGAAATATATTGTCCTTGTATCCAACTCTGCCAAATGTTCTAGCTCAGGTAGTATTCTGATATCCCGACAAGATCAGACATTAATCTATGATTAACACCAATTGACATTTGTATTCTCTAAAGTGATCTCGTCAATTCTGAAGCAAGGCAAGTTATTGACTTTAACATTCCCTGAGAGTGAGATATTAACTTATTCAATAATATGATAAAAGGGCATGGAGTTCTGTAGAATCCATGAGATTTTGAGTGTAAATCTACATAACATCTTTTAATTAGCATGCTAGGTATTCAAAAACTTGTCAACACTAATTGATCATGCATGCATTCTGAAACTCAGTGATTTAATTAATGCGATGCTCATCTTTGCTGTGCTGGTGGTCATGTTACCTGATTTAGTCCCTACGGTGTTCCATAGTGATATAAAAATTTTGTTGTGTTCAACTTCAAATTGATCTTTCTGCAGGTGCAACTAATGGGTGATTTGAAGCAAAGTGTTGTTACTGTTCTTAGAAGTATCAGACAAACAAAATCTGTACCTCTTAATGAGCTTTTATACAATGATTGCTACCTCTGGTAACACTGTAGTTAATCACTTCAGCATTTACTATTGCTTGTGTGTTCACTCTAACACTTTATACAACTACTTACTTGAAATCACCCTGTGGTAACACAGCACAAGAAGTTTTAGTATGCTGCCACATGAACTGACCTTAAGTAGAAGCACAAAATGAATGTTAGATTAATTGCAGTGATGCAAGCACCTTCCCACTGCTAGCCCTCTCTATTTTACCTTCCCTTCTCTACTTAGATCCCATTCCTATTCCACCAACGTCACCCCACCGATCATCCGTTGGCAATAACTTCTTCCAGTTTAGCAGCTCTCCCCCTAACACCACGGTCTCGGCCGGTGTAGTGGTCACCTCCTCCCGTATGTCCACCCGCAGGTCCAGCTGCTCCTCTGCTGCAGTGGCCTTTGCTGCTGCGACAGCCGGTGCCACCAATGCTAAGGAATTTGGTGGGCCAAACAACATGCTCAGTAGAAAGAGGGCAAAGAAAAGCTACGGACGTAAGCTGGGCATATTTCTTTACGATATGGAATTTTCATTTGATGAAACAAGGCCAAACAGTTAAGTCTTGATATTTTAATGTAAACCAACGTTTGGTGGCTAGCTAGAATGTCTTCATTCCCTACTAACATGGTGCATTACATGGAGTGTGTAACGTATCTAACACTTTTTATTTATCATGCATTGTCCGAGTTGTTTTGAGTTGAAGTGTAACTTCCTTTGAAAAAGCAATTAATTGTGAAACAGTGTAAATGTTATTGAAGGAGCAAATGTAGTAAAATCACAACTTTTTTATACATTTCTGAAGTGATGAGAAAAGAATCAACTTAAATTTCTGTAATGCATTTTACCATCTGTCTGTCTGTCCCATTCCTTGTTCATTTGTCCATCTGTAGACCGGTGTACCTCCCTAGCTATAAATTAGTGACAGCTGATCCCTTGAGTATATGTTTCTTCAGTTACCTTGTAGAGAATACCCAATGAGTGGTTTTTTGTCTGTCCTAAATGTGTAGATTAGCAGTAGAATAAAATTAATGAATTTTCTGTTAACCATTTTCATTTACTTATGAATTGCAGCCACAGTGTTCAAAAGAAAGTTATATGTTGTGATGTAAATGCACAGTACATTACTTACATTTGTGACTTGATAGGTCACATAGTCTCTTCATTTTCATGTTTATACTGAATATAAGTATTAATGGTATGACTTCTGCAATACATGGAGCTGAACAAAGCTTTGTGTACTTACCAATTAACACCAATCCTAGTATTTGCTACCCCAATAATGGCCCCTGAAGTAGTGTGTCGGTACACTGGTCATTTAAAGGAAACAGGAAAAACAATGCCTTATAGGTAGATAGTCTTTACAGACAGGTCCCCTATAAAGCGTGTTTAAATTGGGAATACTAATCAACATAATAGAAAAGTTTCGCCTTTTTAGATATATTGTTTTTAAGTCTGGTTTGAAAGTAGTTTCATTATTCAAATCATAGATTTGTATTTTCTACATTTCTTTCTAATCTCAATATTGTTTTAATACATTTTCTTGGTCAGGTGGTAAGCTACAGAGTTGTTTGAGTAAAGAGGTCATCAGTTCAGCTGCCACTGTTAGAGTTATCAATGTCCTTCGCCATTGGGTCTCAAAGTTCTCCAAGGTATGTATTACAGAGAGCCTAAAGGGTATTGTTTTGAAGCTTTGTTTCAAATTACTGGTATAGAACACCATGTTTGAGTTACAGATCTGAACTTCATGGCACAAGACATTCTTTGTCTTTTTTTTTCTTCTAATGCTGATTTGAAATTACATAATTGTAATTCACTCCATGCTCATTTAGAACTTATACTCCTGTTGGTCTTTTTCTGTTGATCTTAAAATATAACTAGCACTTTCCTTTCTATAACCTATTGCTATTGCTTGTGAAACAATAGGTTAATGTAATTTCATATGTCTGGGGGGTTTTTTTTGTGGTTTTTTTTGGTGTTTTTTTTTTGCCAGTTATGAATTATAACAAACTGGAGTTTTGTCAATACGAGCAAAAGCTTTATGTTGGTTGTGACTGGTAATGAGTGGTCTTTAATCATGTTATAATAATATTATTGGAATAGTAAAGTTGCTTTGATATTGTTGACTGTATGGGTTAACTTTTATCATTCAGACAACAATATTTTAAAGAAGAAAATAACTGCCATCATACAGAGTAAAAATCCTTGCCCTTATATGGTGATGTAATATACAAGAAAATAAATCAACTACATATCTTATTGGAAAATTAATGTATTGCCTGAATGGAATAAACACAGTTTGGTATCAATAATTTATTTACTTATTCTTCCCCTGTACCAATCACATTTTTTCCATCAGAATTTTGAATACAATGAAGGCTTACGCAATCGTGTTTTAGAATTCTTGGAAGAAGTAGCTACCAACCCTAACCTTCTCCCATCAGAACACAGAGCAGCTAGCACCATTCAAAGGTAAATATCTGAAACAACTTACAACAAATTGTGCAATATTCATATCTTCAAAAGTCTAGGAGGTACAAACCAACTTTGAGGCTAGAAGTTTGCATACACACCATTGAGTGGCAATTTAAAGGCCTGCAAATGTACATAGTTGAAGGTTCAATAATAATAATTGGATTTATATAGCGCCTTTTCCAAAGGATACAAGGCACTGTCACCTAAAGTCTATTCAAGTAAATTAAGAATTGTATAAGTAAGTTTTTAGATGTTTCTTGAAGATGTCAAGTGATGTGCTATTACGGAGAGATGCGGGGAGTCTGTTCCAAAGTTGTGGAGCAAGTGACTGAAAGGACTTGAAGCCAGCTTGTTTTCGGGATTTTGGAATGACATAGGAAGGAGCAGAAGTAGAACGAAGAGAATATGATGTTCTCTGTTGCTGAAAGAGTGAGGAGATGTATTGAAGAAGTGTGGTTGACAGTGATTTGTAAGTCTGAACCAGTATACGGTATTGTATTCTCTTAGAAACGGGAAGCCAGTGAAGTTCATTGAGTAATGGAGTGACGTGGGACCATTTTGGTTTTTGACATATTAGACGAGCACACTTATTCTGAAGACGTTGAAGTCTGGCCAGGTCCTGTTTACTGATGACCCCAAGCAAACATCCACCATAGTCAAGCCTGGATAGCACAAGTGCTCTAACAACATTATGACAAGTGTCTTTATTTAAGTACCCCCTGATGCGATTGAGGTTGTAAATTTGCCAATTGAGGGTACGACACAAGTTTGTTACATGGTCAGACATTTTCATTTCCTTATCAAAGACAACACCCAGATCCTTGATTGTTGAAGACATTGGGATGTCTAGATCATCAATAGAAAATGAAAGGTCATTGAACCGATTCAAGTCGGTGGATGATGCAGCAATGAAGAACTCAGTTTTACTGGAATTCAACTTCAATTTATTACTGACAAGCCATGATTGTATGTCTTCTAAGCACTTCGAGATACGGTAGTATGCGCAAGCTGCATCTCCAGGCTTGGTAGGATCAAAAATGGTAAACATCTGGATGTCATCAGCATACACATGGTATTGAACTGAATGCTGGCTGATGATGTTACCAATACACCTAATGTAATATGTAAATAACTGTGGCCCAACAATTGACCCTTGCGGTATCCCAAATTCCAACCTTTTGTCACTGGAGAATGATCCATTGACATGGACTCTACAAGACCTGTTGCTAAGATACGATTTGAACCAGGAAAGGACATTATCTCGTAGACCGAAGTCATCGGCCAGCCTATGAGAGAGAATTGTGTGGTCCACCGTATCAAAGGCGGATGAGAGGTCCAGCATTAATAAGAAAACAGCTTGCCTGTTGTCGATTGCACAAAGTACGTCATTCTGCAGTCGAATGAGTGCAGTCTCAGTACTATGTGCCACGCGATATGCAGACTGCATAGGATCAAGCAAATCATTACGGTTGACAAAGTCGGACACCTGTTTAGAAACAGCCTTTTCGATTAATTTGCCTAAAAATTGTATGTTGGAAACAGGTCTGTAACTACCTAAATCATTTTTGTCCAGAGAGGACTTCTTCAATACTGGTGTAATGATAGACGATCTAAGTCTCTCTGGGAAAACACCGGTAGACAGTGATAGATTCACGATACGTAACAGTACTGGAAGTAGAACTGGCAAATGTTTCTTAACCAGCCATGTTGGCATGGGATCCAAAGTACAAGATTTGGAAGGACATTTAGAAATCATACACTGCAAGACATTTTCACTCACAAAATCAAACTGAGAAAAAGTTGAGTCAGGTTCACATGTGTTTGAGGATACAGTAGGAACATTACGTTTTGTTGGAACAGTGCTCTCTATATCGCCCCTAATTTTAGATACCTTACTGACAAAGTAATTTGAAAAATCTTCAGCAAGATCAGAAGAGTTTGTACATACAGGAAGAACATTACTACTGACATTAAGCAATTCATTGACAGTCTTATACATGTCCTTGGTATTACATGAAGAAAGTCTGACATGATAATAGTCTTTCTTGGCAGAGACAACCACATCACATACAGTCCGTTGAGCTTCAATATACAGTCTGCGATCAGTATTTGACTTTGTCTTGCGCCAGCGTCTCTCTGCACGCCGTCGGGCACGTCGAGCTTCCATCACTTTATCGGTGTACCAGCTAGGCTTGACTCGAACTGACAGAGTTGAAGGTTCAATAATTAACAACTAAAGATATCATGCACCAGGAACACCTTGCTTCTAGAATAAATTCCCACAGATAACTCTCAAAAGAGACTATAAGGCCCCATGATGTTGTTCCTAGAAATAATTCAGGCAGTTTGGGGTGATTATTAATTAATTAATTACATAAAAATGTTCACAAAAGTTTACTTAAAGCTAGGTTATCATAAATTTATTCACCCTCTCATGGTTTTCTATTGTATGCATTTTGTATCCCACCGCTGCCACCACTATAAGGATGTCTTGCATCAGATGTTGAGTACACTGAACACATTGCATTGCCCTCTTCCCAGCCCCTCAACTAATTGATTGCAATATTCTTGTCCCACTCTGACAATTAACTGATATTCTCTGTTATGTCTTTCATATCCCTAAATTGTATTGAGCAGTGACAATTTTATTTTCAAAACAGGCAAATTATTCAGGACCACACAAACATCCGTTTGCAAGGTGAAGCTGAGTTAGCTGCTCTGGTTCCTGATCAGCCATTGCCTGAGGATACCTTTGACAGGATGTCAGCACTAGAGCTAGCAGAACAACTCACCTACCTAGAACACAAACTACTCAGGGCTATCCCATATTGGTGAGAGGAAAAATGCAGCAAAACTCCAACCATATACTGTAATTGAGGAATGTAGGAACCCTGTTCAGTGATGTTATGGGTAGTTAATTTTGCAAATGTTATTGAATAACTGAAGTGAACATAAGTTACTTTACAGATTTTATGAAAGGCTTGAGGCAACATTAGCTGTTCTTTTAATTAGTTAATTATCTTAGAATAGGAACTATTGATTCTTCATTCATTTTAGTCTACCTTAACTCTGAATTCAACAATGGCAGATTTCATTAATAATTTGTATTTTGATGCTAGTCTTTATAATCTCAGATGTGATTCATGAAAATGTTACATCTAATTCAATTCCACATTAACCCTTAATCTGCCCCATTTACCAAGCCCAGTGCCACAGTGCTAATCCCTATTGTGCCAACAACTAATCCCCCTTGTGCGGAGTTTAGTTTTGGGGTGCTTAAGCATGAACAAACAATGTGACTAAACATGTTCGTGGCACCAGGTTGTGGCATCATATGGGTTAAAAGTGTTCCTTTTAACACTTTTATGAATGTGGAAAGTGTATTGGGAAGCAATATTTTGAGTCTTTGAATACAAACCAGTCTGAATTCTTTCTTATCATAATTAGATTGTTCATTTCCTCTAATTTGTAGGGAATTTCTTAATCAGGCTTGGATGAAGCAGGATAAGGCAACAAGGGCGCCAAATATCCTGGCAGTCACCAGAAGATTCAATGAGGTAAATGCAAGATTATACAAATTACTGTTTGGTCTAAAATTGTCCAAATGTTATAATGATTATAATCTGAATTTATATAGCATTTGATATTAACATGTCAAAGTGATTTTCACCTGTGTTAGCCTGGTCATTTGATTCATGCATGCACAAAAATATCACTACTCCCTGGAGAGTGTTCGTATGGTCACAGTGACATTTGATATTTCATCAGGCTATTTCTGTCCAGGGTATTACAAAATTTTTACAAAACTTTTTTGTAATATGCAACAACTTCAAACCGTACACTGCATTGTTCTGTGTCCACTTTCTTCATACATGATATATGAAGTATGTATAATATCTTCATCAAATTTATGCTAGATGGTGTAGATTATGAAAAAGACATCGTTTTTTTGTATTTTCAACCAATATGTATTATACTATGTTCATTTTTATTTTTGGTATTTAGGTGAGCAAGTTGGTATCGTCTGAAATCCTACGTCAGAAGTCTGTAGCAACAAGAGCCTTAGCCATAGAAAGATGGGCTGGTGTGGCAGATATTTGCAGGTGTATGCATAACTTCAACAGTGTGTTAGAAATCACCTCAGCTCTCATGAACAGCTCAGTATACAGACTCAAGAAAGTCTGGGAAAAGGTTCCTAAGCAAGTGAGTTTGCTGTATTGCTCATTGTAATATATCAATGTGCTCTCTGTATTTCTCTTTCCCTGTTTCTGACTCTATCACTCTCATTTTATATACATGTATCTCCCTCACCCCTCCCCTCTCCCTCTCTCTCTCTCTCTCTCTCTCTCTCTCTCTCTGTCTTTCAGTAGGAATCATATTGTCAGTACCAGTGGACAGTTGAATATTCCAAATCACAGGTAGACCTATACCGTAAGTTTAGAGTATAGAGTACAAAAGAGAAGAATTTGAAATTACAAGTGTTTAACTATCAAAGAGTAAAAACTGATTGTAAGTATTAAATATGATAAGTGAGCATACTTCTTTAGATTATTTACCAGAAGTGCTACGAAATTAGATAATATCAGAGAACCACATTCATTTGCATTTTGCTGACATTCTCATTGTAATTTTTTTTTCATCAGACAAAGACTCTTCTAGACAAACTTCAGGTGTTAGTATCTTCAGATGGCAGATTCAAAAACATGAGAGAAGCCTTACATAGGTAAAGATTTGCTACTGCAAGTAGTGCAATATGGATTTATTGTAATTTAATTCACTTACTCTGATAATTGATGTTTAAAGTGTACCAATCACCTAAAAAAATCATTTGTATACAGCTATGATGTATAAAATCAACCTCAAACCACTTTACATGGCCTTCTAAACCCCCTCGCGAGGAACTTAACTCCGAGTCCATTCCGCGGGCCATTATTCTGTGCTTGCGTGACGGTAGCCTTGAAGAGTCTCTTAAAAGTTTATTAGGAGTGTATTTGAACTTGCTATATCTCTTTAAAGAATCAACATTTGAAGCTCATATTTCGAATATAGTACAGCGACATGGAACTCCTAATGTACAGAGCAAAATATTTTTGGATGATTGGTACATTGATTGGTGATTGGTAAATACATCTGACATGTTTAAACTAAATTTTGAAAGAAATAGTTTTTTTTTAAAAAGGATGTGTAATGTCGCTTTCTGGTGAAAGCAGTGAGTACTTATAACTTGCCGAATCTGGGTTTTAAAACATGTATAACACATGCCATTGCTGCAATTTAACTTTAGACTTTACACACAAATCCCATAGAGTAGTTATGTGGCATAAAAAGATTGATGTATCAGTGTATCATTAAAAAAATGTTTATCGATACAGTTTTAGGGATAACATTAGCTAAAAATATATATTGTTATACATGATTTGAAGTACAGTTTGTTGACATGCAGAGTATTAATTGGAAAAGCTTTAAACTGGAAATAGAAGGGGAAAAGGGATATTTATGTAGGACACTTAAAGAATTACTACTCAGATATGAAAGTAAAACATGCAAGAGAAAGTAGATAGAAAATAGATTGATTATCTTCAGCTTCAGACGACATCTTTCAAACCTTGATGTTCGTGATTTTTTTTTCTCCAGAATTGATCCTCCATGTGTGCCCTATCTTGGCTTCTATCTGACTGATCTAGCTTTCATAGAAGATGGTACTCCTAACATCACTGATGATGGACTTATCAACTTCTCAAAGATGAGAATGGTTAGAAAATGGCACCTTTTGGGTCTCTTAATTGCATTCACTGTGAGATTAAGATATCTTAATTTGTGCTGTGAAGGGAAATATATCGGCATGCAAAATACACATGTATCAAAACATAATTTTGACTTAATAGCAAACTCAAATCAATTAATTTAATAGAAACTGTGTTTATTCTGGTCCAACTAGATGTGTTATTTACCATTATTTGTATAAGTGAGCAATTAAATCATTATAGTAAATAGTGTATGTATGATACGCGCTGTGATTGGTTTGATTCGTGTCATGTGACGTGCAAAAATTTTGTTTTTGTGCACGATCATGCACTATTGCACTATAACATATTAGGCCCGGGCCTTATGCACAATAACAGTTATAGATCTAGGGGTCTATTTACTATAACTTAGTACATGTTCTATTTATGCACCATTACTGGACTATATGAACTCCAAATACTAAATTATCCCTCGTGCAGGTCTATTTCACCTACAGTGAAACAAAACTGCACTCAGGATAATTTAGTATCTGTCATTCACATAATCCAGTATAGTGCATGATAGACCATGCACTATTTATATAATATATGATAGTTATAAAGAGAGGTAACTTAATTTTCAGGATTTCTTTCATTTATTTTTCAGTTAGGAAGATGTTAAAGAATACATGAACATGATTGAAATATTTTTAAGAAATCAACTCAAATACAATTTTAATGACCTTGTTAGTGCATTGATTATAAAAATGTGTGAAAATTGCACCTCTTCTATGATCTAAATATGAACGTATGCGAAAAATATTGAGGTATAGATAGTGTCCTAAGTTGATTTGTTTTGTTGTGATTATGTTACTGGTTATTTTCCAGTTTTGAACAAGGCATTCCACATCCATCTTTTGATTATTTCAAATTAATTATTTTATCAATTATTTCTTGTCAATTTCAGATTGCCCATGTGGTGAGAGAGATTAGACATTTCCAGCACACAAACTACAACATAGAACCTGATAAAAGGGTGAGATATAAAACTTCTGTTTTTGCATATTACATATCCAATGAAATTGAATAGCATATTTTAATAAGCATGGTCTTAAAGTCTTGCTGCTGCTGATTATGATAATGCTATAGAATGGCTTGGATGATGGAGCTGATGGTCTTGGTGCTGCTAATGTACATCATTTCTTTATATGTATATCACATAAGCCTATCCATTGCATTGAGAAGATGTTGCTTTTATACTGTAAGTGTTACTGTTGCTGTGATTACATCAGTGGTTTCTTTATGCCTCTGCTTATTCTTCTCATGATGCTGATGTTACTATCATGAAGACAGATTTTTTGTTTTCATCGCTCTTCTGCGGAAGTTGGTTTCAGTTGGTACTTTGTTCACATCTGCCTCAGATATTGCTGAACATCAATAATTCTTCTTTGGTGTTATAAGGTGATTAGTGAGCTAGGAATAATGACTTCTCTAGTTGGTCAGTCTTTGAATAATTCTGTTGATAGTAAAATCTTTTTGTTTCTGATGTCTCCTACAATATATTGTAAGGTGAATGGTGGTATGAATTCATTGACCCATGTGGTTCATTTGGATGTATGGTAATGTTAAAGTTTAATAAAGCTTTATTGCATATGGCCTCCATCTTGTTTCCTAGGTGATAAGCTACCTCCTGGATACCTCCCTCATCATGGATGATGATGAGATGTATGCCTTGTCTCTGGAGCTGGAACCCCGTCAATCTACTAGGATGGCTAAAAGCTTATGATCATCCACCTTCATCATCCAAATCGAGCTATGATAATGCTGCAGAGAGAAAAGAGTTTAGCTTAGAGGTTGAGACACAGGAAGGAGCACAAAGTAATGATCTCCTGTACTGAAGTTTGGGAATCTCAGAAGAATTCATTAACACCAATTACGATGTACCAGTGAATGGTTCTGCAGGGAAGAAATTTGTAATTTCATGCATGTTGTATAGAGAAGTGGAATCTCAAGAGATATTCCTTAACACCAATGTCAATGTATGGTGCATGAATTGGTGATGGAAATAGCTAGTATGGAGGATTCTGGATATTTGGAATCCTGATAGAATAACTGATTTTGGAGAACATTGATAAACAATGTATTCAGCATCAGGATCAATTAAGAAGTCGGTTAGTAAAGTTATAATCATTAAAAAAAGTTGATGAAATTGTTTATGAGGGATTATTTTTTAAAAGCTCTATCACTTCACAAATTAGTGTTTTAGTTTCCATCTGTCTATTCTGTAGATGAAGAAATACTTGATAGATTATTTGGTGTCTCAATAGTATATTGTTTAAGAGTAAAATTAATATGAGATGGAAAGTCTTCTGGGCAGCATATGTCTCCAAGGAATTATAACGAATATGAAAAAAGAAGATATTTCAAGAGAAGTATATTTAATACCCTTCAAATAGGAAAAAAATGTACCAATTCCTAAAATATGCTGTAGTAGTATCAGGTAAAGTATTAGGTAAACATTGATCTTGGTTAAGTGATATAAATGCTCTATAGTGCCTCTATGTAGGACAGTAAAAGGTAAAACATGTATAAGGTGCAAGGAAGCTATTAAATCAAAATGAGCAAGGCTGATGATATCCTTTCACTTTGTGTGGCTTCATTTATCTTATTAACTCTTTCAAGACAGTATGAGAGACATCAAAGTTCATTTATAACAATCAATCATTTAAAGATTAAATGGCACAAATAACATACTGGCTTTGACAGTGATGATCAAACAAGATATCTAGAATATTATGACCAAAATTTTAGTATTGAACAAAAACTACAGTTTTAAACAACATATTCATAATTGTATTGGAATGACTATAATAGTGTATGCATTTCTCAGTGCCATGCTGTGTTTAAATAGTTCATAAAAGCATGGTTATAATTACATGTGAGTATATGAATTATAAATTGATATTTTATTTCATTCTTTCTACACCTGAAAGTTATTTCATAAAAAATTTCTTGGTCTAACTTGGTCTAAATCTTGTTTTCCACTGTAGTAGTAATGACAGAGATAATATAGAACTGAAATAATGACAAGTGAATTTTATTGGCATGTCAGGCTGAAATGTGTTGTTAGAAGAAAAAGACAAACATTTGCCAGGTCATAGTCAACTTTTAGCAAAATTTGACTTGATAATGAGTTTATAATAACATAAATATGCTGCATTCTTTTCTTATTTTCAGAACTCTTCAATGTTCTTAAGTCATTTGGAATAACCACTTTTATATTTATTTGTGCCGAGATTTTGGTTTACAATGGAATAAACAAAAATTGAACAAAAAACAGAACTAAAATGATACTTAAATAAGCAACTGTAGAATAGTTCAGATAAATATAGAATAATCACAGGCAAATAATTTGATATCTTGTACCCGTTATCGTATGGTGTTGTTAACTCTTGACAGTACCACCACTATCTACAGTGATACAATTTCATTTTCTTTCAAAGTGTGATCATATTCAAGTCATAGAGTGTGCAGTGGCTTCAGTACTGCTTTGCTAGATAAGTTTTTACAAATCTGTGTTTTAAAGGATTACTCATTGTTTGATCCATTAGTAACCACACACAAAAAAAAATCTCTTTCTTCTATGACATGAAGTATATCATAGGGATATATGATAGGAATGTACAGCATGCATTATATGCTAAGGTATTTTTATTCTTTTCTCCTGACAAAAAGTACTTTTCTAATCTTTTGCAGTCAGTATTCTTCAGTCAGTATTTGATTTTTATACTTTTAAATCTTGTGTGTAAATTTCCATGCTATCTGTTTTTTTAATTGCGAGTAATTATTAATTTGATGTTTGTTTTCTTTTCTTCCTGGTGCATGAGAAATATTGTCTCCAGAATACATGAAGGCGGTTTGTATCTAAACCATTGTCTAAATCATTGATTTAATATGGGAATGCAGTCAAAAGGTTGATAATAGCAATCAAGATACAGGCAAAAAAAAAAGAATACAACTTTTTTACCTTTCCTTTTGAAACAAATGGACAAATCATTTTGCTAACCTGTATTTCATCAAAATAAAACAAGAAATCATTTTTGTTGTCTTTATTTTTTAGCTCTTTGAATTCCCATAGTATGTTGTTGGTTTAGACCATGGCATAGTTAAATCATCTTTGTGAATTTGGACTGTCATCTGTATATAGAGGAAAGGCATTGTTATATATACAGAACATCTGTTCCTTTGCCCAATATGCTATTGCATCCTGTAGCACAATTCAACTTCCAATGTTCATTTATACCTCTACTCTCCTACCCAGCTAAGTTTTGTTATCACTCTTCTTCCAAATTGAATATTCTTCTTTTTCTGTTTAGTGTTTTATATTTTTCATTTTCATTTGTTTACTGATCAAATTTGCCTTCCTAACACACACAATGTACATGTAGTCATCAGTAAAAAGCATATATTTTGTGTAATACCAGATTAGCAGTGCAAAGAGCAATTGTGAAAAATATTAGCACTCAGAATATGATCTTCAGAATGGCAGAGATGTGGAATGATTGAAAACTTCATTAGCCATTGAAGAAATGCATTTAATTTCATTGGTTTACCATTTAATCTTTCAGGTAACTTACAGTCTTTAATTATGAGGTACGCTGTTGAGATGACGTATGTACAAATAACCTCTAAATATATCAGATAGGTGTGCATCGATGGACATTACTTTGAAGTCAAATAAAAATTTTATGCAAGTTTGATAGTGACCTTTTGTGGATACATGTACTTTTATTTTATTTACGAAGACTCTATCACATGTCTGTCACGTATATGGCATATGTTTTGTAGGTATCTTTTTATTTTAATTTTATGTCTTTGAAAGATTGACATGAGCCTACTAACACTACGAAAATATATAGACTTAGGTTTGTACAGTGCATGAGTTGTTTAAAATATGAGGTACGTTGTCATTTCCATATTTCTACATTCAACACAAAACACAATTATTTATGATCTGCCTTTAGAGGCTGAATTGTTGTGATTAAATTTGATTTCATGGTTATTCCCTCAAGGTAACAAGTTATATGGAGAGAATTTGCTCCAGAAACGACAAATAGTGTTCACAACTCGTCGTTTAATTTTTTTCCATTTCATTTTTTATGTGGGTGAATCTGATAAAACAGATCACTAGTAATATCTGCTCAATAATTGACTTTCAGCTTTAATACAAAACAAGTTCAAGTAAATGTTCAAGCTAATCTAATCTTTCCCATGTATCAGCAGGTTAATCTTTTTTAAACTCGCACAATATATTTTGCTTTTCCTGAATTAAACAGACCCATTAAGAGCATTGTATCTTTCCTTCAAGATATAATATGACCAGCTTGTTGCTGTTATCTAAATCCAGTATATGCCACATTTTAGAATTCATTCAAATTTTATCCATCTGTACATATGTATAGACATGTATAAGGTTGATTAATTCTTCAGTTTTTCAGATTTATAATGAATTTGCATTGTGATTAATTAAAATATTTCTTTTTGGAGACTCAAATACTTGTTTGTTTTAACTTAACTGTTTGTCAGATATTCCTTATCTCTCAAGCATTTTTTACTATCACTGTTTATTTTTCTTTATTACTTATCTATTTCATCTTTCTGCAAGCTTCAAACTTTTGCTCATTGTTATTCATCCATGCATTGTAATTATGTATGCATTGTATCATAAAATTGTGTTGAAATACTTCTGTGACAAGAGTATTGTATCAGAGATTTAATATGTGCACATTTGTAGTGTACTTAAAATGTTTTATTACTATGAGGGTCAACAAATGTGTGCCTACAAAAAAAAAAACAAGGAAATTTATTGAATGAAATAAATATAAATATATATATACAAATATATACATACAAAACCTGATATTTGAAAAATAAAACTGACCTTTGACATTTCTTATACTACGAGGTGTGCTGCACTTAATTGTGATCATGCATTATATATTTAACAGTATGTTTTAGAGAATGGAATATTATGTTTAAATTTTAACGATGTAATTTACAATACTTACAATTAAATAAATTTACAAGTGCAATCTTTGTGTATTATACATATATTGTACCTAGATCAAAATGAATAATATAAAGGTAATCATGTATTTCATTTGTATGTTTTAGGTTTATAATTATTATGTACAAAGTTTTTGAAGTCTCAGTGCTACATGTACAGAATAGTAGAATTTGCAATCAAAATGTGTACACAATAAATGTAAGTAGCCATTTTTTACTCAGACTTGTGTGCTTATATTTAGCTTTTATCAGTTATCATAGGAGGCTGAAATTAAAATTGTTCCAGTGTTTCATCTAACCTTTGTAAAGATAAATGTATAGAACCTAATGTACAGACAACAGAAAATGTAACAAATCTTTGATCAAATAATTAAGATAATTGATAAAATATAATCATAAAGTGTATACATTTGATTATCTTGAAGAGTCAAATTTCATATTAATTTGATGGTAACCATGTTGATTACTTGTATGTGCCACTGAATTTTTATACAGTCTTGACAGATGAAATTCTTGGCAGGCAAAAACTTAAATCACAAATTTGTAGTTAGGAATATTGTTTGCTAGAACACATTTTATGTGTGGACATAGTGATACCTACACAAGTAAAAGGTTGATAAAATATTATGTCATTCATAGCAAGAATTAATGACTTTTGAACATTCCTTTATCATTCCATTCCAAGGTTTATTGCATGCATTCTGTTCTACATATGTATGATACTTTTTACTAATATGAACAAGAACTCTATCTCTGTATATATTGTTTTTATCATGACACATTGATGCGCAAGGTCTGATTATATCTAGTACTTGGACGAGGTTAGCATTTATTTATAGTAATGTACGATTGACAAATATTTGATTGATTGACGCTGCACTGCTATTGTATCAAAATAAACAAAGCATGGTCTTTCTTGAAAACCTGGAGCATTTTCAAAGTTTGTTGATTACATGTCTCGTGTGAATTTGCTTTCTCCTAAGGATTATTACACTTGATTTCCAAGCAGAAATACAGAAGAATGTGTTCAAAGTCTAACAGGAGTTAATTATACTGCAGTGAATTTCACAATGCAGCTGGCTAAATTCTAAAGGCTTCTCCCCTGATGCATGCAACATTAATTAAACAAGTGAATTCACAAATATAGTACAAAAACTTGATACTAAAATCCAAACGGAAAATTATAATCAAATGTGGCATTACAATCTACTGAAAAAATATTTCTTCTTCTTTGTTCTATACTTGCAGAATTGCTTCTCTTTGGTATAATATCGTTAGATTGTGGGCCTTTGATTGGTGGAATTCCAAACTTGAAATTGACCATTGAGAATTGATGGCTATAGCAGGAAATAATGCTAAGTCAGTATTTCCTTTTGCATGTGAAATGAATGAATGAATGCACACAATAAACGCACATGATGTTGCATATGCATATACCGGCGCTAACTTCACAAACTCCTTAAACATTCCAACAGTAAATGCTTCCCTATGTGTAATATAAAATCTTATTTCAAAGACCTAAAAGCAGTTATAAAGTATGTAAGCAATATTGGCAGGTTATTATCAAGATAATATGGTTAGAACTTAACCCATTGCCTACGGGAACCGAGTGGCTCCTGCATTAAGCCTATTGGAATGAGAGAATTCAGTGGTCAACGGGTTAAAGATACTAAGAAAGAGGGACAGTAGTTCCAACCCTTGCTCCTAACAGCATTCTGTAATTGAAAATCAGTTTGATTTATTTTGTTTTTTTCAAATATGAATTACTATCATTTACACTATAGTTCTTGAAATACAAAGGAATTCACGTTATAATGAAAAGCCTAAATAGAACAAATTTGAAAAATAAGCCCCTACAGCTATGGTTGTTCAATTTCACAGCATTAACATATTCAATACTACAGAACGTAAGATTCTAAATAAATCCAGTTTGGGATATTCAAATTCTTTAAAGGTACTTCAACCTTTTGCAGACTTGGCCAAAATTCCGCGAAAATTTGCACGGGTTTAGTGGACATCCTGTAGATACTGCCTATCGTATTTCAAAGTCACAAGTTCTATAAATCATTTGTAAGAAATCAAAATCTTACTTTTGTCACAGAGGGAGCTTTTCATAAACCAAAGCAAGTACATGTACTAGTAACTGTCAAAAAATAATTTAAACAATTTTTTTAGTAAAAAAAAATAAAGTGTTACGAAATTGTAATTACATGCAAGTTAAAAGCAAATTATAATCCTTTTCACATCCGCACAAGTTTTCCAATTATAATTCTTTTTTAATTTATCAAATACTCACACAGCTTCAAAATTTAGGGCTGCAAAAGGGATGAAGTGCCTTTAAAGAGTATGAGCTTCACATTTCTTGAATTTAGACATGTGTAGAACTTCAGAAGATTTTACATGGCTTGGGAAATGGGAGTTCATTCAAATAATGCACTTACTGTGGTAAGTTATGTTTAAAGTTGTCTTTATTTTCTTAATTCGAAACTCAAACAAAATATTCCAACAATACTTAATTTTAGCTAGTCATCACAATATCTTTATTTCCTCTCTTTAATATTAACGATTCTCATGCACTACATGCCAATGTATATGTAGAAAAATAACTTAATTATAAGTACTGGTTTTCATGGCGCATGTTCATACAATACAATCAATCATGCTCACATGAAAATAAGTCAAAATATCAAGTCTTGTTCTAATTATTTGGTAAACCGCCTAAAAAAGAAAAAGCCAGGGGAAAAATAAAACCAATTAAACTTGTAACTGCATGGCAAGAGGGGTGAAATAAATGCCCCATAGCAGACTCACTTATCTGTATGTTACAACTAAAATACAGAAATATGATGTAGACTATGCTTATACAGTGGAAACTCACTATAATGAGAACCTTAGGAACCATGGAAATTACCTTGTTATATCTGGAATTTCCTTATATCAAGGTAAAAATTAAAAGAACATTAAGACCTGGGACCAGCAAAATGACCTTGCTATATCAGTAATCTTGTTATATCGGAGCTCTTTAGAGCGACTTTTCACTGTAAATATCATTTTATTTTGCAGCAGTGATTGTTCTTTTAAAAGCCAGTTTACCTCATTATGTGACGGAAGACTCTTCCTTTATTAACCCTTTCGAGACAATTGACCACATTTTGTGGTTTGGCTCTTTAACTTTTTATTCAGAGCTCTAAAAAATATACCAGATACATGAGTAGAAAGAGCAAAAATTTCTGCACACACTATGTCCATTTTTGTTGCATTACCATATTGCGTTTGATGCCAGGAATTTTGAATAGGAGAATAAGTTTTAAAATCCTTAAATTGGCAACACATTGAGAGATTCAAAGTCCTTATTTTTTATCATAATTGGCAATTTTTTCAACTTTTCGACAAAATTCCTAACCATGTGTATTATTTTCAAAGACATTACACCTTATTAGAACCATGAAGCACTAAAAGAAAAATATTATTGTTGCCAATTTGAAGATCAAAATGTGATAAATTTTGCCCTTAAATAATTCCTGTCCTGAAAGGGTTAAAACAATACATGGCTTTGTGGGTGTTCATAACAAATGAATTTTCATTTCTCCTTAATATTTTAGTATCTAAAAAAAAAAAGATAATGGCTTCCTGTATATAACTCAGATACGTGATTTCAATTAGACATCTCCACTTGAAGGTTCAGTGGAAATTGAAAATAAAAACATTTTCATATTTACATTATCTTTCTATTTCATGTGGGTAAACCTCTAATATTTACAAACCAAAGTGTTGCCCTCTTGACCCCCTTTCTGTCTTTATATGGATCAAAGTGATTAAGCATTGAAAAAAAATCACCTGTCCTGCTCCTAATCTGTTTTAACATGAAGTTTTGCCTTACAAAAATGACAAATCTACATTGTATCATGTCAGCTCCCTATTACACACACATTGCTACATGTATATATATGGTATCTGAGAAGTACCTTGAGTGGGGGGGGAGAGGGATGGCAGAGGATCTGCATGTAAATGTGATTTTGAAATTAAATAGAGTCACTTTCCAGAGACAACATCAAAATGATGTATACTTTACTAACATTAGCCTTCTTTTCCCTAAAAACCATGTCATCTATACCACACTCTTTTACTTCTTGTCCCAAATCTCCAGATGAACACATAGAATTGACAAAAATATATTCAAATTTGCCTCATGATCAATGATTACACAAACTATGCCATGGCATTTCAGGAAATACTATACTAAACCCCAGGCAGTATGGATAAATATATCTCTAGCTATATAACATAAACAAATATCAGTCAATGAAAATAAGTAAATTGTACATCATTCCATATTCCTTTATCAACATGTACATAAAGGACATCACACTAAATAATACATCCTTTTTATCAAACTACCCTAGCTTCAAATCGATTCACATGCATTTCTCTTGACAACAGTCAAAGTCACATACCTTAATCTTTTCATTTCTCCTTTTTTTCCTTTTTTATATGGTCAAACTAATATTTAAACAATTACAAACAATATATGTGAGCAAATTTATTTCTCTGCAACCTTTGGTTGCCAGGCAGTGGGTCTAAACTAGGCAGTTTATTCATTTTAATAAACTCCTAAAGCCTCAATCATACGTGATGCATTTAACCGCCTCAAAAAAAAAAGCTGCAGCAAAATAAAACCATTTTATGGGCTTGTATTGGAGTGTTGTAAGAAAAAAGAGATTTAAAGCACACTATATGTATGTCATTTTATTTTTCTGTAGTGGTTTGTTTGTTGTTGTTTTTTTGAGGCAGTTGACCATGTCACATGTGAGTGAGACTTACCTGTATACAAACAAGCTAAAGGGCTAGCTTGCTACTTTGTTTTCTATCATTTTCTTTGCATCATGCTTAGAGTTCACCATTTGTTCCAACATATGAGACCTGGGCCCTGTCTTATAAAGACCTGTGATTCATCCAAATCAATCGCAAGTCTTCCAATCACTCGCAAATTTCCAATCTTCAATCTCTTAAGTACAGAGTTGCGATTGATATCAATTGCAAATCATTCGCAATTATTTGCAATTAATCGCAACAGGGCCCTGACAGCTCAAAACTACCTTAAAAATCTGACAAATGAGTAAATAATAATTTATCAGAACATATGTAAGTAAATGCTATATAAGTGGTTTACTACAAGTGTATATAATTAGAATCTTAGAATCTCTAGTTTTAGTAAATATAAATAAGAAAGAAAAGATAAATCTGGTGACTTAGTGATGATTTTGAGCCAATGAATCACCTAGGTTGGATGCTACCCTACTTCATGCTGTAAGATATAAACTATTTTGAGAACTACATACTTCACTTTATTCTTTTATTTTTGGTACTCATATCACCAAGATTCAACTCATTCACTCAATTTCTCATAAAGATATACAGAAGGAAGCAACAATAATGTCTTTATAAAATCTACTTTCCAAAAATTAAAAAAAAAATCATTTCTAACTACGAAGAATAGGCAAAGTACATGTACTAATAATGTGTAATACCAATATAAAGTAAGACACTTCTGGTACAACATACATTTCAACTGCATTTAACATCATACACTCTCGTATACAACAAAAAATGTAAGTACCTTAAATCTAAATTTTGAAAGTAAGACCTTTTTAGCTAGAAATGTGACAACATACTAGTTTTCAAATACAAAAAAGACAAGAAGATAGTGGACAATAGGGATTAACACACTCTGCAGAGATGTATGCAGACACAGGATCATAACAAGGGTATACAGAATTAATTCAGTGTAGTAGGGATTAAAGAAAGGATCAGAAATAGGGACAAAGAGAAAGAAGCAAAATATTATTTCCAATCTTTTTATAGATTATACATGAAATTATATGAAGATAACCAAATAATATACCCTTGTGTACATTATTTAGAGTACAGATCAATTCAAAATAATATCCATACAAAAGGAATGAATAACATTTCAAAAAACACATTCAAACTGTTGTTGCTTTAAGTAATCCTCAATATAAAAAATATCTCTTGAATTCAAAGATCATATTGGTAACTTACATAAATTTACTGAAAACTATAGAAAGGGGAGAGAAATTGTTAAAGAAATCTCTTGCTTCATAAAGGTGGCAGTCTGCCATTCTTCTGAACAGTTAGTAGCGTCTCCTCTTCATCTTCATCTTCATTCTGTTTCATCAGCTGTCGGTAGTTATAGTCATCGCTGTCACTGCTACTGATCCAGTCATTCCCACTACACGCACAGTAGCCATGCTCAGCGGCCTGGAGTGAACCAAAGATGATGAAGAAGAGAAGAAGGCAGGCAAAGCAGAGAACAGTGATACAACCACCAATGATCAGCCAGGAGCTTGTATGGAAGAGCGGTGAAGAGCTGGCAGAAGCCGTCAAACAAAACCCACCATCCTTGTCAAGGTATTGTGAACAATGGACGCACTGACCATTGTCAGCTCCATAGCAAGTCAGGCAGGCGTTGTGACAGGCTTGGCATTCATGAATGACTATATCGTCAGTCATGTTTGCGACTAAAAATTCACCCTCTGCACAATGTGTAGGACCTTCATGACTCTTTACAGGATGAGGCTGGGTGCCGTACAGAAGCAAGGTCCACTCATGAAGTACACCTGCAGAATGATTGGAACAAGAATAGTTTTCAAGCATGAGATACAAGAAGCTCATTTATCACTTCTGACATTCATGCGATATATATAAAATTGAATTCAACACATTCTAAAAAAAAAACAAGTTGGAAATTATTTGAGAAGAGAGAAAACTCAAAGAAAATTGAGTCTCCCTTCTTGCAATTCCAAAGGTATCAAAATGAAAAGAGAAAAAATAAACATTATCAATGGATGAAACAGCAACCATACACAAAAACTTGTATCATGAATTTTCCTAAATTTTGTGACAAAGTGATAAAGCAAAATAATGAGTCTTATTAGGTGAAATTCTACTAATACATTCGCATTAGATAGCCATCTTTACCTGATTGACCTGCTACACCATGATTATTAATCTCCAGAATCCACTCTCCCTGTGGATTCTCTCCCCACGTATGGGTGGTCATGAACTCCCATGATTTGAAGCCTTTCTTATTCCTATCATGGGGTCTGCGTGGTAGAAGTAAAGACTTGGTACCAGATGGTGAGGTCAATGCAATGGTCAGGTCACCTCGTGTTGGGAAGTCTAGTGAGATTCGAGAAACAGCATGCTCAAGGAAGCGGACGTGAGTGTCAGGTGTCTCCTGACAACCTGTGGTCTGAGCTCGAACTACCAGCCCAGTATGGCCATCGATTTTTCTATTGAATTAAAAACAGAAATGGCTACATTAATAATTGAACAATCCATACATATAAATATACTCTTTATCTAATATCTAAACACTACCCGAAAATCATTGAACAAAAGAGTGTTCAAGGAAAGGTTCCTGCTTCATGTCTTTGATGGAATGAGAGTAAAAAACTGGGTCTTTGGCCCTCAGTTCTGTTTGATTCGAGTTTAATTTTCTAAATACTTATGACTCATTCAAGCTGCTTTGTAGCCTTCTTATCACCCCCAGTCATATACTTACTGGCTATTTCCATTCATGGAGGTAACAGTACAGAGACGTTGCTCAGGAACATGGGTCCAATTCTTAGCCAGCTTTACCATGGCACCAGCATCCATTAGACCAAAACCATAATCATGACTCACTAGAAATAAGATGATGAAAGCAAGTAGATTGATAACTTGTGGAATATTATATACCACATCTATTCCAGGCCTACGATTGGTCAAAAATATATGTTTTTAAGAATGATCAAACATTAAGTATATATTTGTACATCTATTTGCACTACATTATGAATAAATTAGAAATCAAAGAATTTCATTATAAAACATTTAACAATCTGTCTAAAGTGTATGACTATTTATCTATTTGTACCGCAGTTCAGACACATCTAAAATGGAAGAATTCATCTTTATAAGGAGTTCTTTAAAGCATTTTCATTATATTGTATCTATCCATATAATCTTAATTCCCATAACCATTTTCATTTTAGAAGTTTAATAGTAGTTTGAAGTAAGATCACAGAACTCACCACTCTGTCCTGCTCCATTGATAATCCAATTAGAATTGTGGAGGTTCTCAGGTCGTGCAGTAATCACAATGATATGCTGAAGGTCACGCCAGTTCAACTGAGGGCTGAAAATAAGTTGGAGAAAAAATTGTCTTGTGTATGATGATAATTAGTATAAGTTTGCACCAAAGTATCATTCATTCTGTTATGTTATTCAAGATATCAGGATGACTGCTTCAAGGTACTCAAGGTATCAGGATGACTACTTCAAGATATTCAAGGTATCAGTATGACTACTTCAAGGTATTCAATTTATCAAGATGACTACTTTAAGGTATTCAAGGTATCAGGATGACTACTTCAAGGTATTCAAGGTATCACGATTACTTCATGGT
Source organism: Heliocidaris tuberculata (assembly GCA_025618425.1). Classification (NCBI taxonomy): domain Eukaryota; kingdom Metazoa; phylum Echinodermata; class Echinoidea; order Camarodonta; family Echinometridae; genus Heliocidaris; species Heliocidaris tuberculata. The sequence goes on along the minus strand of CM046839.1, from coordinate 41,281,892 downwards.
ATTCAAGGTATCAGGATGACTACATCAAGGTATTCAAGGTATCAGGATGACTACATCAAGGTATTCAAGGTATCAGGATGACTACTTCAAGGTATTCAAGGTATCAGGATGACTACCATGGGCGTAAATATGCAGGAAATTCTTTTCATCAGAGGGGGACGTAACAATAGGTCGTCCCCCCCTGATGAATAGAAGTGCATAACAGATCTCCGCCACTGATGACTACTTCAAGGTATTCAAGGTATCAGGATGACTACTTCAAGGTATTCAATTTATCAGGATGACTAATTCAAGATATTCAATTATCAGGATGACTACTTCAAGATATTCAAGGTATTCAAGGTATCAGGATGACTACTTCAAGGTATTCAAGGTATTCAAGGTATCAGGATGACTACTTCAATGTATTCAATTTATCAGGATGACTACTTCAATGTATTCAATTTATCAGGATGACTACTTCAATGTATTCAATTTATCAGGATGACTACATGTACATCAAGGTATTCAAGGTATCAGGATGAATGCTCCTCAGACAACTCCCTACAGGACATCTACCCCTTGAAAGCATGATCCTGATAATCCATTGACATCAACTACCTAAGGGGTAATTAAAGTAGAGGGTAGTAGTCAGGGACACAACTGTCCATAGGATAGTCCTGGGTACAGTTGTCCTAGAATTATTATTTCAGTATGATTCTGTGCCAAGTCCTTAACTTGAATGTACCACGGATAATATCATATTTCATGTATTCCTCAACAACAAAAATCAAAGTATGGATTGTATATAATTATCATTTTTAAGCATCTAGAAATGAATTTATGTACAATGCAAACACTTTCATTTGCAATAGGAATAAGTTAGACGGTACCTTTAATATACGAATGGGAGAAAGAGGAAACAAAAGTGCAATAAGACCTGATGTAATTTGTTTTCCAATACTGTAGATGGTAGACTTAGAGTATCTTACTTTGCTTCAAGAGCTAAGGCACATATACCAGCAGCCAGAGGAGCTGAAGCTGAGGTCCCACTATGGCTATCTGTACACTTCTTTCTTAAATCAGTCGTCATCTAGAAGGGGGAAAATTCATTAATAATTGTTTAAAATATGTCATTATCAAAATAATATGTAAGCTTTTTTTAGGATACATCAGAGCAGAAAAGCACAACTATTTACAGCAGTTGAAATGAGAAAAAACTAGCACATCAATGATGTGGCGCTCATCCGGCATCCAGCAAAGAAATTCACGCAATTTGTACTTTGAACTGAGTTGAGACTGTAATTTCAAAATTCTGTGAAGAAGTTCAATGAACCTCATGAAAGTCTTTAAGATGGAACAAAAAAAATCAAAATCGGTCAATAAATGAGGAAGAAGAAGCAATTTTTTTATTTTTTAAAATAAATTTCACATAAATTAGCATAAATTTTCACATAAATTAGCATAAATAATTTTCTACACAAAAATTCAAAATTCTGTGAAGAAATTCAATGAACCTCATGAAAGTCTTTCAGATGGAACAAAAAAAATCAAAATCGGTCAATAAATGAGGAAGAAGCAATTTTCGTGATTTTTAATTAATTTCGCATAAATTAGCATAAATAATTTTCTAGACAAAATTTCAAAATTCTGTGTAGAAGTTCAATGAACCTCGTGAAAGTCTTTCAGATGGAACAAAAAAAATCAAAATCGGTCAATAAATGAAGAAGCGATTTTCGAAAAATGCGCATAAATTAGCATATTTAATGAGTTTCAAAATTCTGTGTAGAAGTTTCGAATCCCCCACCTAGTGCTATCATATAAAGCAAACGGAATTAAAATCGGGTAAGAAATGGCGAAGAAGAAGCATTTTGAAATTGTGGACGGACGGAACGAAGGACGGACGGACGGACAGACGGACGGACGGACGACGGACGACGGACGCCTCGCCATGGCATAAGCTCATCTGCCCATTCGGGCCGGATGAGCTAATAAAATGGACAATCTGAGTTTGTCCTTCCGAATGGTTTATAACTGGGAGCACACTTAATAGTACTGGCTGGTTGTGATACCACCCTATTGCAATACTGTCTACATCATATATTTTTTCATGCATTGGACTAACCAGGCTATTTAGAAAGTGGTTAAATTCGAGATTGGGTAGTTCTAAAATCTACAAAGAGCAATGATGATGCACTTTAAAAAAGCGAAGTGGTGAAATTAGTATGCTTCTACACAGTCTGCATATACAGCCACGACGCGCTACTATAGCAGTGCTGAGATCGATCGGATACGGTACCGGTACTAGGAGTACAGCAGGCTGGCTGTGTATGGATGCCCAGGCCAGACGCACATCTATTGTGTATGAAGTTTGGCAACATTTCAGCGTGTTGTTAAAATCACAACCCACTCGCGAAATTTGCAAAAATAAAACCCCTGCGATACAACCACCAATGTACATTGTACAGGCACATTTTGTTCAGTTTCCCCCATCATGACTGAGTTCTAATCATTTTCCTTCAACAGCCATTGTCTAAATTTCAGGTCTTATTGTTGCTACATGTACATACCATGTACATGGAATATGATAATCATCATGTATTTGGTATCACCTGTGCCTGGGAGGGGAATAGTGAATTAACTACATGGACATGTATGACCTTCAGGTTTCTCATCCCACTGTAATTGATTGGGATGTGCAGGTATACCTTGTGGCTACCTCTACTCTTTACAAAGAGAGCAGTGGGTTCTTAAAGTGTACCAGTCACCAAAATATATTTTGCTCTGTATTATAGGCGTTCAATGACGATATACTATAATCAAAATATGAGCTTGAAATGCTGATTCTATAAAGGAATATTGCATGTTGAAGTACACTCCCAATTAACAATACAGCAACCTGTGAGGAGACTTGTCGACGAATCCGTACGCCCTTGCATAGAATAAGGGCTCAGGCGGAACCAAACTCGGAGTTTTAGTCATGTTCCTATAAAGTGTTCAATCTTACTTTGATGAGGGGGAGGGGGCGAAGGGGAGGGGAGGGGGAGAAGGGGAGGGGGGTACACTTACCACCTGTTTCTCATTGCCACTCCCACTGCTATAGGTAGTAGCTAGAGTTGAGGCACAATTCTCAGAGTACCAGGGAACGTTCCCTCTCTCACTGACACTGCTCACTGAAATGGTGTAAATGGAATTGGTATAGCCATCACAGCCACAGCTATCATCAGAGCGACCTCCATTACCAGATGCCCACACAAAGATAGAACCAAGTCCATTTCGACCCTGGAAAGCAAAAAAGAAAGAGAGAAAAGGATGGCAATTGGGATTGTTTGATTCATACAAACAAAACAGAGAAACTAAACAGTACCGTTAACTGATACGCTGAATATCTAACAGATGTTTACAGTTGTATACAGTTAATGCCAATGCTTCAAAGCACTTTGATTTGATTTTATTCCTCCATTTCGCATACAACAAAGTGGCAAGGAAAGAGTGCACTATGATCACAAACCATAAAAAAAAGACATATGGATTGCATCTGCCAGACTTATTACTCATATGCTTGATATTTCATACATGTATTTTCCCAAAATGTAATACCTCCCTCTATTGCCTAGATATTAGAGAGCCCCTCCTGAATAACTAAGGATGAATGTATAATGCATTTTGTGTTTTTGACACTTGCCTGAAAATACAGGCTGCTTTATGTATTTACAAAACAAGCAAATTTGCTATAAAGTACTGTCAAGCACTTTAAACCGACTAAACAATAATTTCAATATCAAGGCAACAAAGAGCAATGTCTGAAAATCACCTATCAGTAATTTAGGATTCATATTGAAAAAAGAATGTGTCCAAATAATTAATTATAGCATTCATGCATGTAAAAATACAAGTATTGGTGCAATCTGTCTCTATTTTGGCAAGTGTAGTTATATATGAGCCTTAAGTCCCCTCAGTAACTGATTCATGTACATGCATATCACTGGTACTCACTGGGAAGTACTTACAATTACATGTACAAAATAGAACAATTGTCACTTTACCACAATATCAATTCATACTGAAACATTTACACACTGAGGGTAGGGGTAGTACCATTGAAAAACACAGTCAATTTGAAGAAAAAGGATGATTACAAATACTTTATTCATTACAAATAAAGTTATTTAGGCTAATTGTTTATTGTTATCTAATGCCTTATATTACATGTAAAGAGTGCTTTTACTCTTAGATAAATATAAATATCAATGTAAGTTAATGAGTAATTTATTAAATACATTCATTGATTTTCCAGCAGCTACCGAAATTAGGAGCTAAAATCACTCACTCACACACAGATAATCCCTTAGAAATAATTCAATCTCTTGACAAGTTTGGATTTTGTAGTAAATAAACAATGAGTAGATCATGCAAGGTTTGTTATACTATCCCTAATAACTGAATACAGAGCACAAGTCTACATTAACAAATGATAAAAGAAATACTGCATTTGACAAATCAAATAAAAATTAGAATTGAAAAAAAAAAAATTGATTTAAAACTTATGATGAATGCATTAATCATAGAAATACAATACCCATATAGTCATCAGCAGGTGCATTCAAATACTGTATGCATAAAATCTACAATTTCCATTACACATACTTAGTACAGGATGAAGCCTTCATTGTTTTTGTTCCAATCAAAAACTAATAGTACATGTACCTATTAAAAAATATCATTTTCACCTCTGCAACTATTATTAACAATGTGCAATGCTGGTAAAAGAATTTGTTTGCTTTATGCCATATGTAACAATCCTATCTGGAGATTTGATATACATGTACTAGTCTTTTGACATTAAAAATTGATGAATTCTTCATATGATTTATCTATAAAAGTTCTACATAAATGGATGAAAAGGGATCATGAGAGATTTGTTGTTAAAGAGGAAGAGCCTATAATCCTGTTTAAGATCAAATAGAGTTAACATTTATTGGATTACAGGAAGAGGGGGAAGGAGGGAATGTCTAGTGACTTCCTCTGTAATCTAAAGTCCATTTTTGACAATATCTATGTTGCCAGTTAAATGAAACAGGAGAGAAGTAGTGCTCAACAGGCATTCAAATTATCCAATCATAAATCAATAGGGTGCCTGGTGGCTTACTAGGGAGAGCAGTGGTCCTAGAAAGGGAAAGTCCCTTTTTTGAGAGCAAGCTGGCATCTTTATGCTATGGGATTAAGCTTCAATTAAACAGTCTTAGCTAGAACTTCCAGCTTTAGTAAAGTCATTTGGATGCATACCAACTTGTGTGACATCCTTTTATGAACAAATTTTACCTGCACTTGAGTCTTTCTACCAAGATGTGGCAAATAGGTGTCTGATATTTAAAAGATTTATTTCACTGTGTGCTGAAAATGGCTCCCAGAGCTAGTATCAGAGTAATCATTTCAACAACAACAAAAACAAAAAGTTAGTATGCTAAATATGCCATAAAAAATTAAACATAATGCTTTCTCAACATTTGATCAATAGGGCAAAGGGCAACAGAGCTACTACTATAGCCCCCTAGGGATAAAAATACCCTCCCAAATTTCCTTCTGATTTTCTTAACGGCAATCCAACCTTTGTAAAAAGCCGATTTTTATGAAAGCAGAAAAATAAGAGAATCAGGATGGTGAAAGTCTGAAAGAAATCAGACAAAGAATAAGAAAGCTATGAATGTTTGAAAAATAAGATCACTACATCTACATCTCAAATTGGCAATTTGGTGAATCGATTGTGATGTATTCACGTTCAACTCTCCTATTTGTCATACAACAAAAATACCATTTAATTCCTGTTTTCTCCTGAGTGCCTTTTCCCTCTGTGCAGTACTCAAAATATATTCAGGCATGTGAGTGAGGTAAGAAAAACAAGTGAATGAGTAAATTACGCAATGCGTAATAAATGTCCCCGCCGGAAGTGCAGATCTGTGGAAATTAACTAGCCTGAACCTTAAAACTTCAGTGAAAAAATTTAGTGAATAAAATAATAATGTTACTGCATGCAAAAGAAGATAATACCAACAATGCATGTATACAACTGAAATAAAAAACATGAAAACATTATGAACCTTCAGCCATTTTGAATAAATTTGCATAAATTTGCATGAATAATGAATTTCAAAATTCTGTGTAGAAGTTTGGCAGCCCCCCCCCCCCCCCACCCAGCCCTATCAGATAAAACAATCGGAATCAAAATCCGATGTGAAATAGAGGAGAAGTAGCATTTTTCGTCAATTTTGAATAAATTTGCATAAATTTGCATAATTAATGAATTTCAAAATTCTGTGTAGAAGTTTGGAAGCCCCCACCCAGCCCTATCAGATAAAACAATCGGAATCAAAATCCGATGTGAAATAGAGAAGTAGCATTTTTCTTCAATTTTGAATAAATTTGCATAAATTTGCATAATTAATGAATTTCAAAATTCTGTGTAGAAGTTTGGAAGCCCCCACCCAGCCCTATCAGATAAAACAATCGGAATCAAAATCCGATGTGAAATAGAGGAGAAGTAGCATTTTTCGTCAATTTTGAATAAATTTGCATAAATTTGCATAATTAATGAATTTCAAAATTCTGTGTAGAAGTTTGGAAGCCCCCACCCAGCCCTATCAGATAAAACAATCAGAATCAAAATCGGCCAAGAAATGACGGAGAAGTAGCATTTTCTAACACACGGACAGACGGACGCACGGACGGACGGACGGACGGACGGACGGACGGACGGACACACGCACACACGAACGGAGCCCGTTTCATAGTCCCCTCGCGAACTTCGTTCGGCGGGGACAATTAATTATAATAATTATATTTTTCTTGAAAAACACAAATAATTGACACACTAATAAATTTGCACGCTAACACAAGTACACACACATATTATTGTATTAAGTATCAAACATTCACACTCACAGTTCAAAATTACTTCAGTTTTTAATATGGTACTCACAGACTATATGCTTTTCCTACTTTTCTTGTTTACTAATACTAATCTCTTTAACGAGAGGGTCTTTCTTGTCAGTTGATGCCTTATCATCATGCAAGCCCTGCTCCACATAATTTTGATCCTTGGAAGTAGAAGCCATGATTTAATTTCCTCTTGTGAAGTTCACATCAGTAAATAAAAAATTAAAAACAAGTCCCAAGATGGTGCATAACTGTGTTGGAAACGCGGAAGAAATTTATCCAAACGAACTCAAAGTCCCGCTCGAAGTACCACTCGAAGACACAGCTACCAGCTGAAGCAACTTGACCAACGCCGCGCGATACATGCGAAACCGGCTATCGCCCCCAGAGCTTCCCCGTGCCACTCGATTGCTAGCCCGGCGCGGCTGCTTAGCAGTGCACTGCTAGGCCGCCACGCACTGCAGCGTGAAACCAGAATACCAGATTGGATAGTCTCTATTACCAGGCGTTTTTAGACATGAATAATAATTGCTCGCGTAATGAGCAGCTCCAAATAGGTTTATATTTTGACGAAAAGCATGGTATGAGACTAGACTGTGTTTTTCATTACCCAGAGAGTAAAAAACGCGGAAAGTGAAAAAAAAAACGTGAGAAAATGATTTTAAAAGAGCGGAAATTCGCGTAAACGCGGAAATTTCACATGCCTGTATATTGTAGTTAGCACATTGTCATAGATCCTCAAAAAAAAAAAAAAAGATCCTACAAATTTATACATTTTGAAAAATTGACATTTTAGTCATTTTGTGTGTTGGAGAGAATGTGGGAGTTGAACGCCGCTACATCACAGTGATGCGGCCACTTTGAAATTCCCATATATGTATAGTGATTACAAATTTTAAAAATTACAACTTTCTTGTTCTGCTTCTCTAATTTTTCTGCTTTCACACAAATCAAATTATACAAAGGTTGGATTGCCCTTAAAAGGTTACTACTTGTATCACAGATATACTCTCTTTGAGAGTCAGAAAGATGTTAAATCTGTGACAGACTTATACCATTCTGGCTCTAAGCTCATGAAACATCAATGTATGTATGCCTACCAGCTTCGCTCCATTTGAGAAAGCAATCTTGGCGAGTTTTCCAGGACCATCAACTGTCTGCCCGTCATCATCAGGACCCCAGGAAGCACTGTAGATATCAATGATCTGAGGATTAAGGCTCAAAGACTGCGCTTCTACTGCATCGGTCACATCACCATCCAACATACGCACACCTGAATACAAAGACATATCACAGAAATAACAGAAAAAAGATTATCAGCAGTTATCAAGCATGCATATCATTTACTCTGAGATCCATCTTATAAAGTGTTGCAAGTGATTCAAATCGATCGCAACATGAATTCAATCACAACTCCCTTCGTCTTAGTACACAGTTGCCATGAAGTTTAAGTTGTGATCGATTCCAATCAATCAAAACTCTATATAAGACAGGGCCCAGGCCTATATCCTACTGATATCTCAAATCAGTAATACTGTACCAATAATTAATAGATAAAATATAAATTCAATATGAAAAGAACATAGTTTTCTTTAGTTCACCAATGTATTGAAATTAAAGGAAATTGCCTAGTGGTAATATTGCACATACCAGATACAAGCTGGTTTTTATCTCATAATTTCAGATTGCAGGTGGCAAGCAGTTGTTACTATTTCAGGCAATTCTACCTTTTTTATTAAATTGTATGTGTGTATAAAAATTTTAAAAGTATACATTTTCTACATCTACATGAATACAAACATTGTGCAACCTGTCCCGAGCATAAGAAAAAACTATTTGATGATTACATGACATGGAGAAATTCCTACTGTACACATACATGTATAGATACTGTAATAAGTATCAACAATAAAGAAAAGAAATTGGAGACAAGGACTGCATGCACATGTAATTTGTAGTTTTGAAGGATAATTACCCAGAAGCAACAGATTTGACAGATCTATATTAATGTATCATACGCCCAGGTCAAGAAGGAAAAGAATATATTTTGACATGAAACTAAAGACAAAAAGTACTAGCCCACGGCATGGTTGCAATTTAGTAAATGAGCAGGCATATTTTCCATGATAAAACGACCCAACCACCTCCCTATACAGTATGGATATGCCAGTGGCTGTTTTTGATATGCAGACATGCCAAGCTGAAAAAACAGAGAGTCATGAAAAAGACAATGCCAAGGGGGGAAAAAATGCAGAAACCTGTTCGATTTTATATTATACTATATGGCTTGTGATATAAGAGTACACTACGCTTCAATGTACATGTAGGCTTACATGTATATCATCACTTGCACACATCCGGCTGACAAACAGTTTTCAAAAATTGACCATAAAAGGCCATTCACTCATCTGGATTGAATTATTCATTGTGTCTTCTCCTCATTCTATCATAGTTATCTCTGAGGAGCTATCAAGGTCTGACAGATGATAGATGGTTGAGGGTAAGGGGTTACAGATTACTGCTTCTAGCCACTTCATCAAGAATTCATTCTCGTTTACATGACCTATGTGTTCAATGGACTTGACAGAAATGTACATGTTTGTTTATTTTTCAAAAGAAAACTCCAACTCATGTACATTATGTAAACAGTGTATGTAATACATGGCCAGATCAAGGCACTTCAGAAGTTTACAAAGACATCTGCTGATAGCCAGTAGCTTAGGCGTTGACTCTATATGCAAATGATATCAAGTAATGCCCTTCCGGCTCTCAGTCGGCAATGCTATAAAAATGGAATATCGTTATTACTGCTACATACATTGACTACCAAATCATAGACTGAAACAATCAAAGCTCAAATATTTACATTTAAAAACACTCTAAGAGTATTAAACTTTGCAAATTAAATTAGAATACTACATGGTAGAAGAGAAGGTGAATTTGTTCCAAGCAAGAGAAGTTAGGCAAACCTTAATTCTGCTTATCAATATCACCAGAGTCTCTTCAAATCTATGAAAGTGGTAGATGTAAATTCTGCAGTTTCCTTCTTTTAAGTTCAAAATTTTGAACATAGATCTCTCATTGTCTACATGTAGATTTATGATTTTATATATTGTTTTCAACTTTCTATCTTTCAAAGTTTTGTAGTTTGTACTACATTGTACAAACTTTCTACAATATCTTTCTATGAATGTAAAAGGGTGATTTTTATGAACATGCCATTCTATATGTACAGTATTTATCATGTTGCATTGTATAAGTTCTCTGACTCACTCCAGAGTTCTTAAACATATGGGGAAGACATCTTCTAAGACCTTGAAACACACTGACCCATTCTAACCCTATTATCTCAAGAACCTTACAACAAATGTCATAAATTTTCCCTTGTCTTCTTATCGAACTCAAGTATTACCTTATCTCTGAAATTCTTTTTCTGAAAAAAACATTGTATAACGCTAAACATGATGCAATCTAAATATAGTAAGCTTCCAAGAATGAGAGCTGAAAATTGGTAGTAATAGAAATAGTGCCTAGACAAGGTAAACACAGTGGCCCATATTCTGTACTCCAGGTTAAACTTAAAACTCCATCTAAGTTAAACCAGAGTTTAATTAAAACTGACTAAGACCTCGAGTCCAGTCTAAATTTCTGCACAAAGTTAACCACACTTAGACTGGACTTAAAGTTAAACCGAAGTTCAGAATGTGATTTTCTAAAACTTCGGCTTAAAGGTCCGGTTAAGACTGGGTTTAAACCACACTTAAACTGCGGTTTAAGTTAAACCGGAGTTCAGAATACAGGCCAGTATGATAATTGTGTTCATCTTTGTAATATATAGGAGAATTCCAAAACAATAGTTTCTTTCAGTCCACTCCATTCAAATTTGACAGAGAATTTAAAAAAACTGAAAAGGAAAGGCAATTTAGATCATGACAAGGGATCTTAATTGTTTCTCATCACTCAAATTCAAAATATTCCACTCTACAAGAAAAGTACTCTTGAGGCCTGTTAAAATCCAATTGTGAGCATCTTGCTATAATCAATTATGATGAAATAAATTGTAACCAATTTCTTTGGGGTGTAGGTTTGTAAAACTTCAACTTAAATTAACATAAAATTATTGAGAGTAAAAGAAGTTATAATGCAACATTGACTTACCACCAATTCCAGCATTATAGGCCACACCCACACTGCATATGCTATTGTTTGCTTGAGCTGCTACTTCTCCTGCACACCTGGTCCCATGTCTATATGTACAAAAAGGTTTCAAATTATAATCATATTTTATTGATTCTATTGTCATCCATTTCTTGAATGAGAGGCTTGGAAGCTGTGAAAATGCGACTCAATTTCTAATACCTTAAATTTCTAACCCCATAATACTGTAATTTTTTGCTATACATACAGGATGTATTCTTTTTAATGAAATTTTGTATTTATCCATACAACATAAGACAATACATGTACATCTTGTACAGCCTAAGATTATAATATTGTGGGGGTAGAAATCAAAGGCATCAAAAATTATGATATATTTTCATGGCTTTCACACAATACCTTATTTCAAATTCAGAGAGTATAAATTCATATTATGTTGACATAAACAGATTCCAGCATACAAATATATATTCTTGCTAATTAATATACATTACATGTACATGCAAGACTAGTATAGATATCAAGGATTAGTAGTTAGGTTAATATTAATGTCACAACAACCTACAGAGTTTACATGATTTAGGACATTTCACAGGTCATAGAATATCATGAAGCCACCTTGTGACAACTTGGCAAAACAACTGCATTTTTCTATATACATGTATAATCTAAAAATGAATACACAAAGCTTCAATACGACAGGACAAATATCCCTTCAAGGGACATTTAAAAAAAGGAAAATTCATACATACAAATAAGGAAAAAACACCTAAATAAAAACAATACCAAAGCACTTAAAGAGAAAAAGTCTGCAGACGTTGAAAGAAAGAAGGTATAGGAACTACTAAATCAGTGTCTCATACTTTCCAGTCTTTCTCACTTTCCAAAAGAGAAAATGACCATGGAAAACACTTCCTACATGTAGTTCCCAGAACCACAAAAACAATTGAATGACTATTTTTTACATATGCAATAAATGGTAAAGGAGATCTAACCAAAAGCTATGTCGAGGAAATGATTTCAATCCTTTCTCAGAAGCAATCTGTAGGAAGCTCAACATCTGTCTCTGTACTACATGTGTACCTTGAGTAGCTGAACGAACAACACATCCATTCAATTGAAGTTGACAGCAATAGGTGCAATATCCGGCAATGTCTAATAGTTAACTTCACAACCACATACTTCCAGGTATAAGTATGACAATAAATGCTGTACATTCTGACACTTCAAAACACCTGAGATGTAATAGACTAGAATGATATATGAAGACTTGAACCACTTTCATGTTCAACAACAAAGAAAAACTTATCTGAAAAATCAACTTCACTCCATTCTCAGCTCAGACTTCTCAGTGAGACAAATTATTTTTATAAGCCTACATGTATATTAGTTTTTCATTTTCATACAAACATTATCCAATAATATCTAAGTCCACAACTGATGAACTGCTTTCTTAATTTAAAGAAGAAACACCAGCTATGTTTGTCCAAAATATGTTATTAAAAAAAAAAAAAATATTGGAAGGGTAAAAATGGCTTTCAGCAGCAAAGAGATAAAAAGTCAGACATTGCTGCATCTAATCCAAGCCTGCATCTATCAATCTCTTTCTTCATTCCCCATTCTGTTGTGAAGCAGACTGCACAGTGTCTACACCCAAAGTCAATTTACAGTGAGCATCAACAAAAATTACACACTTGAAAATATCCTCCAAAATCATAATTTCACAATATCGATATGATTTTTTCTTATACAATTATAGGTGAGGGTCTGTTTTATCAGATTGCACTACAAGTAGTCAGGTCTGCTAACAAAATTAGGGGGAAAGAATTTACAAAAGCGCAATTTTTTGCCTGTGAGTCATATGTATTAAAGGGGCAGTCTAATGAGAACTCATGGGGAAATGAAATCGTGCGGAATTTGCAAAAGGCTCGTTTACTTGTACACATAGCACGCCCGTTGTGCGAGGCCGTCGGACTAAGGTCATAAATGATCGGACGGCACGAAGTTGACCGAACTGGAGCTCGGCGAATACTTCGGGTTTAACCAGTCCCGGGCTCTTAGGCTTGTAACTGGTTGTAACCTCGTTCCCCCAAACAAGTTTAGTGTAATGCTGAAATATTTCCAAATACAAAACACGGTTAACTTCTGGTTGATTAGTCTAGCCATCGCTTCTGCACTGCCCTGCCGCGACTCGTTGTCGCCACAATTACGTAACTAATCCCAGGCTCTACCAGAGAGCTGGCTCTGTAATTACTTTTCCATATGTTTGATTACTTTCCCACCGCGCGAAATTTAAAACACAAGCCAGTCTTATCTCAGAGGTGGTCCAATATGAATCACATGTTTTAGCACGTGCGATGGAAGTCCTTGTATCGAAGTGACACGAAGCTCCGAGTATATTTTCCTCTCTCATCGGAAATCGCCCATGCAGGCCTACCAAAGTATCCCTTTAAAAGTGTTCATTTTAGATAGGGTGCCACAAAATCGGTGAATGGCACCCTATTTAAAAGTGCTAATTAATGAAAATACACAAATATTCAGTTATTTGTCTGGAAATATAAAAAATAGTTTCTTAATTGTTCATATCCAGGTGAATCTGATGAAATCATCAAATTTATTTTACTTTATCTTAATGTAATAATTTATGTCAATTTATGCATAAAACACATATTCCATGATATACTCACAAAATAAATGTGAAAGGGCTTCTTATTCTACCACATAGGTTAGATCGATCAGTTAGATTAAAATAAACATTAATAATTCCAATAATTTTGTAATGTTTATTGATGTTAAAGGTAATTTATTGTAACTGATTCAAATTTATGCATAATACACATTTCCAATGACATATCAAGAAAATACTATACAGCATCTCAAATTTGTAACATATGGGTGAATAAGTTCAGGTTAATGAAATGAATATGTTAGGTGTGATATTCTTAGTATATTCCTTGACTTTTAAAACTATTTTAAATGCATATTAATGCATAAAACAAAAATGTCAATGGTATATCAATAACAGACTATACCAGCACTTCCAATTTGATACTCACTGGTAAAAAAGGTCAGGTAAAGGTCAGGTAAAGGTCAGGTAAATGAAATGACAATGGTAAACGGCAATTTTCAAAGTATATTTCTTGATTTTAATGCAAATACTGAACGTATTGAAGAGCTGAAGCTCTTAAAGGGCCCATGCCAAGCAAATACATGTTGACTTTTGTTGATTTATGATTTATGTGGCCTAAAAAATATCTAAATATATGTCATATACTTTACAATAATTTTTTCAGTATTTCTTCTTCAGATTACTGGGATATGCCCACAAAAAAGCTGCAAAACCAACATTCCCTTTGTGACATCACTTGTCAATCACCATCCAAAAAATATTAACATTTCAATAGATATTGCTATGACAGATAGTCACTACCAAGTGTTTTCTTACAATAGCATTCTACAAATACACCTTCACTTACCTTTCTTTTGCAGGTGTATTGCATTTTTTTAAAGCAAAAATTAGTTTGCGCAAAAATGCCCGAGCCTTGAATGGGATCAAATTACCTATCAGGCAGTTACTGCATGTTCTCTGTTAAGTATCAATAATTGATTTGAACAGTCATTTAATCCTTAATCCTATACCTAGCCGCCCACACACACTGAGCGATGCCCTATAAACCAGTGGTGCCCAGGCAAAATTGGCTAAAAACTAGCTGCCCAGCCGCCAAGCAGGCTATCTTTTTTTAGTTAAGACCACAGCTTTTCACTCGATTATCATCAGCTGAGAACCACAAGGGGCTAACTCCATGTCTGGTGATCATACAAGTGAATGCCCTCAAGACTCTCAGCAGACATTGATTCCTCAAAAGGCCTAAAAACTGTTAACCTGTTCAATGCTAAACCTGAGATAATTTGTGATGAAAGCTAGCGGAAATGTATTTTGAATGGAAATGATTAAGTCTCCGATGGGTTAATTTCATCCATTTTGTTTAGTGGTTATGTGCTCTAAATTGTTCAACCAATGGCCTAACAGATTTGTTTAGTGGTTAAGTGGTTCAACCCATTCAAAATATATGAGACAAAGGAATCTTATTGAATTTGAGAACTGATGTTATAAGTCACAAAATTTTGAGCATTGAATTTTCATAGTTCCCAAGCCCCAAAAGAATAATAACAGTATGCTCCATCAATCATTTCATTTATTGTTCTAGCCACCTGGCCTCAGCTAGATACAAACACTACCATGAACATCAGGAAATCTGGTAATTATATGTAGAATATAATAAAACTTCATTGGTTATGAATACAATTTATAATGGATTTTAATAGAACTGTCTGTGGCTCACCAGAACGAAAAAGAAAGGAATATTACTGGTTAATCCCCTGAAATTAGAGCGGATATTGCACTTGTTCAAATTTATCCTCAATCCTCCCCTTCCTAAGAACCACTATTTCACATCAATAATTTCACCAGATTCTCATTAATTTGAATCTCAAGCCATATTAGCCACAGAAGAGATTAATCATGACGTATGAGTCTGGTTGTTGTGGTTACTCTCAGCCTATCTTTCATCTAATTGTTGATCCTTGAATTGATTTGATTGTTAATTATTTTACCAGAGATCAAACCCACTATACGACAGAAAAATATATTATTGGCAAGTTCAGGATGTCCAGTTTTGGTAATTCTCTACATGTTCCAACAATGTCTAGACTGAGAGCACATTTAGTAAAATTACCTTTTTTCTGCTAAGTATTACTTTCACTTATGCTGTTGAGCATGTTTTTTTTTTTCTTTCCTGCATGTACCATGGCTCAATATCAAGGGTTTTTTTTATCATGGATCTCATCATAAGTTCTTTACTTGTAGGGGAAATGTGTTAAAATTTCATAAAGTTTCAGGGATAGGACTAATGCAACCATGAAATCAAAACCTTATTAATATGCCTGACTGCCTGTGGTACTAATCACACATGATTGTATCATACTGCTGACAACTGAAAGGCATCTCCACATATACATTCATGTATCTATGATCTTGATAGAGTTAACACTTTTCTTACTGTGAATACACAATATCCCTTTCTATCCTAATATACCCTGTTGAATACTAAGCCAGAGATACATGTAACTCAGGATTAAACATCTTGGAAAACGGAAATGAATATCAAGCAAAAATCAAATCATTGCCAATAAGTGAAAAGAACTTTAAATCCAAATAGATGATGTATTTGACAAACACGTGTTCAATACAGTCTGTGTATAAATATTACATGTATGCATGAGCATAAATGTCTTATCATAGCTAGAATACATGTACCATTATTTTAAACTTTTTATTTAATGCTCCATTCACTACGTGGCAGAAAGAACAAAGATATGATACAAATTGTAATTGATAGTTTAATGGCAGACATATGACAAATTAATTAATATTCTGTTAGTACATGTACCTGTACTGTTTCTTGAAGGCCTACATGTACATGTAGCTACTGACATTTTATATTTTCATTTGCTGAGTGCTGAGCAAATTAATTTCTTACTGCATAATACATGTACAAGCCTCAAGGAATTAGAAATTAAACAATTAGTACAATTGTAGAGATACATGAGCATTTATGTTATTCATATTTTGATCATTCAAACTGTCCTAGATATTGTGTTTTCAAATCTATTTTCATGTAGATCTGACGACTGTAAAAAGTTAATGAAGTTTTCAATCAATGATAGATTCCCTGATAAATGCATGTCTTGTGCAAATAAACTTACACAATTACACATTTTAAGTTCACCTTAATGTTCATGTGTAATGGTATGATTAATATTTCATATAATAGTGAATGGCTTGAGTGGCATACATGGGTATATCACACGAGCTATGAGCATATTTCACGAGTCGGCATGACGAGTGAAATATTTTCAAAGCAAGTGCGATATACCCTTGTGTCCCACGAAAGAAAAGACATTCAATATCATTATTATTATTAATTATTACCCTTACAAGGTATTTTAGATGCAAAATGAAAAGCAGTATTTTGCAACCTACTCCGAATCCGTTACTGGAGGGGGCAATCTTATCCATATTTCCCTCTTCAGGGTTTTCCCCATAGACCACTGTACTAAAAAAGAGGGCAATATTTTGCCATATTATTTATATCAAAGTGCATACGCGCAGTATTGTGTACGTGTTTAAGTGTACAAAGGCTTAAACAATGGATACACGCAGTCACAATTGCTTGGCCCAGATTACATACCTACATGTATATGATTAACCTGAAACCAGAGGGACTGACAGGCAAACAGACAGTTTGCTTGTTATTGCTACAAAATAGGCATATACATGATATTAATAATAATAATATTGGCTGGCTCTACTTTCAGTGAATATAAAAAATATTGCCCTTAAAAGAACCATATTGCCCTTGTCTCTGACTCGAGGCAATATGATTCTGTTGTGGGCAATATATCTGATAGGCTCAAGATCATCCAATATTAATTGTATGAAACCTAGTTCCTCAATTTTCACCATTACATGTCCTAATATTTTTGTATTGACTTCAACATAAAACACAGGTAGAAAAACACTATTTCGTCCTTACCCAAGCATCTTGCAAGGGCTGCGCGCATACACCCATTGTCTTAACCTTTGCGTATTTAAATGCGTTCACTTTTTTATGCGTCACGCGCACCCCAAACCATGAAATATGGAAATATAAGCACAATCTTTAGGGAACTTTACACAAACCATGAGATATTGTTTTAAAATTGCACGGTCATCTGGGTACCTTTGCACAAACCATGAGATACGCCAATTTTTCTGGATGCCTGAAAACCCTTCATACAAATAATAATATATTTTAATGCCATACAGTTGTATTTGTTAGAAGGCATAAATCTATGTATTCTATATCTATGTCATATCTCAAAGGCAGTTTTTGTCATTTCCAAGACACTCATACATGTACTGAATTTGTAGTTGACTTAACCCATTAGTAGAAAATGGGTATCTGATAGAAAAATTCTCTCTCAGCATTATACAAATATACACAAGTATGGAAACTCTATTAAAGCAGTTGAAAAAAAAGTAGTAATTGTTTGTTTTCATGTGTCTATCTCCCGTCTCTCTTCCTTTTCCATATTTTCTTTAGCATGAAAACAGAGAATGTGCCTGGACTCAAAATCTACCTACTTTCCCAGTCTGTTCCAATACCAAGATGTACCATCATTTGCTTTTCAATACAATACAAATGGAATATATGGAATATATGTGTGTCTATATTATGAAAATTAAAATCAATACCCGCAGTGACTAAGCTAATGGATATGTGACTACTACCCAGAATCAAAGGCATATATTAGCATTTTCACAGCTTTCTGCATGAAGGAACTATGTTTACACTGTCGGGGGGAAAAATCAATATTATACACAGCTTTAATGCATGATTTTTTGAAGTATGTATAACCAACAAACTGCATTGGTGTATTTACAATTGGAGTGTATTATTGAAGTAATGAACACAGAAAGGTACAATGTCACTAATCACTTCTCTTGACAGAGTTGATTGTAAATAATACTGTACAGCAAGTACTTATACAGAATGGTACTGAAGGTCATAGATAGAGTACTGCTGATAAAGATATTCATAGCATTTTATCAAAGCTATAATTGTATATTTCCCATGCCAATCTTTTAGCCATAAATCACTGTCATATTGTCTGTTGAGAGATAGAAGGGCATTTAAAACTTTGATTTAATGACCTTCTGGCTCTCAGCTAAAAATATGTTCTGTAACTCTCAACTCGGCCATACACATTCACATGTATAAGTTTGGTAGACAGTAGACTGCTAATGGACTGTAACACTTTAAAAAATCAGTAGACATCCCCATACATGTACACGTCTTAAACATAATAGCTGGAGAATTCTATTCTATATTTTGTCAACAATAAAAGGTATTTACAACATAAGCCTTGCTGTGAGTATCCATTAGTTTAGCCTTGCATGTTTATTGTTTGTGCAAATGAAGTTCCTTTCCAAATATTTTAAATATTGGGCTTTCAGGGGGTGAATATCAGTCAGGTTCAACAAAATATTAAAATGGGTCAAAAAGTTTTAAGTGTCTCAACAAAATAACTCTTACATGTATATTGCAGCTCTAAAACCCAATAAAGGAATAATATTATATCATATCTCATGTATATCAAATTATGAGGATATGTGTGAAGTTGTGGACATGGAAGTACTCTCAATGATGAATACAGAAATTCTTTGAGAGAAGTTTTCATTTCTCTCTTTTGCATTGCAGAAATTGAAATTGTCTTTTCTTCATGGTAACTTGCAGTGTACAGGTACAATACAGTCTATGTTATAAACCTGGAGCCTGCCTTACAAAACCATCATAAGCTTTAGTTTGCAGACATCCCCTTCAAAAGTGCATGAGTTACTGTTCACAAAATGACGATTTCATAAGAAAGGTCTCTAATTGACAATCGTGGCCCTTGTCAAACAGACTTACTGCTTGAAATCTCATTAAATTATTGCCAGAGAAATCTATCTATCATGAAGGACATACTTGTAAGAGCATCAAACTATGGCACCTGGGGTGTTTCATAAAGCTGTTCGTAAAGTTATGCATGACTTTACGAATGACTTAAATATGACAAGCCAAATGGGATGCTCAGTCATCTTTAACTACATCAACTAAAGTTGAACTATGCAGATGTAGATTAACATTCTAAGTATAACAAACATTTTTAATGCAAAGTATATTTTTTTTGCAATAATTTAATTGAGTTTATTGGAAATACAGTCACACTTTGTTAAAACATCAGGAAAAACTTTGGGCATCCTCTCTTGCACTTCACATTCAAGTTGTTCGTAAAGTCATGCGTAACTTTACGAACAGCTTTATGAAACACCCCCCTGGTCTACCATACACATCTATGTCAATTTTTCATGTCCCTTGTATTCTTACTCCTTTGGCAACAATGTTAACAAAATTTCTTTTTTTTTTTTCTTTTTCTTTTCTTGTATAAACTTGTTTTCTATTCTTAAAGTGCATAGAGACATGCAAATTTGCCTATGTGTTATGCGCTATACAAAAATGTTTAATTATTATTATTATTATTATTTATAATGCTGCATCATTTCAATGGGCTTTTTTTGCCTTGCACTGCAAACTTTATAAATCTATGCAAAGTTACAAATATTTGCAAATCAAACTTTTGAATGACTAATGTTGCATTCTCTTAACCTTCCTAATCATATGTTTTGTGGACACATTTGTCCACATCATGACAACTTCAAATTGACAAGTTGACAAAGAGAGAGCAATGTCAATGACAGGATTCATTCAATATAAGATAAATTCCTTTTATTTTAAAGGAAGTGAATGCATGCTTCCTTTTAAAGGAAGTGAATGCATGCTTCCTTTTCCTAACAGCTAAAAATTTAAACTACTCAGACTTTACAAATCTACAATCATCCACTCCTTTTTGAGATGATGCGATCATCTTTGCATACATGTACATATAGGTATATTGTACATGTATCGATCACACACACATCAATCATCCTCATTTCATTAATAACAGTATGGAGATCAATCAATCAAATATAAACCCATTTCGAAGTGATCAAATCTATTTCAAAAAGGAAATCATAAAAATGGGGTGAATATACAATACATGTACTTCTATCACTGGAAAGTAGTTTAGTTTTGTCTGGGATCTACATGTATACAATTCTTCACTCTATCTATAAGTATACTATAAAACTTTTAAAAAGAAGTGAACATAATATTTCCTGCAGAGTAATAAATCTTAGAATGCAGTTTATATGTATTTTCTATAAAGGGCTTCTAAATTGCAGCATTCAAATAACATATGCCAAAATGATTAAAAAATACACAAGGTGTGTATTTTGAATGATCTAGAGCCACAAAAATAATCATTCAGACAATGTGACAAAAAGAAAATTATTGTTAGATATTCAGTTCAAATATGTACAGCACTTCTTCAGTTAGGGCTACAAGTGTACAACCACACAAAAGGTTCATGAACATTTCATTAATGGATACAGGCAAATAGTAATCAATAATGGACAAAAAGGAATAAATCTGGCTAACTTCCGCAAAATCTGACATCATTATTGCCATATATGCATTGTGACTATAGTATAGACCTTTTCTAAAAAATGTTCATAGTGTTCAATATAATGGATGGGAAGAAACAAAGAGGTTGCTAACTGGCACAAAGGCATAACAATCATTGTTTCAAATCTGCTTTACTTTATCTTTTTTAATGGAATACATGTAAATGAAAGTATGTTTAATACATGACTGTTTCTCAATCTTCTTCCCTTTATGATGTGTATAATCTCACAGTTTCTTCTGTTCCTAATAACACTATTAAAATTAACCCTCTTTATCAATGTTCTGAACATAATTACTCTACATGCCTAATTTTTGCAATCCAAAACAAGACTTTTTTCTTCTTCTTCTTTCTTCTGTTTGAAAGCTACATGTAAGACCATTTCCAATGTATCAATTGCATCTTGTTTGGAGTTCGACTAAAATTTCATGTCGGTAGGCTTCATTTCAAAGCCGTTTGAAAACCCTGTTGATTATAGTCATTTAGAGTGTAGGCCATCAAGTGATTCCTTTTACAGTAGTCACAACTTGGATCAAGTTGGATGCAACTTGATGACAAAAGATGTTTGATGTTAACTATAGGCTAGTAAATTGCTGTTTATATTGCTGTGAATATTTGTTTGCTAAGGGGGATTTTGTTTCAGGGAAGTAATTTGCTAAAGTTTTGTTTCTATTTTTCTTTGGATTTCCTATCAATTGCTTTTTTGGGGGGGAATATCATGGTCATAGTTACATGTACCTTTTAAGTCATCACTTGGGACATAATATCTAATTTAAAAATCAGAATTACTACGTCACTTATCTTCATGATCAAACTTGTCTGTCTGATAGAGACATATCCTGTATAATTTAATCAGTGACTTTCACAAAATTCATATAGAAGCATTTATATGTGTACATGATTTCTGAATCCAAAGCCCAGCATGTGTGGTGAACATTAGTAAACAGGAAACAAATTATATACTGCTTGGTGAAATCCAGCTCTTTGTCCTTGTTTATTAAGGGGATACTCTTTTTAGGGAAAGGTTTGTTTTCCAAGGTTCGTAACTCCAAAACCAGGGAGTTCATAATTCTGAAAATGAAATTCAGGGTTCATTATTCTGAAGGTTCATAATTCCGAAAATTGAAACAGGGTTCACATTTTCAAAATTATGAACCTCAAGAAATATGAACCCTATTTCATTTTCGGAATTACGAAAAATATCTCATTTTTGGAATTATGAACCCTACTTCATTTTCAGAATTACAAACCCGATTTTAATCTTTTTAGAAGTGTGACCCCTATTTCACTTTCAGAATTTACAACCCTTCAGAATTATGAACCTTCAGATAACAAATCTTAGGAACTGTAAACCTTCGAACCTTCAACATGTAACATTTTATAAATTGGTGGTTTGTTTCATATGAGATAATACTATACAATAAATTACTTGCAGGTCAATTTTGACTAAAATTTCATGTAGGTACATGTAGGCTTCATTTCAGAGCCGTTTGAAAACCCTTTTGATTATAGTCATTTAGAGTGTAGGACATCAAGGAATTCTTTTTACAGTAGTCACAACTTGGGTCAAGTTGGATGCAACTTGATGACAAAAGACATTTGATGTTAACTATATTCTAGTAAATTGCTGTTTATATTGCTGTGAATATTTTGTTTACTATGGAGGGGGGGGGGGGTTGTATTACAATGTAAGATCAATATTACAGCCTAATCCCAATAGCATTATAGTAAGTTTTTAAATTGAAAAATTCCAACCAAACCCTTAAACAGGTCCCTAAAATTTTGATTAATATTGGACATATCCACTGGGCTTTGAAGTAATATAAGACAACATGATGTTAATTGGATCTATTACACTATATTTCTTTTATTTAAAAAAAAAATAGAAGCTACATTACAAGGTGCAATAATGAACAGGAAGTATACTAGAGAGAATGTCTAAATGTCTGAGGTTCTGCAGGGTTACACTGTACACAAAATATAATCTAGATGTAATAATACCACACCCCTTAGTCTAAGTCATCATATGTTGGTAGCTCTATGCCAAAACTATTGCCATATCAATGATGGCACCTGCTTCATCGTGCCATAGAGATTAGAAATACTTTTGGCAAGAACATTTTCCTGGCTTCCTAATCTACAACTTGAACACTGTAAGCAAGAATAATTATCTACAACCCTGTAAAGGTAAGAGGAGTTTTGAAAGGCTGTGAATTCTGAACTTTAGTGACTTCAAATGGTCATAAACATGCAAAATGTAGATTGCCATTAGTGACAGTTCATTCTACTCAGTAAACCTTTAAAAAAATTGATTTGAACTTTTTTTTTAAACTTGGTACATGCCAACATGTAAGCAGAAGCATACTACATGTAGCATGCAACTTTTAGATTGGGCATACACAGTTGTTTCCCATTTTTCATGTACCGGTAGGCCATTAATGTGAGACTATTAATCATTTATTCATCTAGTAGAATATTTGGAATTCTACAGTATTTGTACAGTGATACAAATAATTCTGAAATTACAGATATCATCATAACCAACAGAGATTTCAAAGAAATTCTACGAGATCGTCACTAGTTTGTCCATACGTTCTTCTGCAGTGTGGCTTACCATACTGTACATGTACACTTTAGATGTATTTTCCAACAATTAGTTTGAAATGGTAACTGAATAATACAGTGTACCTTTTAAGATTATAATGAGTACAGAACAGACCAAAACCACCTTCTTTTACGAAGAATAATGCAAAAGATGTACAGATTTGAGAGTTAAAACATGCTTCTGGGGTAAGATTTTAAAGTCTTTACTAGCATCCCAAATAGAGTAATAAGTGTCAAGCCTTGGGGAACTGTTAGGTAAAATCCCCTTGATACTACAGAGAGTTAAGAATACATTTCCTAAGTTTTGTTTGCGACATTTCCTGTATAATTATTTCTGAAATCTTCATAGATCAGAAAATTCATATTTATACAAGAAAATTAAATAGGATTCAGGATGTTCTTAAGTTTCTACGGAGTATGTGTACATATTTTCAAGTCAGACGTACACCTACATGTACAATGGAATGATAATGAAAGTTTGTCTTACAGTGTGTAAAGAAAAAATATCTCTGAAAGTTTTGAGAGAAATGATAAACTTTCAGTAAGGGAAATTCATTGTTGATTATTTGCTATGAATAAAAAGGATTTTCAAATAAATTACAAAAGGCACAACCCATATTGTTTCCCATAGAGTTGGAACAATTTTTCATCTTGTACATGTATATTTTCAAAAGTTAAAATAGTACATGTACCTGTAACAACTTCTGGGCAAAGAATATGTGGGTATTACTGGAAGTACACATCTAAATCTAATAAAAAGAACAGTTAGAGAAAATAACATAACTATGATCTCTTTTTGAACTGCAGTTTTAGTTCCTGGTTGGTCTAAAATAGCCAATGCATTTCCTTTGAACTTTTCCAACCCTTTGTTTCAGGTAATCTACATGTATATGAAAAGGGCTTGGTTTTGTACAAGCTGTAATATAAGCTGTAAATATATTCACTTGAAACTATATGTATTGGGCAAGAGGACTCTTAATTGAAAGTACTCAGACAGGTACTTACCAATTGATACACAAAATAAATATATGACAGGAAAGCATCAGGGAAGGCATATATGTTTCAATACAAGTAGGCTATATAGAAAGGGTCACATAACACATGTAAATTGTACAATATGTCCAATGTGTGGCTTAGTACCAACTTTTATCATAAGTTTCCAAGTAATTAAACAGCAAGCCAAAAAAATTTAAACCAGAGAGAATCGCAATACAGTATATTATTGCATACACTGTGTTTCATATTTGTGAGCATGCGGTGTAGACTTTGAGAATACATTTTATAGTAAAAACAAACATTCAAGGATGAAGGATCTGTATATTGACATTTTAGAGTTGTTTCTATGCTTTGTACACAATTCAATTAGTTCAGCAAAATGTACATGTACACATGAACAGGTATGGCCTTCAATTGTTTTCAGAATAGAAATGATCAAAGTTGTCAGTATTTTACTTTGTGCAAAAAGCAACAAAAAAAATTGCAGCTTTGGACCTCATTTTGACAAATAAAATTAAGGGAGGAAATGTGTAAAATCAAATCTTCACAGAACACTACATTGTACAACAAAAATTATGATCATGCATTCATGATTTGGAAAGAAGAGTGTTTCAGAAGCATTTACCCAAATACCAAGGGCAACTGAAATGTGTTTGGGTAGGTGAGCAAATAAAAGCACACCTATCATGGTTGGCAGGTAAAGCAATCCAATTTCCAAACATACAGTCTTTTTCTTTTTTTTAATGGCAAAAATTGGGTAAAAACCAATAAACATAAAATAATATATTTTGGAAGCATATACAGAAACAGCAATCATGTATCAATTTATCAATACAAATATATTAAATTATCCATCTACAGCTAATTCTCAAGACATTTCACAAAAAATAAAGGGGGCTGCAAAGGAAAGATGTAAAACAATTCAAAAGTTGGCAACAACATGCTTTATAACAACCACAGCTCAAGAAATTAACTATTTAGGGATTTTGTCAATTGTGCTCCTTTCTGCAATTGTACTTGCATGATTTTCTACATTGAACTAAACAGTTATTTTTTACAGTTAAAATCAAAATAGTTGCATTGTGCTAAATCTGTGCTAAATCTATCTCAAAATGGAAAGAAGAAAATTATTGTTAAGTGCATTAAAGGAGAATCTTGTTTGTTCTGTTTTTCTTTCATCTCTATGCTTGTTTTGCAAGCAGACAGATAAAATTGGCTATTTTAAAAAAGATTCACTATGCATTTGTTTTCTTTGTTATTTTGTGGTTCATTTTGTGCCATATTAACCCTAAAAAATCTTAAACAACAACTCTGCAAATGAGAAATTAATCATTCTTATTTCTTGGTATGTTCCTCAGGAAGATAAAAACAAAGATAGCAGCAAAAATTCTGATATGGAATCTTTTTCTACTGTTAATAATAAGCATGAAACTAAAGGTAAACTGAATTATGATGACACTATTAAATAAAAATACATAAGTAGGCAATATTGCATTACAGACAAATACAAACCAAATCAAAATCAACTATGAAAACTCAAAATGTGATATAAGTATGCATTATTTGCACATGGCAGATGAACAACCTAAAGCAAAGGAAGGATATTGTAGCAACAAAGTCTACATTGTACAAATCAAACAAGACGTTATATAGTACACAGACTTTTTTCACAACATTAATATTCACATCCAACCTGTTAATGCTCTTTTTGTCGTATCGAGGCGTTGGATCAGAGTCATGGTCATTCAAATCATAACTAGCTCCTCCCCTCTAATGTTCCCATTAGATTGCAGGTGTGAGGTAAAAAGAGAGACGATTAGTAAGCACTGTGGGTGCAGGAGAATTAAAGGGCAATCCAACCTTGGTCATGAGATGATTTGTGTGAAAGCAGAAAAATAAGAAAAACTGGGCCCTCTTGCATAAAAAGTTGCAATTAAACGCAACTCAAAAAATTAAACGCAAGTCCAAAATACGTGTTGCTGATTGGTTGAAAATCAAGTTGCGTTTAATTTTTTGAGTTGCGTTTAATCACAACTTTTTATGCAAGAGGGCCCAGGATGGTGAAAGTTCGAAAGAAATCGGACAAGGAATAAGAAAGTTATGGATGTTTGAAAAATGAGATCACTACATCTATGCGAATCTCAAATTGGCAATTTGGTGATTCGATTGTGACATTTTTGTGGACAACTCTTCCATTTGTTGCACACAAAAATATCATTAATTTTCTTTGAGGGGCTTTTATCCTCGGGGCAGTACTCAAAATATAGTGGAGATAGCATATTGTTATAGGTCCTCATGAAAGAAAAAGATCCTACTAAGTAATAAATTTTGAAAAGTGACATTTTAGTCATTTTGTGTGTAGGAGCAAATGGGGGAGTTGTCCACAGCTACATCACAGTGACATTACCTATTCGGCCAATTTGAAATTCCCATATGTATAGTGATTACAACTTTCAAAACTTCATAACTTTGTTCAAACTTTCACCAATCTGCTTCTCTGATTTTTCCTCTTTCTTTCAAAGCAACTTGCTATTAAGGTTGGATTTCCCTTTAAAAGATGAAAACTAAATTACTAATGTTGGTGGGAATATATTAACCTTTGTTCAAAAAACCTACATCCATGTATTAAATAGACACACACTGTACATTTAAAAATGTTGTTAAATACATAAATACAAAGATACATGATGATCCAATGTTCAGACAATGAATGAAATGAATGTTTTTATTAATCAAAAACTAGAGTTGGTTAAATCTGGACAGGGTGTGGACTTATTTGCAATGATATTGGAATTGATATCAGCTACTATGTCTTTCTTTTCTAATCAAACCATCTAAACATATTCTATGTTAATAGGAGCATGAATCATATCCTGGCATATTATAGAATCCTGATATCAAATACATGTGTCTTTATAATCATCTTTTTTGAAGTCATACTAATCATACATTGTACATATATAGCCTACTTTCTATTATAAATCAGGATATTTTCCATTTCTCGGAAATCAGGAATCAGGATATACATGTATGTATTATAGGTTTCTCTACATCTGCAGCTGACCCGTAACTTGCAGATGGCTTGTAATTATTACTTATGTCTACTCAACTCAAGATACGAAACTAAAAGAGAAACAGTGAGAGTAGATGTTACTTTCTGTAAGTACAGGGAAATTTATGCTCATTGTAATTTGTAAATATTAATTAGTGATGACTTCATTGTATAAGTAATCAACAAAATTATTCCTGGAAAAGAAAAGTGTAAGAGCATTTAATATCATGCAATCTGGCCCTATTTTCAAAACATCCAAATCCTTGTCAATACATGCAATCATGCATGGACCTATATAATATGATGTACATTAAAAAACAGAAATGTATCACAGCAAATAGGAAAAAGAACAACTAAACATACATGTACATTGTAGTTATAAAAAATATTATATAAAACATGCAACATATTAGAAAAGAACAGGCTCACACACTTTATGCTGTTAAAGTTAATGATGGAAAAGTAATTCATGTAACTAATTTACACTTTTATTCAATGTGTTAATGATGGAATGATGGAATATCATTCTTTCTGCCTCATATCCATTCAATTTTCTACCAATAAGACCTACCTTTATTGAATGCTGTCAATGATCATTCACCTTTCCTCCAACATCCCTCCTCCCTCTCTCAGTCTCTCCCTCCCCTTCCCCCCCCCCCCCCCCCTCTCTCTCTCTCTCTCTCTCTCTCTCTTCCTTCTTCTCTTTCTCTCTCTTCCATCCTCTCTCCCTCTCTCTCCTCCCTCTCTTGTAGTATCTCATTTCACTCAATATGTACAAATTTGTGTCAACGTAAAAATAGTAAGTCCAGGGGAGAGAAGGTTCAAGAAGACAGATAGGCACATTTTTCATTGCTGAAGTTTTATCTTGGTTCAGGCCTAATCATGATACCCCTCATACTCTCTCACCCTCCCTCCCCCCCCCCCCCCCCTCTCTCTCTCTCTCTCTCTCTCTCTCTCTCTTATTCTCTGTGCCTTGTACATATCTAAACCCCCTCAAAATGTACGAGTGCAATATAAAAACAGCAATATATTTCAGAAAAGAAGATTAAAAAGAAAGATATGCACCTGTTTTCATTGCTGAAGTTTTATCTTGGTTCAGGCCTAATCATCCTAATCATGATACCCCTCATCCTCTCTCACCCCCCCCCCCCCCCTCTCTCTCTCTCTCTCTTTCTCTCACTCACTGTCTTGTACTTATCTAAACCCCCTCAAAATGTACAGGTTCAATATAAAAATAGCAATGTATTTCAGAAAAGAAGATTAAGAATAAAGATATGCACCTGTTTTCGTTGCTGAAGTTGTATCTTGGTTCAGGGTCATCATCATTACCATTGACATCATGACTTGCATTCTTTCTCTGCACGTAATAAATATACACACAACGCACATAGAATTGACATTCTGATACTAATCAAAATAGGACAAAATGAATAAAATACCACTAGCATGCAACAAAAGAGGGACTGATTGACGTATATCAATAATATAAAAGAAGCATGTTCAACTTATACAGATAACAGATTTGCAATAACTGCATTTTATCTACATGTAACTCCATTTGGTATAAATTATTTTTATCTTAAACTGAAAACAGGAGAGCATGCACATGCATGTATGCTACTGTTTGATTTCACTTTACCAGTAAAAAAGGTGTAACTACATTTTAAAAAAAAAGTAATTATCTTACCCCTATGTAATGTTCATAAATACTTGTTCACAAAGTCAACTAAACAAAAACTTATTCAAATTAACCATCTAGTTGTGGATTCAGTTGAAAAGTAAGGAGACAATGAAATCATTATAAAAATAGCAAATTTTCTTTTCACTATTTTTTATGTATATGTAAATAAAGCCAATACATTTGAGCAGAGACTTTGTACATGTAATGTAATAATAAACGACGTAAAAAAATTATGTTCAAGATCTAAAAGTCCATTTCTAATCTCAAAACAAAACAAACTTTGCAAAATACATGTATGCTATGCTCAATGGGTAACAAAAAAAAATAGAAATAGAAGATACAATAGACAATGCATGTGTTTTGGCAATATCAAACAATAAAAGCACATCTGTGGCACAATAAGTAAACATGCATTCACTGTGAACAAGAATATAGTACAGCACAATATTGAATATACTATATAGATTACATATCATCTGATGAGAGCCAGAAAATAGTTCTCTACAAGCACTGTCCTGGATCTCAACATTAGAAAAATGGATCTCATGAAAACCAACATCACAAACAGAAATGTAATTTAGTACAAATGGTCACACAACAGTCATTTAACATACTCAAAAAAATAAATATTTCCAGATACTTACATAATTTCTCACAAGATCTGGATGATCTCTCTCAATTCCATCATCCAGTATAGAAACTACAACACCCTTTCCTGAATAACCTGCCTGCCATGCTGGTAATACATTCATGTCAAGACCAGGTCCTCGATCCTGTAATCATAAGGATGATTTCAAAAAGCATGGCTAAATTCTGACAAGCTTAAACAAATTTTCTCGCTCATATACAGTATTGGTAGCAAAAAGGAAATTGGAAAGCAACATGTTAAATATAGTCTCATGTTGTTCTCCTTGTATCAAAAGATGTCTGTAAGAGGTCATTTGGTATTCCATCTATGATTTCTGTTGAATTTCAGTGTAAATATCTGTAAGGAATGCTTGATCACTGCCATAATGCTAGGATCCTTCCACCCCGACGGCTCCCCGCACAGCAATCTTTGGGCTTCGCATAGAGACAGCGTGTGTGCACTGTGTGTAGGTACTCATCATTGGTTTTACACGTGTGTTTACAGTGTATAGCACATGCTGCCTTTGTTGGGATTTTACGTGCCTGGCCCGGCACATAAATTAGTTTTTGCCTCTTATTTGTTTAATATTAAACTTTAGGAGGCAAAATCTTCACAGTGTCTTAGTATTGCTAGTATCTTGCTATTTATCAACAAAAATTGAAGAAATCTGACGAACAGTTTTTGAGGGCTTACCAAAACTTTACATGACCTTTAATCAAATCAATTCAACTTTTATATCTTGCACATACGATTATCATTTTAACAGGGATGAATTAAAAATGGTTAACCTGGTGCATTTTAAAAAACAATTCGTGCACACTGCCATTACCTCATTACACTGGCTTTCATAGTGACACCATTGGTAGTCATTACCAAGCAACTAAAACATATGGCATAATAGGTCCATTTTATCTTCTACAATGTATCAACACATACATGTACTACACCTGGGTAAACAACAAAATCTGAAAACTTGAGTAAAAGATCATTTACATGTACATGTACATGTAATGGAGTAGTCAACAAACTGCTTACAAGACAGTCATGTAGGCCTAACTGATTCTTCTGCAGTGAGAACAGATGAAATGAATTTGAGTTTTTACCAAATATAATCAACAGTTTTTCCCAATTAATATCTGTTTTACACCTTAGCCCTTTTGAGACAATTGACCACATTTTGATTCAGAGCTCTAAAAAAAAAACCAGATGCATGAGTAGAAAGAGCAAAATTTTCTTGACACACTATGTCCATTTTTGTTGCATGACCACATTGCGTTTGATGCCAAGAACTTAAAAAATGAGAATAAGCTTTGAAATCCTTAAATTGGTAACACATTGAGAGGTTCAAAAATCAATGTTTTTTGTCAAATTGGCAATTTTTTCAACTTTTCGACAAAGCCCCTAACCATGTTTATTGTTTTAATAGACATTAGACCCCACACTTTAGTAGAACCATGTAGCACTAAAAGAAAAAATAGTGTTGCCAATTTGAAGAAGAAAATGTGATCAATTTAGCCCTTAAATAATTCCTGTCCTGAAAGGGTTAAATGTTAATAAAACAGAGTGAACAGACACATTTTTTTGTAATGTAACACAAAAGAAACGTGAAAAAATATACTTGTACAGTCATACATGTAAAATCCCAAAAGGCTCTTTCTCACCAAGAGAGGGTACAATAATAAGCACATTGTATATGAAGTACATGTAATAACAAGAAGTCAAGAAATGATGAAAACTTACCAAATACCAAATGGGCCATTGTGGATCATTAAGATTAGGATTAAAAGGCTTATTTCCTAACTCTAATGAATCTCTCTTCTGTCTGCTTCTAGCTATCTGTTGCTCAAACCATAGTACCTACAGGAAATTAAAATTTGACTAAATGTCAGCATTATCCTTTAAACTTACATTCTCATTTTTTCCCTAAATATTATTAAACCTTAAGCAAAAGCAAAAACATAACACAAATATACATGTACTAAATATACTACAGCCCAAATAATATCAGTTAGATGAATCCAGTAAATAGGTCATTTTCGTAATGTATTCAAAATTATAAAAGTGACTAACTATTACATTCACCTTTAAAAACCTATTCTTTTTCAATAGAATGTGAATAGGCCATTTTCGTAATGCATTCAAATTTGATGCTTACCTCTTTGTCAAACTCCTAGTAACAAACTATTACATCCACCTGTTACAAGTCCTTGTATTTCAATAGTCAGAATGCAGATTGCATACATTAAGTGTTGCTAGGTTGGGCAAGCCAAAATGTTTGTCCAACCTAACAACGCCTAATATATGCAATTCACATTCTGACTATTGAAAAAGAATAGGTTTTTACAGGTGAATGTAATAGTTTGTCACTAAGCAAACATGTATAAATTTGAATACATTACAAAAATGGCCTATTGCATTTAGGGGGTAAGGTTGGACAAACATTTTGGATTTTCCAACCTAGCAACACATAATGTATGCAATCTGCATTCTGACTATTGAAATACAATGACTTGTATTAGAGGTGGATGTAATAGTTCATTACTAGGAGTTTGACAAATCATTAATAACAGGTTAATGGAATACCTCGTTACCCCAGGAAAGAAACATCCATAAATTTGAATAACTTTGTGAACAGGTCTATTTGAATGCATTACGAAAATGGCCTACTGGGTATCAAACCCACAGAGGTCAGAGAAAAAGAGGACTACAATTATTTTGCAATAGACCTGTTTACAAAGTTATTCAAATTTATGGATGTTTCTGTCCTGGGGACCTAGTAACGAGGTATTCCATTAACCTGTTATTAATAAATGAACTACAATACTTGGAATCCAGTTTGCATACATTACTTGTTGCTATGTCTGACAAGCCTCTGACAAGCTTTCAGGCTGTCAAGAACAACCTTTGCAGTCTATAAATATCCTCATTCACATATGATGCAGTAAACTATCACAAAAATGAAAACTCAAATTTGTGAGTGTTATTAGAGATTCATTTTCCTTTCATTTCTCCCTCTCATTTCATAAAGAGTGAAATACTGTAATACATGTAAAAAGTTCATCATCACTAAAAACAACCTCAATGGATGACCCCCAACTGTTGATCAATTTCTGTAGGCAAACTGAAACAAATAAACCTCCTCCTTCAATTACAAAAACAAAAACAGTCGTTTACGATTATCAAAAGTTTCTGGACTTAATGACCATGTGACAAAGACAAATTGTAAGAACTGACCTTTGTCTCCTCTGATAGATGTTCATGTCTCACTATACTATGGGATGCAGAGCGTTTCACAGTATGATGGTTATCTAGCAGGTGGTAGTGGTCTTGAAAAATCTAGAGGACAATGATTAAGAGAGGGACAGACAGAAAGAGAGAAAGAGAGAAAGAGAGAGACAGAGACAGAGATGAGAGGGGAGAGAAAGAAAAATATTAAAGAGAAATAAGAGGAAAGAAGAAATATTATTTAGATTTTTAGCATGGAACGAGGGGACAAAATATACGTTTATGCAAATTCCTTATCACATTTAACAATATCATATTTTGTACAGCAGGCCATGTTCAGACAAAACACATGTTTCTTCAAAAAATATTCAACATTTAAACAAGATCCTTCTCATTAATAAATGTTACATTTATACTTATTTTAGTGGCTAGATCAATAGCGCGTTAACATGTATACTTCAGTGTGCTTTACAATGTTATTTATTATTACTCCTGGTCATTGGATTTCAAGCCCACACACAAATGTGCACCATCTCCACACCTACTATTCCTGCCATAATCCACTCGCATATGCAAGGTTATTGTAGATTACCATAAATCATGATTAAATGATTCTATTCTAATTCATTTGTACAAGATCTACATGTTCACTGCTTTTAGGTCTTTCCAGTTTTCTTTACATGATTTCCAGTGCTATTCCAGTATACTAATGAACTTACTTCACCCAAATATACAAAATTATGAGCTTCTGCTACTCTTGCTGCTTCTTCAGGTCCGCCTTCAATGTGAACTGCATAAGTGTTGGTGTAAACACCTATTTCTGACGTAGAAAGACAACACAGCTCACACAAAATAAGACAAAATAAAATTGATACGATAGTTCCAAGCTCCATCCCGGTAATAAGAGTGTTTGTTTCTTGTGTTGTTTATCTTATAAATGACAGGAAAGTTTGAATTCAGTTCAAATTAAGAGTCATTTCCTAGAATCGCCGAGAGTGAGCGAGATTTGCAACTGTATTCACGCGAATGAGGCGATGAGTCGACCGGGGCAGAAGAGGGATGCTCGCTGGCTCGTATCCGCTGAACAGAGAGAGAAGCGCTCAACGCAAAAACTCACTGAATCAAATGTGTAGCTGCTTGCTTGTTTCTCATATATTTTTGTTCGATAACCTTCATCATAGGTAATATAAATCAATACAAAATGATTATTGGTGGTTACTTGCTGTCACAGTCAATAAATATTGTAAAAATATCAAGAGTAAATAACGAAAATTCTCTTTTCTACCGCGGCTTTGGCGAACGAAATTACTTCCGCAGCTCTAGTCTTCATTACCATTCGATGCAGTGTATAATGACGTCACGTACTCATGACCTCATCAGTTGATGGCAATTGCGGAATTGCCAGTGCATGCTCATGTTAACCACCGCTTCCACAAAATCAAAATAGATTTTGTTCAATTTCCTTAAAAAACATACATTCGCCGCATATCAGGCCAGCCCTATAAATCCCATAGACTAACTGTCAGTCTAAACACAAGATGAACAATTCTCCACAGGCCCTGTGATATTCATTTGAAACACAATAATCTTAGCACTGTTCGTTTTTTTTTTTTTTTAATGTTTTTATTGGATAAAACAGTCGATCATATAAAAGTACAAAATACATGCAGATGTACGTATGTATATCACAAGTACAAAATATAGAAGCTCAAAATAAATAAACGGTCACCAGTTTAAAACAATGTGCAAATAAAAACAGTACTAGTAACAATAATGATGATGAAGCAGGACAAAGATGTTTAACCTTAGGACTCACAGCTTGAAAACAATTTTTTTGAAATGAAGTCCTAATTTACCATTCTTTGAAGCAATGACATATTCTGATCTATGTTTGGACTGAATAAAAGATAAGAGAGAGTCAAAAACTGGGATCTCGTTGCGGAATTTACAACAGTGAATATAATATAGACTATAAAGTTGATACATGAACTAGCAAAACATGTGTCATCACAACCAAATAAGCGTTCAAAAACTGACAAAACAATAACCTTTTGAGCACTGATTTTATAAGGAAAAGTCACGTACCGGTACTATACATAAATATACTCTTAAATTGTCACAACCTCAGTGATATTTCCTCAAACCAAGTGCAGCCCTATAAATTACACAAACGATTAGATAAAGAACTTAGAATGGGGAAAATAGTACATAAAGTAAGGATTAAAAAAAGTATTTTATGATGTTCTTTTCTTTTAAAGAATGGACAATAATTTTAAAATCATGAGTAATTTTATGAGGAAAGGTCACGTCACGTACTTTCGCAAACTATAATGATTATTATATACCCTACCCTTTTTTCATAACCTCAGCTCGATATTTCCTCAAACAAAGTGCAGACCTGTAGATTACACAAACGATGGGATAAAACTTAGAAGGCCGGGAAATAGTATAAACAAAGTGCATGAGAATTAATCTTTTATGATCTTCTTATAATGGGCAATAATTTTAATATCATGAGTGACTTTATATACGTACATTCGTTCCTATGTATATACATGACCCTCAATTTTTTCACAATCTCAGTGATATTTCATCAAAACAAGCGCCGAAATTTTCATGTTATACATAAACAATTATTAGATAAAGCGGCTTTGAATGGGAAAAAAGTATATAGAAAGCAAGATGTTTTTGCCTCAATCTTCTTAGAAAAGAATAGACAGAATCATATATAGTACAGAATCGGAGAGGAGTTATTAAAGGGCAGCTTTGAAATACATGAACTACATTATATAGCAGTCTTGTACGAATATTGAGTAATTTCGTCTACATTTGCATGTCGTCATTTCTCCATTGTATTAATAATCTTAATACCCTAGTATACATCATTGATATCAACAAAATTCAGTTTTCTGGACTTAAGACAAATCCCCTTATAGTACGGTATATCACAACAACAAAAAACCCTAAAAGTAAGATAAGGAAGCATTATTTAGATCTGCTGAATGGCAGAAACCCATATATTATATGATATTTAATTGTCTAAATGAATAGAATAGAATAGAATAAGATACTGTCAATGTCTCGAAATTGATATTTTTCGAAGCTTTGTATGCACCCTTTGTTAATACAACCCCTCCCCCACTTTCGAGAAAGCTCCAGGGATGATGATGATCATTATAATATCTTTTTCTATTAAACTTTAAAAAATAAATAATAAAAATATAAATAATAATAATAATAATAATAGCAATTCAATTCAATTCAGTTCAATTCAAAATGGTTTATTGAAAATACTTTCTTCGCGGCAAAGCCGAATTACAAAAGTTTTACAATCATAATTTCAAAAACATCAAAGGTTGGTATAAACACTTGAAATGCATAACTTAATACTGAAATGAAGTTTATAAGTAAAGATAGTGAAAAGAAAAAAAAGACATATAGAAGTGAGAACGGAGAACAAACATGAACAACATATTCAATTCAAATCAAACAAATATATATGGAAGTCGAATGAGCGAATGAGAAAGAACGGAAAAGATGGAAGATGAACAGAAGTATAAGGATAATTACATAGAGTGAAACAAAATATTGATAAGGCACATGAATTTAAAAAGAAAAAGAAGAATACAATAAATCAACAGAAAGAACGGACGATAATAACCAGATAATAAATAATAATGATAATAATAATAATAATGAAGATAGGGATAATAGTAAAAGAAGTAATTACATTTCAAAAATAATGAAAGTTAATAATGATAATATTGGGGGATTACAATAACATGCTTGTCAGAGAATTTTGTACAAAAAGTGTACGAAAAAAATATGATAACCTTGTTTTTCTTTCTTTTTTTTTTTTTTTTGCTTGTCAGAAAATTTTCGGACATTTGTGTGCCCACCCCCCCCCCCCTCTTTTAAAAAATCCTGGATCCGCTCCTGTATAGGATGTTCGAGTCACTTTCATTATAACCATAATATTATAATAATTTACAGTGTTTATTTGAATAATTTAAGCATTTCCTGTACGGCGTGGCAATTTCTGACGCATATGTGCGTTCAGCATTTTTCTCAATAATTTCCGATGGCTTAGCGCAACGCGCTACATGGAAAAGACGGGAAAAAGATAATTATCCAAAAACCGGGTCCGTTCGCTATTCATATAGGAACCGCTATTCATTTGGTTCTTATGAGTAGTTATGAATAGTGGTCCTTATGAATGGATGTCCTTATGAATAGCAAGGAAATTTGTCTATATATGGTTTGCTCGCTATTCAGAAGGACCGCTATTCGTACAAAACCGCTATTCATTTAGTCACGCGTTATGGATAGCGTTCCTTATGAATAAGTGGTCCTTATGAATAGCGGTCCTTATGACTAGCGAGGTTACCCCTATATATATATATATAACATACTAAAATATGATGATTCACACTTCATTCATCGCCAGACAGAAATTTTAAATATATTATACTCCAATCTACAGATAGGCTTAGGCCTACACCTCTTTGAAGGCAACCTACACAGGCTGAAAGATGGTGACTCCTCAAAATCTGTGGAAATCCAGCTGTTCTTCGAAATTTCAAATTCTGGGGGGGGGGGGGGGGTTACATTCTATATTTTTCTTGTACATACAATTTTCTGTCAGAGACTCACCCATTAAGGGGAAATCCACGCAACCTTTTGGCAAGTGATTGCTCTAAAGAGCAAGACGGGAAAAATCACTGAGAAGCAGATTGGTGAATGTTTGAACGAAATCGGAATAAGCAATAAGAAAATGTGAATTTTTGAAAATTGTACTTCGCAAATCCATTTTGAAATTCGGGGGGTCACCACATGATTTAACTTTTGTACCTGTCCGAAATGTCTGGAAAAAAAATTTCTGACAACCCCCAAAAAAAGGTTTTGGGGTCTAGTTTTCCTCCAAAATTCTCTGACAAGCAAAAAAAAAAAAAAGAAAAAAAAAAAAAAGAAGAAAAAAAAAAAAAAGGGTTATTCAAAAAGGTGGGGGGGGGGGACATTCGCCTATCTTCAAAAAAGTGGGGGGACATGTCCCCCTGTCCCCCGGGCCCCCCCCCCCGGATTTGCGCCCATGACTATACATTTGGAAAGTTCAACTTATTGGCCGAATAGGTAATGTCACTGTGATAATTTAGTTGCAAACAACTCCCCCATTTGCTCGAACACACAAAATGACTAAAATGTCATTTTTTTTTCCAAAATGTAATAATACGTAGGATGTTTTTCTTTCATGAGGATCTATAACAATATGCTATCTCCAATATATTTTGAGTACTGCATGCCCCGAGGATGAAGGCGCTTCAGAGAAAACCACAATTCAATCGGATATTTTTTTGGTACGACAAACGGGAAAGTACAGTCATCGATCTCGATGGTCGCAATCGAGGCTCACCAAATTTAAACATTTAAGATTGGAATAGATGTAATCTCATTTTTCAAACATTAATTACTTTCTTATTCATTGTCCTAATTCTATCTATCCCGTTTTTTCTCAATTTTCTGCTTTCACACAAATCATCTTGTTACCAATGTTGGATTGCCATCATTGCCTTCTTTCTCTGACAGCCTCTTCCCGCGCCCTCCCCACTGGCACCCCATCCCCGCCTCCCCCCTACTGCTGCCACCAAATTCATGATTCATAACAATGAAAGAATGTGATGGTACTTAATTTTATGTACACACAGCAAGCATCATTATGCACATACCCCCCCCCCCTCCCTCCCCCCCCCCCGGCCCCACCCACACACAATTTTGATTTTTCTTCTTTTTTTTATTAACTTGAATAAAGACCAATACAGCTATAAAATAAATAAACTAGGCGTTGTGGCGTGCGCCTGTAATCCAGCTAACAGTGGAAGTTATAAACTGATTCAGCGGACCCAGGTTCGAGACTGAGTCACGTCTTTCGGATGGTGACGTTAAAGGTCGGTCCCCAGACGTAAATAATCATATCTGATTGATAACGTACGAAGCCCCGTTAGGGCCA
Source organism: Heliocidaris tuberculata (assembly GCA_025618425.1). NCBI lineage: Eukaryota > Metazoa > Echinodermata > Echinoidea > Camarodonta > Echinometridae > Heliocidaris > Heliocidaris tuberculata. The sequence goes on along the minus strand of CM046839.1, from coordinate 41,242,483 downwards.
AATTGACAACGTAAAAAAAAAAAAATATTACGTACGTACGTAATAAATATTACGTACGTACGTAATAATTACTACGTACGTACGTAATAATTATTACGTACGTACGTGATAATACTACGTACGTACGTAATAATTACTACGTACGTACGTAATATTTATTACGTACGTACGTAATAATACTACGTACGTACGTAATAAATAATACGTGAAAAAGGTCTATATCCACATTTTGAAATTACACAGCTGCCTTATTATTATCCGTCGATTCCCGTTGATTTGCCACAATATTGTGAGCTTGTGGGCTGTAGCTTGTCTAGTGTGAAGAATCCTCAACATTTGTGTGATGTGTGTGTGACGTGTGTTGGTGGATATGTATGTGTGTCGCTTCATTTTCCCAGCGGCAAGTCCGGTCCCGATACAAATCAAAACAGAATAAAGCAGTTCGACTTTGTTCGCGAGTAAAATCGAACAAAATGAAGTTATGAATCTTTATAACGCTGAAAACTACTGAAAACAAAGAAAATCACTACACAAACTGACCACTTTGTCATGAATTTGTAACGTCTGATATCCTCATCACAAGCCGTCAATTGGCCTTCATATCCTCAATTTATGTCCCAGAATATGATTTCCTCATAACTTGAATCTAATTATAGACGATTTATAGTAATATGTTTTTACATGTATCCGGGGAAAAGGTCAGTGAGACTGCTTTCAAAATATTACATATTCCTAGTCATTGTTTTTTTTTTTTTATTTATATTTTCATGCTGTTAATATCAAGAAATTCATTTTTTCTGTATTAACACACACATGCAAAAGTATATGAGTAAAATATAATTGCATTCAATTTATGAAGAAATCATAGGCCTATTCTTGGACAAAACGTAAAATGTTTTATTAATAGGCCTGTAGTAAACAGAGAATTGTTTTTTCGTCAGCACTGATCTCTATATAATTTTTTTTTTACGTAGAGATCACTGAGTGGTCGTGAGGGAAAGACGTCAAAACTCATGACTAAGTTTTCTAGTGATTTTCATTTTTGTTCATATCTATTCATGTCTTTAAAAAAAATCACATGTTTTTTTGTTATATGTCCGATTTTCGTCTAACCTTTTTTTTTTTCTCCACAAAATCTGCTTTCTCCCCTAATTTTTAAGTTCTGCGCCAGGGGCAGCGGAGTGTCTTTCAAAGTGGGGGGGGGGGGGTACCAACAAAAAAGGACACCTGAGGGCACCTGCAAGGGGTGCATATAAAGCAACATTGGTATTATTATCAAGCACCTTCTTATGATGGTTCTGCTTCAGCTTGAGTTTCCACAATTAGCAGTTGTGTGTGCAATTGTCTAATGATGCACGTGCGAGTCACTAAATCTTAACTAATGCTGTTCATGTTGTTATGCATTATTCAGAGCGATATAATGAAAATGAAAACAAATTAATTTGGGTGAAATGTCGAATGATCTTGAATGATCTTTCATTTCTTACATTAACCCTGTCGTTTTTCTTTAGGAGATATCAACATTATTATGGTATCTGCTTGATTTCATAGGCCTACTAGTCTTGGGACATTTTCTGAAAATATTGACCTTATTTTGTGTAAGTTACGGAATATGAATTCCTTTGCGGGGGGGGGGGGGGATGAGCATTGTCCCACTCTGCTTCCAGCTCCGCTGGCTTACATTGTAGTTGTAGTAATATGGGTAGGTACATGTTGCTACATAAAGCCGCACTGATTCTTGAAGCTAGATATGGCACTTTTTGTAAGAAACAAAGGGAAATATAGGGATAAGGGTACACTTATTAGATGAGGAAAGTGCGCTTATGAGAGGTGGAAAGGGGCATTACAAGGGGTGAAAATTGGGCACTTGTGAGAAGAGGAATAGGGCATATATTAGATAGTGGTTTGCCGAGCAAACCTATTTTTTCTTTTTTTCTTTGACCTTTCCAAGAAACCAGACGAGGTTAACGCACTTTGCCGTCAGCAGTCATTGATGAAAGTAAATTTCTACTTTTGGGGAACAATTTGTTCCAAATTCTGTCTTATTAGACGTTAGAATGCCGCACAAGAAGTAAGTTGCATTATGAATGTCTTATGTATGTATATGTGTTGAAGAAAAGATGATATTTTGTGTAGTTAAGGTAAAAAGGGCGATTTATTTGGTTCAGTTCGATGACCGGGTCAATGTCAAGATACCGTTGAAAATGCATATGTGTACAGAAAGCCTATAGTGAAAGTAAAGGGATAGATTATGTTAATGAGTTTATTTAGCGTGCGAATGGAGAGGGCGCATGCAGTTAAATGATAAGGTGATGTGTTTCGCTAAATGAAAGGAATTTAGTCCAGCTTTTGGAAAATGGAAATTTGTCTTTAAAAAACTCAGAGTCAAAGAGTAAATTTAGCAGTTAATTATGGTGAAATATGAGTTAATATTATGGATGAAGATAACTAGGGATGATGAAATCTAAAGGAACTTGCATAGTCTCTTATTAGTTGAATTTGTGCAAAAGGCATGATGGTTTAGAGGTTATCATGTTTATGTATTGATAAAAGCATAACAGACAGGAGACAGGGAATCATTTGAGTATAAGTAGTTTATTATTAGAGTCAAGGAATATGGCAGGTATTTGTGTATGTGTTAGTTTAAGCTAATGCAGTTCTAAAGGGATTACAGATGCATGCTTTTATTTAAAGGGAGCATTAGAAATAAGTATAAATGTTTTAAACTAAGAATTTCTTTCTTTGGTTTCATACAAGGAATGTTCATGTTTAACAGACGTTTAAAGGCAAGAGGTTAATTGCTTTGATGATACACATACTATTCTTAATTCACATGACACAAAGAACTAGTCAATACACACTAGATTTCTGACTTAAAGGAATTTATTTGTGAACTGGTCAGGAGATAATACATGCTTTAAATCACACAAGGCAAGCAAACTATCTAAGAGAACAGTTACTAGAAATTTACTGATAGATTAAGTTGGTTAATATTGATGTACAGCTTACTTATGATCTGTTTCTGGTTTTTCTTCTGATTGCAGATTGAATAAATTATCCTTATACAATTAACGGCATTTCTAACAACTGAGCCTAAGTCTCCATCCTTCGGTGATCCAGATAGTAAAAAGTGGCACTTATCAAAAGTAAAGTGGGAGCACTTATCAGATTTAAAAAGAGGCACTTATCAGAAGGGGGAAATGTGCACTTATTGGGGAAAGGGGTACTTCCAGTAGTAAAAAGGGCACCTATCAGAGAGAAAGGGGCATTTTAAAAGTGTGGGGGCACTGTGCCCCCTGCCCCGGGTGCGCCATTTCTGATTTTAAAAAATTGTTTCTCATGCAGAAGAACTTGACTTTTACTTATTGACGCTGGAGCCCCAAAGATTAATTTTTGAATTGGGCCTAAGGAGATTGAACTGTTTTGTCTTGCAAAATACATGTAGCAAACATGAAAATATTTACATAATTCAGTGTCAGACTGAGCCTGACATCCCCCCCCCCCCCCCATCTGAAAATTTGAATCAGCGCCCCTTTTGGGGCTTCGTACATATGCAACCATAACCGGCATGCATACAAAATGCAGGCAGATTGCGAGGTTTCCATGCAATCAACTTCAGAGTGAGTTGTCAACTTTAAAGTTACAATTTAAAACAGTTTGGCATGTCAATCAGTCAACTTGTTAACTTGTATATCAGTTCAATTGTCCATTGTTTGAGAAAAATCTCTTGAAATTTTCAAGTCGAAGAGATTTACATAGGTAAAGATATGAATGAAAATAGAAGGAAAATATTACCGCGAAAGCGCCTCATTAGAAATGCTCTCACAGAAAGTCAGATATCTTCAATGTAAGACAATTTTTCGTGGACTTTTTATGTCAGTTCCTTGCACACACAGTACAGACACATCAGATTACCAACAGTTCAATCCTCAATTCAGCAGGTTTGCATTTCACTCACCCTAAGACAATGGTAAATAGTATTTAACCCTTAAATTTATGTTTGGAAAAAAAAATGTAAATGTAAATGTTTTAAAAATACCATGCTGCACAAATACTCACAAAAACATACACTAATAACATAAAGATTTAATATATATATATATATATGCATGTATATATATATATATATATATATATATATACATGTATATATAGATATATATATACATGTATATATATATATATATATATATATATATATATATATATATATATATATATATATTAATATATTTATAATGAACGTGAATATTAGAGCTCTTTGTAAAGACACAAAACATAAAAGTTGTACATGGCAATCTGCATTTAGGTAATTCTGTCCGAAATATTACATTCCACACTCTGTTTCTCTAATTGCCCCATCAAATAGTGAACATGTATTTCATGGAATTATTCCAACACTGCAGTAAAACAATACTGACAATGGACAATGATTTATCCCTTTCAACTGAATTAGATGAATTATGCATGTCATTTGGGACAAACAGATGTGCCATACTTTTCTTTACATTTCACAAGAAAACAGACAAATCTTCTACTGTTCTTCAATAACCAATCACTATTTTGTCTACAAAAGAGATAGGAAGACATTAACATTACCAAAAAAGAACTAAAAATCTGATCTGCCCTTACTACTATTTAAAACAAAACAGACTAGAGTTTTCTCAGTAGAAAGTGTTCTGAGGCTAAACACACTTTAAAAAGATAAAAAGGAAAAAAAATGAATGGATGTACTTCAGGCGTACGTTTCCTTTAGACAGGGGCGTCGATCTTGGGGGGGGGGCAGGGGGGCGATTGCCCCCAAAGAAAATATTGGAGGGGCAAACATATCATTCCCCCCCCCCCAATAAATCCGGAGGTGTAAGATAAAATAAGGAAAAAACTGATGCAAAACTCAGGAAATGAAACCTTCCAAACAATGAAATACAAAAGGTTTTACACGATCAGACTTCAATTTCGCCGCGCACTCCGCGCGCAAATTCTCTAATCTTTACTGCGTCATGTAACCGTGGAGAAGCTGTTTTTAAGAGGCGTTCCAAAAAATCATGACGCTATTAAAAAACGTTCTCAACATACATAATTCAATTCAAAGTTTAAATTTTTATATTTATTCAATTTTTTTCTCTATTTTTTCATATTTTATTAGTGTTTATTTTTTCCCATTATTTTGTGTTATATCTTCTCTACTCAATTTGCTGTTATGTAAAATATATTTTCCCATCATTTTGTCGTTTTCCATGTGATCTTTAATTCCATTTTCTGTTCATGATATATGCATACTTTACTTAAGTTCAAATTACCATCATATCTTTATCAATGCTATGATGATCAGAGGTAGCGCTCCGGGGAAGGGGGGGGGGGTGGGCAGAGGCACAGTGCCCCCCTCACTTTTTCAAGTACCCCAAAAGTGCCCCTTTTCATAGCTGATATAAGTCCCTTTTTCTTCGTATAGTGCCCCCCTTTCTTTCTAATAAGTGTCCTTTTTACCTTCAGATGAGTGCCCCCTTTCAACCTCAGAAATTAGCGCCCCTTTTGTTTTCTGATAAATGCGACATCGGTAGATACTGGTATATAAAAAAGTATATGGGTATGTATGAAGTCCACAAAGGAGCCTTATACATATAGCTCCAAATAATCAGAGAGGCTTCATAATAATACATTCCTCTACTGATATCAGCACAATAGTGAGGCAGTAGAGCAGGGGGTAGGAGGGGCCCAATGCCCTAAATTATACAAGAATGAACAGTGCTCCTAAATTATAAAAGGAACTATTATCTTCTTATCATATTAGGAAAATCGCTGTATATAATTCAACACCCGTTGCCTTCAGCGTTAGAAATAAATCTTAAATTTTTTGCTCGCTCGCAAATGAATAATCAGGCTATTACACTCAACTGCAAAGTAGTTTTATCTAGAACCATGTTAAGATAGAAACAATAGCGTGTCGAAAATGATCCTCGGTTGTGTATTGATCAGAATGTACCGGTATACTAATGTATCGAAGTGGTATTTTCCGCCTTGTTTCCACCCTTTGTAGGTGCCCCTTTTTGTTCGTGCCCCCCCCCCCCACTTTGAAAGACGCACCGCCGCCCCTGTTGATGATTGAATTGAGTGCGGAAATGATCATCGTTACGATAGACTGTCTTGCCCCCCCCCCCCCATCCGAAAAACGGATCGACGCCCCTGTCTCTAGATACATCAAACATTTCGCGTGCATCCAACGATATCCGTGCAGTATTTGATAGGATGTTCAATATGTAGAGTGCAACGTCAAGGATATTTGAAGGTTTTCTTCGAAATAATGCAAGGCTTTTTAAGACGCACTTTAGGGTTCTGTTGCTTATTACTATTCTATGCTTGGAAATTAAATAATACAGTATTTCCCTCTGAGTAAATCCAATTTCAAAATGTAAACGCACGAGTCTGTCCCTCTCTGCCGCCGCCATTGATCGTCATCAATACTACGTACGTACGTAATAATACTACGTACGTACGTAATAAATACTACGTACGTACGTAATAAATACTACGTACGTACGTAATAAATACTACGTACGTACGTAATAAATACTACGTACGTACGTACGTAATAAATACTACGTACGTACGTAGTATTATTACGTACGTACGTAGTAATTATTACGTACGTACGTAGTAATTATTACGTACGTACGTAGTAATTATTACGTACGTACGTAGTATATTACGTACGTACGTAGTATTATTACGTACGTACCGTACGTAATAATTTTTTTTTTTTTACGTTGTCAATTTGGCCCTAACGGGGCTTCGTAATAACGTCTGTAAAAACCCAAATACACATATAAATAAATGCAATTTAGCTTGTCAAAAGACTAGTTGTGAAAGTAAAAATGTCGTACAAGCCGACTGCTGTGAAAAGACTTCCACGTGCCAAGGGGCAACCAAGCAAAGAAGCCCTATTCTGGAAGAATTTTGAGGTAAGCGTAAACCTGAAGAATTTATCTTTATATTTATAAACACAATATGACTGATAGGTAGAGAAATTTCAAGAGAACACTCTTGTCTCACTATCCAAGTACTATAATCCATGAATGCAATGATTTCGTAACGGCTGGTAATATGTATGCAGTATGGATTGTGCAAGTAATACTGTACAAAGAAACGGCGATGCCGACACCAATTGAGTTCGCTATGTTGTATGCCTTGCAAACCGTTCATTTGATTTAGCTGTTACTTAGTGTTGGATGAATAAGAATGGTTATAAATTGTTATGCATGTTATTTGTAAGACTGAATTCTGAAGCGAAATCAAATATATTTTGTTTTCAAATTTCAAGCAATAATCATGAAATTCATGATAATGTTTAATGTTTTATCAGTTTAACCATGTTATTGTTAACATGTTCCACTCAGCATCTAAACTGAGTGAGGGATTGATTTTTACTCGCACACTCTTTATATGCACCAATAGACATGCACTGCAACTATGCACCTAAGTTTAATTCCTCTGCATGATATCCTGACTTATGGATCCTGCGGAGTACCCTTGTAGAAGTAGAAGTAGAAGTAGAAGTGTTTAACGCTTACTGTGCCAAGGCAAGGGGTTTAGCTCTCTTCAAAATTTTACCAAAATGTGATCAATGCTTACTTTTTCAAATGTCTGCACTTCATTAACCATTTATTATTTCTCTGAATATTGTGTACAAAACTTGTAGGAAATTCATTATCATTTCTTATGATACCAAACATTGAAAATTACATTTGAATTTCTTTTTTGTCAATTTGTCCATTATTTTTTTTGTTTCTCATTTGTTTACTATTGTTTAATGTTGAAATAAGGTACATGTAATATCTTTTTTAAAATCTGCAATTTTCTCTGAAAATGTCTATGGTAGCATATAATTATTTAAATCATATATTCAGAATGCATGATTTATCCTCAAAATTGTGATATACATTGTCCAGAATATACCTTTCCTGTGGTCCATAACCTCGCATTATTGTGAGTGCCTGTGGTCGAGCAATTGGTGAATGAAAATGACAAGTCTATCTGTCACATATATGTGACATCGGCACTGAAAGAGTTACACTAAAGCCTGATTCTGTGCTTCTTTTATCCTTTCAACGTGTTTCAAAATGATTTAGGCATGTCTCATTGAGGCCTGTACATCATCTGCGTACACGAAAACGGATAAAAAGGGTACTTTTTCAGCATTAGGCGCGTAACCCGGGTTACGCGTTTAGGGTATCAAAAACAGCAAAAATCAAGAAAAAGGGTATCAAATTCAGAGGTGATAAGAAGAAGGTCTGCGGAAAGGGGGGAATATAGTTTGGTATTAATGTGTTCCAAATTAGGTTAAATTTCTTTAACGGTTCTTTTTCGGCTAAAAAAAGTTCTATGATGATGTAATCCTCAAATAGGATGTAAAATACCACGCAAGATATAAAATTGCCATTAAGGGTATAAAAATCAGCGATGTTAGACGGGTTTCCCTGTTAAGGGTATCAAAACTACTACTGCAATCCCCATTTAGGGTGCTTTTCAGAAAGTGATTTACGATGATGATTTACAGGTCTCAACGAGACATTTCCCCCTGGGCCAGCTGGCAACCGAAATATAAATCCAAGAGCACTAAATTGTGACCAAATCCACTAGTTTGTGATAGCTAAAATGGCTTTGTAAAACATGTAGCAAACTGTAAATATGTATAGAGAGGTAGAAATTACAAAATAAAAAATGGACTTGCGTGAGAATTTAATGAAATTTTTAAAAAAGTAATTAAAGTAAGAGCACAGGTGGTAAAGAGAAGTCTGAATAATGTTGCATTAATACTTGACAAACAACAAGGCTCAGTGCTCATCATCAAAAATATTTTTGAATAAAAAAAAAACGATAGGACAGAGGTTGACTAGGGTCTAGTGATGCTTCCAAATATATGTAGTTTTTAGAAGGCTCACAAAATCATCAAACCATTGCTATTGAGAGCCGCCTGCCAGCTAGTATGTCCCTGAATTACTTCATTCAGGAACTTTGAGAAGAGATTTCTATGATTTTATTTTTGTTTTTTTTTGTTTTGTAATTCAGTTTCCAGTGACAGTCAAGGAATATGGTGCCGTTACTGACATCGACTTTTCTCCTCTTGAACCATATAACTTTGCAGTCTCTAGTTCTACAAGGGTGAGTAGAGTTAATCAAGCCACTGTGTATAAATCAACGAGAAATTTCCTTTTATTTCTTGTACATGTAACAATAACAACAAAAATATATTTTTTGAATAAATTGGTACTTCAGAAATCATAGAACTGCTCTAGATACTGAAGCTTTTTTTTTTTTTTTTTTTTTCACTCATCACTCATCAGAGTAAAATTGATAATTGCAAATGAGGGAGCTGAGTGCCTGAGGGCAACAGTGATTGGATTCCCTTTTTCAGCTCCTGTCAAACATTGTACTGTTTACATGTTGATTAGTGTTGATTTGACAAATAAAATAATAATAATAATTAGTTAATATGGCACAATGCAGTATTTTTCTTTGAAGAATGTAGAACATGTTTCTTTACACATATTGAGCACTTTCATATCTAGAGGTATGTCATGGATTAAAAAACTGTGTGTAGAAGATCTAAAAGAATTGCTTTAACCATACAGACATTCTCTGTTTATTTTTATCACAGGTTCAAATATACAATCCCCTGACCAACCAGATAGAGAGGTCCTTATCCCGGTTTAAGAGTGTTGCTTACGGGGCCAGCTATCGTCAAGATGGCAAGCTGATGGTGGCAGGAGGGGATGAAGCCTTCGTTCGTCTCTTTGACCTCTCAGGTCGTGCCATCCTTAGAATCTTCAAAGGACACCAGGGGTAAGGAATTATGTCAGGGGTAAGGAATTATGTACAATTTATCTCAATTTGTGATTTCTATATCTCGTATATAGATGACATGCTCAATATGAAAGTTAATGAAAAACCAACAGAAAAATTATCTAATGCATTCATGCACAGTTCTTTTCTTTCTGTTAATGGAGCTTTTATGGTTGAAAATTTGAAATCCTCGTGAATGATTTCTCTCCCTACAGAATAGATGAGCATGCATTTTTTCAGTCTTATATAAAAAATTATAGATTTCAAACACGTTCATACCAATTATACTTTAATATGTTAGCAATTCTCACCATTGAAATCTTAAAGTCACTTCTGAAATTTTGTTCGTCTTTGTTGTTAGACCTGTCCATGTCGCCAAGTTTGCAGCCAACAATCAGGTGATGTCCTGTTCAGATGATAAGACAGTACGCTGCTGGGACATACCAAGCGAAAATGAAGTCATCCGTTTCTCAGATCATAGTGATTACATCAGGTCAGGGGTTATTAGTCCCAGTAGTAAAGATATCTGGCTGACTGGTAAGTGATGCCTTGTTTCATAAAGCAATAATTTGTTTCCATTTTGAGTTGTCTTTTTTTTTTTTTAAGTAGTCATTCCAATCTGATTGAAAATTTAAAGTGTGAATGAAAGATAAGATCAGGTTTCATTACTAAAATACCGTAAAGTTACCAGTCGTGGAGGGGTTTGACAGTTTTGGATTAATAATTTTCAGAAAATACCATGGTTTTCGAGGAATCAACCACCATTGGATGCCGAAAATGCTTGTGAATAATATCCACTTAAAATAATGCATCTTGCTTCTACGGCGCGAACGCTACCGCGGCGCTTCTGCGGGGCTTTTGCTGCTCCAGTGTCGCCGCACATTGCACCAGTGGTGCCGCACCCTTCACAAATGATATTGCGAAGGAAGGATTAATCTAAGATAAATCACTCTGTTGTAAAAATATTTACTTAGTACAAGCGCGCTATTAAACCATACGCCGGAAGCTATCTGGCTATCACATTGTCTTTGCAGGATTATGCATGCACACTGTATAATGCGCTTGTCGGGCTGCCTACGTCATGATTTGTGTGTTGTAGGAATGGCGTGACACGACTGGAGCATAGGCATTCTTGGCAAGACAGCCAACTTTGAGGAAAGATAATTCATTTCCAAAGTATTTTTCATGCCAAAAATTTGTCTGGCCAACATCTATGTAACTTAAGCTCTGTTACATCGAAAACAGAAAATATGGTACATATTATTTATTTTGTTTTAGTCTGCTAAAGAGAAAGTTCTTGTTTTACCAAAAAAATTAGCAGCACATAAAAAAGCCTGTGGATAATTCTCTTTGGAAATGAACTTTTCCTGCTGTCATTCTTTGCGCGATCGGCAGCGAGTGAAATGCCGCATAGTTGTTCCTTATTTATTTTGGTACAATATCTGCTAGCCAATCACATCCGTTCATTTCGCTCTGCAGAGAATAGGGCATTTGACACAGGGCTGTATTAGAAGGGCGGGCCACAACTGGTGAAATTACGGTATCGGTCACTGTGTATTCTGAAAATCTGAACTTTGTAAAGTACCTTGTCAAATGAATTAAAAGATCCAAACCATTTAAATCAGAGCCATGTATGTTAAATGAAATTGTAATAATAATAATATTGAATAACTTTCACTCACTTTATTGTGAGTAACTTAAAATATAGCGTAATTTTTACTTTTTTCTTTTTTGTTGTTGCCTGGTACAGGATCGTACGACCATTCTGTGAAGATGTTTGATCTGAGGACAGGGACTAGTATCATGAGTGTTGACCATGGTCAACCAGTAGAGAGGGTACTCATGTTCCCTGCTGGAGGGGTCTTCTTATCTGCAGGTATGAAAGGTCTGGGTTTGGTGATAAGATACCGTATTAGTATTCTTTCAAAGAGGAAAGTGAAATTTATACTGTCAAGAACATTATGGCTTGTATTCTTGAATTATGATGATAAGACAGCCAGCCTAAAATATAGTGTCGTCATTTCGTAATTTTACCCAAGTAATCTGAGTAATGACGGCAGTCTGTGGTGATCCAACGCATGCTTCCAGCACTCCTTGCTTTATTTTGCCAAAGATGTAGGCTTAGGGTTAGGTATATTGTTAGGTCAAGGATTAAAGTTAGGAATTCAGTTATTAGTTAAGTACTAGAGATTCTGTGGAGCAATTGTCCGTGATGCACATGTCATATATCCCAGTCTTTATGAGAGTGAGTTAAAAGCATTAGAGCAATGTTTGCTTAGAAATAGTATTATTGTTGCACTAGGGCAGAATAATTTTTTTTTCTCTCTTCTTGTTGTTTAGCATATGGCACATCTTTAAGACCTTTCTGAAATGAAGTGGAAGTGTTTTCTTTGGCGATTCTCTGGAAATTTATTTTGTATCACTTTTTAATATTACCCTGTTTTGACCAAAACTGTTATGATTATTTTTTTAAAATAATTTTTGAATAATTCTATCTATGATATTTTTATCAATTATCTGCTTGTCAGGTGGAAACTATGTGAAGGTATGGGATGCCCTTACTGGGGGTCGTCTCTTAGCAACAGTAAGCAATCATCACAAGACTATCACAGCTATGTGCTTCAATGGAAATAACTCCAGGTTACTCACAGCATCTTTAGACAGGTTTGTATTTCAACATCCTTTGACTATATTGTTGCTGGAAAAAAATTAAGTAAATATTCAGCTCCACTAATGAAGGACATAAAATTGCTCAGAAGCAATACAAACTTACCCGGCATTTTGAAATCTACAAATTAATGAAATCTATCAAAGAAATATAGAAGAAAACGTATAGTTTACTAAGTAATGAGCAAGGATAGGTAAGGAAATAAAACTAATCATCTCGACTAGTTTTGTGCTGCTAGTGAATGTGATTTTCAATAATATTAGTTGGCTTATTTACAATTGTCTTGTCGAAAAGCTCATCCTCTGCATGTTGAACAATTCAGAATTTCTGTAAAACTTGTAATGGATGTTTTGAATTCTTCTTACAGACATGTGAAGGTGTATGATGTCACCACATACCAACTGGTTGCCAGTATGGATTACCCTGCACCTATTCTCTCACTGGGAATCTCAGTAAGTACTTGTATCACCCCCTCCTCTCCTTCTCCCTGCCACCTCTTATTTTTTTATACTTACTATTACAAGCTTTATGTAACGCATAGAAAGAATCTGGATATTTGATTGGCCAATTACTCATCCCTTGACCAGCTGTATTTTTACTATTCACTTTACTCTTCCTCCATCTGTGCAATGTTTGTCTAACCTATATGAATAATGCATGTTTGATCACCGGATATTGCAAGTTAGATCATGTTAACTCCATTCGGTTGCATGAAAAACAATCAGTGGACATTCAACTTTGATGGCAATATTAATTTTCCCAGAATACAGGGGAGGGGGGGGGACTAAGCATTTTGAGCCACCTACAGGTAGAATTTCAACTTAAATCTTGTGCATATCAATTGTTGTAATGCAACATTTTGTACAAGCTCCTTGAATTGCTGGTTTCTATTATTGCGTCATTTGAAACATTTATTGGGAATGGCTCTCGTACAGGATTTTAAACCTCAAAAATTAATTTGTTATTGATGTTTTTTTTCTCTCTCTCTCTCTCTTCCAAATTTTAGCCTGATGACAAGACATTAGTTGTTGGTGCAACATCAGGACTCCTGTCTATTAAACATCGCAAACCAGATGATCAGCTAGAGACATCAAAGCCTCACAGACAGCGCAGTGCTGGATCAAATAGTAGATACTATGTCCATGGAAAGGTCTTTACACCTAAGGAGGTAAGATATACTAATTAGCAGTACTGTGCATACATCTGGTCATGGTCATGATTTACATAAAAAGGTTGTAATGGTTAAAGCATTGATATTGATTTATACCCAAACCATACACCATTCAATTCATCTTGAAACAAAAGGTCTTATAAGACATAACACCACTGGACAAACATGTACAGATATGTATTGTTCTTGAACAGAATGTTTCTGTATTCAGGAAGTATTTTCATTTCATTGATAAGCCAGTTCGTAATTACGATTTGTGCATGTACAGATAAACGTTATTTGTACGGAGTACATTTAACCTCAGTAAACCTTCATCTTGTGTGCACTATGATGCCCCCACTGGTATGATTTTACATGTTGAACAAGTAGTGCGCCACCAAAACAGATGCGTGTGCTCGTACAAATTGGGGTCATTTCAGGGTCATTTGTACCATGTACTAATTATAAACTGGTTTATTTGCTTTGTGAGTGTGTGTGTTTTAGTAGAGAATCAACACTTGTTTTAAAATGTTTTGCTGATCAATATTCCAACTATGTTTTCATACAGATTAGTTACTTATCAGTTAATACTTGATATTTAACCTTGCTTAGTGAGATTTGCATTTTCTTGTCCTTCGTCAGATTTGGTTGCCTTGGGATTGTCCTGCAGGGGATTTTATAGCATCCTCTTGAGGGAAAAAAATTCTAGTATAAACAATGTTTGATATGATGAGAAATCTTGTGGAAAGTTGTTTTACTTCCCACTCGATATTCAACATCATCAATGATGCATGCATGATGGAATTTGAGAGAATATGTTTAGATACAACAATATTGAGGTATCCAAGTTGTCTGTATAAAAAAAAAAAACATGCATCATCTTTCTTTAATTAGGTAGTCTGTCATGATTGACAGATCACCTTTTGGATTCGTACGAATTTTCTTTATTTTTATTATTTTTATTATTCTTTTTATTTCCTCCATTTTTTGTGGTCACGATATCTATAAAACCTCAAATTCAATCATCATCAAAACATCATCACATATCAACATCAATGAGTTCTCGCTCCCGCAACAATTTCAATATCATGACGTCATCTAGACGCCATTTTGTAAAAACACATTATCAATCATATCTTCATTATCAATTATCAAAAATCAACCAAATTCACATGACATTAAATTCAGGTCATGAGTCATCAGCTCACGTCGTCAAAAGTCATCCAGAGGTCATGACGCGCGCGTCAAAATTTTAAAATGCTCAAAATCATCCCAGGACTAAATGATAGTACGTTTCAGGTCATTTTAAGCATTTCAAAATTTTCCGTCCGTGCGCGTCCGCGCGCGCGTTATGCGTGCGCGCAGCGCGTACAGAGCGGGAAAACGCCGTTTTTTCGCATGATTTGTGTTTCTGACACTATTTTTGACAATTTCCAACCATTTACAGTCATTCTTGACATTCCATAAGGCCACACGCGCGCGTCAAACATTGAAATCCGCGCGCGCGTCAATTGGCAAAATAGTGTAAAAAGTCGTAAAAACATGCCTTTACAAAATTAACTCTAGCTCTTTAAATAGTCCATTGACCCCCAATTTTTTTTTCATATTTGGGTAGAGGAGGAATCATAGATATTATTTCATGGGTCATTTGACCCTCAATTATATTGCAAAGTCATCAAAATGGCGTCTAAACTCAAAATTTCATTTTTTCAAAAATGACGTCATCAAATTTATGCAAATTTGACTATAACTCCTTTAATATTGGTCATTTTTCGCCCAAATTTGGATATGATGTAGCTGAGACAATTCTCTACAAGATCAGTCACCACGATTTTTCATTTTGACAAAGGCATCATGGCGTATTTTTGCGATTAAAGGAGGTATGTCAATTTTTCTCATTTTGCGTGTATTCTCTATGGGACATAACTTTTTCTCAAATCTTGATTCTACATTCCCGTCTTCTTTGAGCAGTATCTCTGTTATTTCTGCTCGATTTTCTCCCAAATTTGAGTATGTTATAGCTGAGACTATAAGCTTTTACAAGTGTGCCCTCCAATTTTTGATCAGATGTCGGGATCATGCCCTTTTTTTAACTACAAAATGTCATTTGAGAATCCCGTTTTTCGTCTACGTGTTATGTCTATTGGAAATATTTTGGTCCATTGGTAAAGCACTTGCCTCCCATTCCGGCGACCCAGGTTCGACTCCCGGTGGGTCCATTTTTTTTTTTTTTTTTTTTTTTTTTTTTTTGCCTTTCATTCTACCATCTTCTTCGACTATTATAACATATACCATCACAAACAATGTAAAAAACTGCCTAATTTTGCGTGTTATGTCTATTGAAAGTAGTGTGCAGTAGTTTGTGTAGAATCTCATTCCCTGTCGTGTATTAAAGCTAAGGGGATAATCTTCCACATGTCCTGCAAT
The DNA here is from genome assembly GCA_025618425.1 of Heliocidaris tuberculata. Classification (NCBI taxonomy): domain Eukaryota; kingdom Metazoa; phylum Echinodermata; class Echinoidea; order Camarodonta; family Echinometridae; genus Heliocidaris; species Heliocidaris tuberculata. Next base: position 41,226,398 of record CM046839.1, on the reverse strand, counting down.
ATCAAATCGTCCAGTTCGTTATCCCGATTTCTCCAAATCGGCTCAGTCAATTTTCTTCATATTTTCGTCAGTCATCAGTCCTAATAAGGTCAAGTTCCCACATCTTTTTCAAGGTCATCAGGTTATTGTGACGTCATCCAGGCGCCATTTTGTGAAAATCAACTTATGGTCATATGTTCATAACGAAATGTCATTTCTCTTTCATATTTGGCATGGTTAAGGTCACTGTCATTCCAGTCAAGGTCATTTCGTTAAACGCGCGCGTACGCGTACGTCCGCGCGTCCGTGCGCGCGCAAAATTTAGAAATGATCCAAATCGTCCCAAATTCATTTTGCAAACGTTTCATGCCATTTCAAGCACTTTTCGAAAAATCGCCCATAAAACTGAACCTGTAGGGGCGCTATGCCACTTAGGTTATCGTGGTTATTGTCATCATTATTGTCATTATGATCATCATTATCAATATATCATTATCGTCATTGTCATCACTTATATGACCATATCTTATGATCATTGTCGTCAACATTATGATTATAATCTTGCAGAAATATTATCACACCTGACAAAGCACTTTGCCACAGTGAAAGACAGACCACCTAATTCGTCTTCAGTGACGAATTAAATTTCTAGTTCCATAATATTCTGCTTTTTTATATTCCTACAGGATGATATGGTTGTAACTCACATCAACAAAGATCACCTTGAGAAGTATGATAGGATGCTGAAAAGATTTGAACATTCCAAGGCTTTAGATGCAGTCCTCCATGTGAGCATATATATCATTTCAGTGGAAACTAAAACATTTTCCTTATCCATTTTTCTGGCTATAAAGGGCAATCCAACAGTTGTACTAAGTTGCTTTGAAGGAAAACAGACAAATCAGAGAGACAGACTGGTGAAAGTTTGAACCAAATGGGATAAACAATTAAAAAAGTTATCAATTTGAAATTTTTATGTTGTAATCATTATAAATATGGGAATATCAAATTGGGAAATATGTAATGTCTCTGTGATGTAGTGTCAGACATAACCAAATTTCTTTTTTTTTTAAGAGAGAGAAATATATCGCTCAGTATTCGTATATTTTTGTTATCTTGCAATCCACTATTCTTTAAATTAAATTAAAATCATTAAATAGACCTTTCAATATGTCCTATTTCTTATAAATTGTTCATTATCAAAAACACTCTAGTATAACTTTATTCCTTTGGATTGATGCAAGTTGTGTGATGTCTTTTCACTTTTATCAGCCTGTATCCATTTACATGAAAGAGAAATCCTTTTTACTTTTTCATATAAAATAAGGATATATTTAACCCCCACATATTTTTCTTCTGCTTCTAGCCAAATGTGAGACTGAGATCACCTCACGTGACCTTCAGCCTTCTTCAAGAGTTGATCAGACGTGGCGTGGTGAAGAGTGCCCTCTCTGGCAGGGATGATCGTTGGCTGTGCATCATTTTGACCTTCTTGAAGAAACACATATCAGACACAAACTTCACTCCCATTGCAGTAGATATCTCCAACATTCTCTTAGGTATGGCACATTTATATTGTAATGAAAAATAAGTAACTGTAACAGGATTCTGTATCGTAGAACCTGTGTCTTATTGCAAAATAAAGTTTGAAGTAACAAAGTAGTTTGCATGATGTGAATTGATTTACAAGACCAGTGATTGAGAGTATTTGAGGGCATATGAAATTATGTGATTGCATCTTGGGTTTTTGGTCGTGAAGAGTTCTCAATTTATTTCTTACTGCATTAGGGCAGCTTTTCTAAAGCCATGGAAATAGCAGTACCTTGTAATAGCCTTGAGCATCCCCTGGGATGGATATATGGAGGAGATATTAATGTAGTTATTATTATTATTATTCTTGTATCACATAGATATCTATGGTCCAGTAATGGGTGAGAGTGAGGATGTATTGAAGCGGTTCCAGGCCTTAGAGGTTGGTCTCCAGCAGGAGCTACGTTACCATACCACACTAGAGGAAATCAGAGGGATGCTGGATACCATCTTAGCTGCATCACATACTGTTACCAAGGATACGTCAGATACTATCAACATCATCTCAGATGGAAGAGAGATGAGGAGTGATGATAGGATAGACTCTAATGGCTGTGAGACAGGGGCAACATGACAGTAGGGAAATCTGACTTTGACAAAGATTTTTCATCTTGTCATGGAATTGGACTCTTTGATGAACATTATAACCTCAACTTATAGCCTTGACAAGTCAAGTCAAGAGAATTTTCCTTTAGTGATTGAAGTGAAATAGCAGAGATTTGGATTTTAAGTATCACTGCTTTATGCATTCCTCATCTTTGAGATCAGTTAAATGGCAATCCAACCTTTGTAATAATTTGATTTGTGTGAATCAGAAAAATTAGAGAAGCAGATTGGTGAAATTTTTAACGAAATCGGACAGCAAGAAGATAGTTCTGATATTTTATAAGTTGTAATCACTATATTTATTGGAATTTCAAATTAGCCTTATCGGTACGTTCACTGACACTGTGATGTAGCAGCGGTCAACTTTGCCATTCGCTCCAACACACAGAATTACTAAAATGTTAATTTTTCATTAATAACTCAGTAGGAATTTTTGTGTTTTGGAGGACCTATAACAATGCTATCAACAATATATTTTGAGTACTGCCCCAAGAGAAAAAGTCGCTCAGGAGAAAACTGGAATTTAATGATATTTCGGTGTATGACAAATGGGAGAGTTGACCGTGAATACGTCACAATCGATCACCAAATTGCCAAATAGATGTAATGATCTAATTTTTCAAACATTCTTAACTTTCTTATTCTTTGTCCGATTTCTTTCAAATTATCACCATCCTGTTTCTCTTATTTTTCTCCTTACACATAAAGCAGCTTTTTTTTACGAAGGTGGGATTTCCCTTTAAGATCTAGACTTCATCATAAGGATAGACATATTGACTAAAATTTTCATATTTTGATTTCAAACAGGTTTTTCTTGATATTAATTGATGATATCACATAACCAAATAGACAAGAAAAGTAAGAACAAATTACAACACAATCAGGAGCATCTATATAGCTGTAAGTACATAATTTGCATGCAGTAATATGTGTAAATCCCCAATATTTTATCATACTATAGGGATGATACTGTGGATGGAAATGTATATTGTGTAAATTGATTGTTCACAATATTTTGGATAATAAACAATGGATTGAAAGAGAAAGTGATGATCATATACATGTATTCATCTTGTCAAGTAGTTGTGTGATATTAAGAACATAGACATGATGTGAAGAAGTAAAGAGCTAGTCACATTTGTCCTATAATATAACAATAATATTTTTCATTAGACAAGTCATACATATAATTATATAATAATTATGTCTTGTCAAACATAATTATTACATAATGATTTTGGTGCAGGCTCCCATACTATCTTTACAATATGTACAAAGAAAAATTGCACAAAACAAGAACAAATTTGTTGTACAAAAAAATACTCGAAATTATCTGATACATAGCTCTATGCTTCACTCAGAAGAATATTGCCTTTTAATACTTAGAAAGGATTTTTGATCCAGATATGTCACTCGGGGTATTACCTTGTATTATCCTGTTTTAATTGGTAGTGACGTGCAGATGCCATAAACTACCTCTTATATGCACTATTTAACATCTTTTTCCTATAATCATACTTGCAATCCAATTTGTGAAATAAATCGCTATGGCATTAAATATTGGCATTTTAACAAATGAAATCTACCCTGTTCAGGTTCTGAAAAGTAATATGAATACTAACATAGGGTTTTGGTGTGCTATCAGCTTTCTACAGGGAATAAGGGCAAAATTAGTTCAAATCGTAGGCAGTCGTACGATTTTTGTGACGTCACTACGACTCGGAGCCGATTTTACTATCTGTATGACTATTCAGACCCTCAGTCAAAAATATTTTTCGTTTTTAAATGATTTGTCAAATGATATTACATTTTCCTCTAAGATCGGATCGCAGATCGATCGTAAGGTGTGCAGTGGCCTTAAGTGATCTCATGCTGCAGCATGTGCCATAGAACCACTGATTCAAGTGCCATACACTGAGGTGTTCACAATAAAGGCTATTGCTCCATTATTGAGATTTTCTTCCTCTTCTGGGGCTATTACTGTAATTATTTGGGGGTTTTTTTTATTAAAGGGAGTACTGTCTTTAAGTCTTTCTCCTCTTTGTTACTGATAGAAAGTTATTTTTGTCACTTTAACCCTTTCGAGACAGTTGACCACATTTTGTGGTTTGGCTCAATAACTTTTGATTCAGAGCTCTAAAAAATATAGCAGATGCATGAATAGAAAGAGCAAACATTTCTGCATACACTATGTCCATTTTTGTTGCATGACCATATTACGTTTGATGCCAGGAATTTTAAAAACGAGAATAAGCTTAAAAATCCTTCAATTGGCAACACATTGAGAGGTTTAAAATCATTGTTTTTATTCCAAATTGGCAATTTTTCAACTTTTCAACAAATTTCTAATCATGTTCAACTAAAAGAAAAATAGTATTGTTGCCAATTTGAAGAACAAAATGTGATCAATTTAGCAGTTAAATAATTCCTGTCCTGAAAGGGTTAAAACTAATGGAAGTTGGATTTTGATTTGAGTGCAGGCTATGATAAATTTCCTATAAGTGATTTGACTCGCCATTAAAGTCTTTAAAGACAGTCTGGTATTAGGTGATGTGTAACATGATTTTTACAAATTTATTCAATGATTTTCCAAAATTGAGAACTCGTCATGAGATATTTGGTGTGTTAATCATGAAAATTGAAAGATAACTCATAATCCGGGGTAACCTCACTAGTCATATAAGGACCGCTATTCATAAGGACAATTTTTTAATAAGGACCGCTATCCATAATGCGTGACTAAATGAATAGGGGTTTGTATGAATAGCGGTCCTTCTACAAAGCGAGCAAACCATAGACAAATTATCTCGCTATTCATAAGGATTTCCGTTCATAAGGACCACTATTCATAACGCGTGTTAAATGAATAGCAGTTTTCTGTGAAAAGGGTTAAGGGGTCCTTATGAATAGTGAGTGGACCCCCATAATCCATTCACTTGATCAAAAAAATCTGTTAAAAGTTCATTGATATGAAGGGTGTGTGCCACTTAAACAAAATTACTACAGTGTACTTTTCCTTGTTATACTGGTCGATTGTGGGGTGAATAATATCAGGCGTGAATTATCTGCATAAAATGCATGGTTTCAGAAAACATACAAGTCATGCGAATATTCACTAATCTTTTCCAAGTACACTGAAATGGTTTATTAAAAAGCAACAAAACATGCAGCTCGAAGGCTGATGCATGTACTGTCTTCTTTACTAAGCAAATGCATAGATTATAAAATCAACATTTCACTATACAAAAACTGGATCATGATACAACACAATAGAAAATAACATATTTTTAACAAGTTAAGAAATTACATACGATACTGGCAATGTCAATGATTCCAGTATATTATTGGTGTCCAATAATAACAATTGGGTTATTCATTCAATAACTCGTAGTCTCTGAAAAAAATAAAATTTGTAAGCTTGAAAAGTGTATTTGAATATAAAATTGAGAAATTCTGCTGAAAACATATTTGAGACAGTAGCATCTACCAAACCCGGTATTTCATTTTACTAATTTTGAATAGGGAATACTGAATAATGACTAGTCTCAGATATACATATATAAAAATTGCAAATGAATAATGATGAATAATGAAATTAATCGAATAAGAACATGGGTGGGGTTGAAATATAGTTCACCTAAAGCACTTTAGCGAAGGACTCGAAAATCAGTAAAACATGTAATACATTCAAAGGAACAAAGGAAAACGAAGGAAGGGGCTGATGAAGCCTAGGGATATGCATGTAATTTAATCATTGCTTTTGTAGTAAGAATATAATCATATTTTTTTAATGTGAGGATAGTGGCATTGTTTTCTACCCCATGGTCATAAACCTAATTAGTCATACATCTGAAACTCATATTGATAGATCATTCATGACAGTCGTAGAAAAAAAAAATAATCAAGATAATTTGCAAATTGTAGCAAAAACAGAGGAGTATATGACAATGATTTATTTTTTGTTTTTGTCATGTTTCCATTTAATTTTTCACCAATGTGTAAATTTTGAAAGTTGGGGAAAGATAACTCACAATCCATTGAATAATCCATTCACTTGATCAAAAGAGATCTCTCAGCGGTAGTACAGTGATCTCCTAACCATGAGGTTTGGGGTTCAAAACAAGTCGATGTACGAGTGCCCTTTGGTATAAGGCACTGATCCTCAATTATCAAGTCCCTCGGATAGGACAATTGATTAATGGTAGTTATACCAACAAGAACCATTAATCAATGGTCCTCTAAAGAGGTTTTCGTTTTTACATGAAACAGAATGTTGATAATAATAATATCGAATATTTGGGGGAGCTATAAACAAAAAAATATCAATATAGCGCTTAAAATATTACAGATTTGAAGAGAAAAGGCAACAGCAACAGCAAACAAGATTAAGTAAGAGATCACATTAGAACTTTAGATGTACTGGGGAAAGAAATATGATTTGAGGGATATTTTAAAAGTGATAGGACAGATTATGAATGGGATGTTGTTCCACTTTGTTGATGCAGCCACTAAGAAATGTTTTTTTAGTTGATGAGAGTCTGGATTTGGGAATAATGAGTTTACGTGTGTCAGTTGTTGATCGAAGATTGCGAGATGGTGTTGAGTGTGTTATCAGACGTGAGCCAAATGATATAGAGGTCAAGGGCGTAAACAGGTGGGGGACAGGGGGGACATGTCCCCCCCCCCACTTTTAAAAGTGGGGGGGACATCATATCATTTGTCCCCCCCCCCACTTTTTTGGTTCAAACCCATTACTAAAAGCCAGAAAAGCACTTCCATCTTGTTCTTTTGCATGCCTTGAGTTTGAGAAATTCCTAAATATAAATGTTCAACCGCCCTTGTTGACATTTGTTGCCTTGTTGAAATCATCCCAATCCTCTTCCCTCGCCATGCAGCACTGCCATGGCGCGGTGCGGCGCGGCGCGGCGTTCGATCGAGTTGCAAATTTTATTTTAGATCTCGCCTATAGCCGGTGTCATGGTCGATCTGTTCCGGGTTCCGGCGGAACGAAACGACTAGTCGATTCGTTCCCCGGAACCAAGCGACTAGTCGATTCGTTCCAGTGGACTCAAACGACTGATATCACTTTTGGCCGATACGTAACGAAAGCCGCCGTTTGGTTCCGACATTAGTTTTCCATTGGGGCAGTATTGTTTACCTGCATACTTCATTTTCTCCCTTTTTTCATTTCTTTTTCTTTTCTTTTTCTTTTCTTTTTCTTTTCTGTTTCTTTTCTTTTTCTTTTTCTTTTTTCCTTTGCGCAGAATGGGGGGGGGCTACTGCCCCCAAGCCCTCCACCAGTACGCCAGTGATGTATACAGTGTATACAGTGGCGGATTGGGGGGGGGTGCAATCCCGGCCCGTGCCCCCCCCCCCATTTTGAAAGAAAACAATGCATTGTGCCCCCCTATTTTTGATTGTCCCCCCCCCCCTTTTAGAACAGGAAACCTTTTTTTTTTTTTTTTTTTGCTTGTCAGAGTATTATGGAGGGGAATTGTACCCCATAACCCCCCCCCCCCCCCCAACTGAGCGACTTTTGGAGGGCTGGCGAGATCAGAAAAATATGGGTCTCCCTCCAAGCAGTTTCCCAAAGTTGACAATCCTCCATTTGTTTGCCCCCCCCCCCTTATACGAAATCCTGGATCCGCCCCTGAGTGTATTTTATATGCTTATTCATATCTTAAGTCCATCTGTAATGGCCTGATGGGCAGTGGGTATCCAGGATTTTGTGAAATGTGCTTATCTTGTTTCACTCTCTATTTCCAGCAAAGATTTTTTTTTTTTTTTTTTTTTTTTTTTGTCACTAAAACCTGGGGGATGATTGTATACACCCTGCTATCTTTGCCCCTTTCACGTAGGGATCCCATTTGGAAGCATCTAAAAGAGTTGAATAGTTCACAGTACAGGTCACATGTATGATATCCAGTATGCTATGTGTTTCATGTATTAAAGGGTAAACATATGTATACTCTGTTCTAGCTTATATTGTTGTATTTACTGTTGCACCTTAACTGTCAAAATGACAAAATTCGCGAAGAGTACATTTTTCTATACAAAATTCGTAAATAGGCAACAGTGTCCGTTCTGTTGGTGTGGCTGATTTGGAGGACTTTGATTGGTTACAAAAGGCGACCAGAAGAGTACATTTTTCTTTAGGGGTGTTACCATGACATGATGCTTGAGCACAATAGAGATTCGGATCGCATGAGCGGCTAAATATCTCGTCGATTGGTTCCAAGGAACGAATCTCCTGGCCGGAACCAATCGCCTATGACGCTCGCATCGACTCGACCAAAGCGGATCCAATCGGCGGGTAGACATTCAGTCGATTGGATCCTGTGGAACCAATCGCCTGCTCGGAACAAATCGCCTATGACACCGGCCGCCGCGCCAGGCCTGAGGGGGCCTGGGCCTAATCATAGGCCTTGCGCAGCGCTATCGGGTGCAGTCCTGCCTACGCAGCATAAGCATAAGAATATAGCCCTGAAAGAATTGCCGAGGATTTCATCAAATCAGAGGACCGTCGTAGGCAGATTTTCGGGAAGTTCTGAAGTTCCGGGGTACCTCGCTGTAATTTTTTATTTATATCGAAACCTTGCTCTATCAGAGTAACAACAAGGTTATCTGAAATTTGTGATTGCGAAATTCCCTTCTTATGAGAGCTTGTAATATTACTGCTTGTTATAATGAGAATCCACTGCATAAGCTTTTAACAACATGATACAATTGGCTTAATTTCTACTACACAGTGCATTAAAAGGCCTATTTTCGATGGCAAAACTTCAAAAAGTCCCTACCGTGGGAGGGAGGGCATCCAGGCGCGCCGGAAGCAGTTTGGGATGGGGGGGGGGGGGCAAACATTCAAGGGGGCTCACCTTTCAAGGGCTCATGTCTTCTCACCCCTAAAAAAAAAAACACGCTTTCCCACCCTCTCACAACAAGTGACAGACGCACGTACACACCTTTCAGAATATTTCGCTATTAAACACGTCTAATACAAAACCTCCACTACGTTAAAGTTAAAAGTTTGAATGCTTTATCTGTCTTCGGTGATCTCCATGCACGAAAAATGAATACAAAGGCTTACAATTACGTATTAAAGCAATCAAGCTTTTAATATACACACGATTTTTACTCCTTTACTACTGATTTGTTTAAATTTTTTTATGGGGGGGGGGGCTTTGGGGGGCGAAAATGCATTTTGCCCCCCCCCCCCACTTTTTTGTTTGGGGGCGACCGCCCCCCCCCCCCTGCCCCCCACTTCCGGCGCCTATGAGGGCATCCCACTTCCACACCTCCCTTGCTCAGTGTCCCCCCACCCCACTTTTCAGAAGCTGTTGACGCCCTTGATAGAGGTAACCGATTGAGTTCACTCTAACCATGGGTAAAGATAGGTGTAAAAGAATTGTAACCTACGGGCGACGTTTCAGGAATCGCCCATATAACTTGTCTTTTTGATGTCAGATAAAATAAAATCTTTGATATCAATATTCAAGAATGATATTTGTCTTCTGACGCCCTATTTTCCCATAGTTGCTGTTTACGGGTTGATGAAATGTTTGCATGAAACAGGTGGCTTCAAACATACAAGTCGTGATTTTTTACATTAATACGATCGAGAGGACAAAGTGAGTCAATTCAACTCACTTTATTAAAATCCATATATTATATAAGGACATTTTCGCAAACAAAAATGCACTTTACATACATTTGCACATGATTAAAACAAAAAAAAAACAACAACAACAAACAAACCATGCAGACAAATACAGAAGAAATGGTATTAGAGCTTTGCAAAAGAACAGGATCTTTGGGCACTAACTTTTTATCAACAATTCAAGGCATAACCAGAGCAACAACCGGAGCCTGGAATTAAACCAATTTATTTTATACTACAAAACTGATTATCATTTTTACGAGGTAAGGAACAGAATTTTCTCAGTAGACACAAATCCGTGTGATTGACGTTCATCATGTATTTTTCAGTGGCTGATAATAATCCGATCTGAAACTTTATTGACGATGGACCGACAATGACAATCCTACAATCAGCTTATTCAAAATGATGCATAATGATAATTATTTAAAAACAGGCCTATGCCTATTTAAATGCTAATTTCCATTCCCATGAGATCAGTGAGTGATACTGCATAAAAATAGATGCCTAGTTCATCTGGGGTAACCTCGCTAGTCATAAGGACCGCTATTCACAAGGACCACTTAATAAGGACCGCTATCCATAACGCGTGACTAGATGAATAGCGGTTTTGTATGAATAGCGGTCCATCTAAATAGCGAGCAAACTATACACAAATTACCTCGCTATTCATAAGGACCTCCATTCATGAGGACCACTATTCATAACTATTCATAAGGACCACCATTCATAACGCGTGTTAAATAAATAGCAGTTTTCTATGAATAGCGGTCCTTATGAATAGCAAGCGGACCCGGTTCATCCAGTCTGGAATATAACTCAGGGGCGAATAGAGGATTTTGTAATAAAAAGGGGAGGGCACAGTTCCGAAATCGCTTTTGACACGAAAAAAATGGGGGAAGGGGTCCGGACCAGTAGTGTGACCCCCCCCCCCCTTCGGATCCGCCTATCCCTGCCGGAAAGAACACATAGTCACCACAGTGTGTTCACATAGTCAACATATAGTGAACTATATGGACACACTGTGAACACAGTGTAACCACAGTGTGGAAACACACTTTTCACTGTGTTGTGATACTCACTGTGTGAATCATATAGCAATGACACATAGTTGCCACATACTGAAAACGTTTACACTCTGTGATTAAGCTTCTTCACTGTGTTATAATGACATGCACACTGTGTTCACATAATGAACACAATTTACCACATTGTGTTCACATAGTTCCACATAATGCCCACACTGTGAAGAAAATTGACACTGTGTGGCATCATTTCGCCACAGTGTGCCCACATAGTTCCATATAATGCCAACACTGTGAAGACAGTTGCCACTCTGTGGTATTAATTCGCCACAGTGTGTTCACATAGTTCCACATAATGCCCACACTGTGAAGAAAATTGACACTCTGTGGTATTATTTCGCCAGTGTGCCCACAGAGTTCCAACACTGTGAAGATAGTTGTCACAGTGTGTTCACATCGTTCCACATAATTCCCACACTGTGAAGAAAATTGGCACTCTGTGGTACTAATTCATCACAGTGTGCTCGTATAGTTCCTCATAGTGACCACACTGTGAAGGAAGCTACCACCTGGGGGCATCATTTTCCACGGTGTGTTCATATATTGCCCACACTGTGAAGAAGATTGCCAATCTGTGGCATTCATTCAACACAGTGTGTTCATATACTCCCACAAAGTGATCACATTGTGAAGAACATTTTCAGAAAGAAATTAAGAGAAAACGATAGAATGATGAAAACAAAGAAAGATAGAAAGATGAAATGACAGAATGATAAAAACAAAGAAAAACAAAGAAAAACAGGGAAAGATTGAAGAGAAAATGATAGAATGATATAAAAACAAAGGAAAAGAAAAGAAAACAAGGAAAGATAGAAAGATAAATGATAGAATATGATAAAAAGAAAGAAAAACAAAAGGAAACAAGGAAAGATAAAACGATAAAATGATAAACACATAAGAAATCTAAACAAAGAAAAGACGATAGGATGATGAAAACAAAGAAGAAAAAAAAAAAGAAGCCTTGGAAAGATGTAGAGATAAACGCATCAGGCAGGAAATCAAACCGTATACTGCATACGTCTATGCAGTATACGGTTTGATTTCCGCGCAAAAAAATTGACGCGCGAAAAAATTGACCCGCTTACCTCAGCTGCCATAGCAACAAGACCACTTTGCGCGATTTGAGACATAAAAAATGCGCGCGCGGATTGTGAAAGCAAACAAATCGTTCTTCAAGCTAAGAACCGTGCGTTCCTAGATCCTCTACTAGAGCGGTCTAACTTGGAGCGGTCCAGCAGGGATGTGTTAAAGGCCTCTTAGCTTATCATTCATTATTCGAATTCGACAAAATGAGTAAGAAACTGGCTGCAAAGAAGCTTTGGGCTTTGGTATTATGGGTTGAGACCAAGCAGGTCTCAATCATGAGTGAGGAATTCATTCCGGACAAGAAGATGTTGGGGGACCCGGCCAGAGAGGGCATGGTCATCTATGGCCGGACAGGGGTGAAGCCTCCCAAGAATGGATGGGACGGCTACTAGGGCGAGAGTCCTTGCCTCCAGCGGTGAGTAGAAAAGGCTCAGTCATTTTTCATATTAGGGTGTCCACAGAAATTTTCCATTGACTTGGAGGGTTGACATTTTGGATGAAAATAAAAAAGGCTGAATTCTGAAAATTTTGAATGACAAATTCAAATCTTCTCCGGACACACTATTCATTATTCTATTTCTAACTTTGTCAAATTAGGATCCACATCATTCAGTCACATAGTCTAGACCCTACATCTTTAGGAAAATCAAAGATAGTTTGATTCAAACCATCAATTTATTTTTCACTTTCTAGGCCTATAAAAAGTTCTAAATTAGAGGTCTAGATCTAGAAGTCTACTCTGAAAATAAATCTAGAACCTACTCTCTAACTACACTTGACTTGTGACGTTAACTCTAAAGAGACTAGCTTAACATGAAACATTTATCGACAGTTAGATCTCGATAAAGTTAACATTACCCTTTGGGTGTTGGAGTTATTTTACATCATTAAAATGTCCTGCTTTTTTCATAAGCTGTCTGTTCTTGTGGAAAATAGAGAACACAGCAACATTTAAACTTAAAATTGAACTCAATACATTAACTTTACAGATGAGATACTTCTAGAACTACTTCTGCTTCTACAGGAATAGACTCGTAATGTAGATATGAATGTATCATGTAACGTTTGATATTGTTAGATGCTGAGAATGTAGACACATTTTTTTCCACAGAAATAATGTGAGTGTGACCACTGAAAAAGACTCAAATTTCTTTGAAAATCAAATAATTTCCTAATTAAATCCAATTAATCAATACAGTTCTAATGTTAACTATGAAAATGTAGTCTACATGGTTATGAAGTAGACCTCTATTAACTTAATAGTAAGTAGATCTAGATTCTAACTAGGATCTACGCTTTAACACATTTTGAAGTTTTCCCCTGTGATAATTTTTCACAGCAACTCAAACATGCACTGATCAATTGGTGTTTCTTTGTTTACATCGATGAAGGGTTAAAAACAAATAACAATTTATCACTCAATCGCTGTGTGACAGTGAGACCTGTGAGCATTATAATGGCAAGTTGCTGTTGCAATCCAAAATTTGTATTGAATGCCTGTGTTTAATTGATGACGGATTATTATTAAACCAAACTATCAGAAGTTTACCCAAGGGGCTATGTATGTCATTAAACATGGAAACATTCATGCCAGATTATAGAGGTCTACCCACATTAGGTTCTGCATAATCTAACCTATTAGTTGGATATCAAGTTAATACATCCCCCTACCTTGTTCATTGTGTTCTTAATGCAGAATATCGGAGCACAATAGTAGAAAAAGAAAAGGAATACATTAGAGATAAGAATGACAGCTGTCAAAACGAGGAGTCCGAGCTGTCATCCAGTGATGTAGAGATGGAGGAGATACATACAAGCCGGGCTACAAGTGCAGGAAGAAATCAAGTAAAAAAAAAGGTGGGCTATGGGGAATTTGGAGAAAAACTGAGGAAGTGGAAAAGTTATGTAATGAGGTTAATATTAGCAGTACATGTATATAGGTCCTACAGTAATTGCTTTGCTACATTGGACTAAAACTACATGTATCTGCTGTACAGACTAGACATGTGGTACTTGCAGGAGTGACAGTGACTGAATATTGAATACCAAAAAATTGCTAATGACATGCAGCATACTGGTACCAAAATGTCTACTTAAACATAGAACACAACAGCACTTTTGTTTTCTGAGTTAAAAAAAAAAGATACTATTATACAACCGTATAACTTTTTATCAATTTTATTTCCATGTCATATCTGTGCCTTTTCTAGGTCAAATATTTGTTGGAAAGTTTATGCACAGTAATTTTTAAGGTAGAAAAATTAATAAATACTACAAATGCTTGGTTTAGAAGTTAGATAATTTCTAGCTCTTAGAGGGGCAGTCCACCCTGAAAATATTTTTTTTTCGGAAGAGAAGCAAAAAAATGAATGGAACAGTTCAGTATTAAGGTTTTAGCAAACTGATGACAAATGAGAAAAATTTAGGAATTATTGAAGGTGTGATATTGCATTTTTGGTTGCAATTGTTATATTTAGGGTTCTGTATGCTTAAAATTTTTAATATTTTTTTAGTACCGACCAGATGCAATGTGAGCTTGCATTGCTCGCATGATACATCACAGAGTTGCCAATTTGTGTTTGATGAATTGGAGCATCATGATTAAATGCTTGTTTTCCCCATCTATTAAAATAAGAAACTTTCACTTCTTTTTTTTTTTTAATAGATGGGGAAAACAAGAATGAAACCTTTTAATGAGGAATTGGGGAATGGAATGTCCCTACATCTCTACACTTAACAATTCACTTTCCTCATGCTTTTGGCTTTCTGTTTTATTGATCATTTGTTTATTTTCAGGCAGAAAATGCAGCCATGAGCTCGCTGCTTATAGACAGTGAGGCAGAAGAAGATTGGGTTGTGAAGAAAATAAAGAAAACTGAACAAAGCGATGTGGATGACCTGTCTAAGCAGGTACAAGCCAACACTGGTAAGCATGTTTGATAACTTGTACATCATCAGCACATAATTTAAAAGGTGCTGCTCAGTGCATTGTTTTGTTTGTTTGTTTGTTTGTGTTTTTTTTTTTTTTTTTTTTTGTCTTTTTGGGGTCTTGTTTTGGGGGATTGGGGCATCACTTTATTGGTATTTCACATGCAATAAAGCAAAAGTGACTTTTAAAGTGCCCATGACAATGACTGCTGCTCATCCATATTCAGTTAATGTAATCCTGATTATACATGTATTCACAATAGATGACAAAAAGTATTTTGGATGTGTGCTTTTATCCACAGATCCTGGGTAAGTGTGAGCTTATGACAACCACTTTCATTAGATGCGGCTGTCTGAAAGATTTGAAAAGATTGAGGGTTTAATGCAAAATGATATCAGTCATTTATTGATATGTTAATTTTAATGTGGCAATACAGGGAATATTAATTATTGTGGCACCTATTTACAGTGCAGTAAATATGAATTGTATCATATTGTAGCACTCTAAATATAATATTAATATAATAATATGTGTGTGTGGATATGGGATGTCAGTTATATAATTGTGGGTAGCGTTCGATGGTCAAGTAGAGATACAGGAAGACAAAATACAATATATCACACAGTGGAATATCGTTCCAGTATGCTTTAATAATGAATATCGACAATGATCGAAAATATGTGATGACTGGTACTCCTTATTCCACGGTCATGGGATGGGCCTGGAGTACAAAACGCTGTAGGGTTGGAACAAAGCTCAAAAACCCAAAGAAGACTGCCTCTTCTACTTTCTTCAACTATCTTTATACTACCTGACAGGAAATGTGTGTCACACTGTTTCTTTGTTCTAAGACCAGGTAATGAGGAAATGGGTGTGTTTGGACAAGTGTTTAATCGGACAAGTGTTTGGACAGTGTCAAAAACCCAAAGAAGACTGCCTCTTCTACTTTCTTCAACTATCTTTATACTACCTGACAGGAAATGTGTGTCACACAAAGGAGTTATCACAGTTCTGTGATAACTCCTTGGTCACACTGTTTCTTTGTTCTAAGACCAGGTAATGAGGAAATGGGTGTGTTTGGACAAGTGTTTAATCGGACAAGTGTTTGGACAGTGTTTGAACAGCTTGTGAGAGTGAGAGAGAGAGTGAGAGAGGGGGGGGGGGGGACTGGGATAATAAGGAGTTACATAATAGTGGCCCAGTAGAGATAAACAATCTTGCCTTGGGTCAGTGAACTCTTTAGATTGCTGTTCAACTAATATTAATTATTTTAGAGGTATATATTGATTATTTCAACTCTTACAATAGAAACAAGTCTTTAGAGTGCAAAATCGGTCAATCATATATACTTCAACAGATATGGTAAAGATATATTTGGTACATATACAGAATTTTGCTTAAAACAAAAAAAATGAACGTTTCAAACTTACTTAAAATGCCCCAACTCAAACCAAATTTTTTTTTTCTGTTCCATCAACTCATTTTATCATCTTCTTATTTGCAAATATTATTTTCAGAGCTACTGAGAAACATAGGGACCCCAATTGAAGAGGCAGTGGAGCGAGCACTGGCAAGATACTTTTCAGGTGGTAGAGCAGGTCCTTCTCAACGAGGGCCAACATCAGAACCAGATGCCAGAGCCATCCCAGTCCCACTTCCTGATCCAGTAACAGTAGGACCAGCCCTTCCAGATATAAAAGTGAGGCAAACATCACATGCCCCAGCTGTCCCACCCCCTGATCCAGTATCAGCAGTTGACAGACCCTGCGATGAGGTTTGTGTTTGAATTCCCAAATATTGCACAATTTCCATTATATTTCAGTTGAATAAAAAACCCGACCCCCCCCCCTGCCAAACACACACACACACACACATCTTGGGTGTCGATCACTGAAAATTTACTTAAAGGTAATGTAATCTACATGACTATAGGTTGTACTTGGATTTTCTACTTTGATTCTTCAAAATGATTTTGTTTTATATATGAAATGATATGTGTGAAATCATATTTTCCACTAACTGACGCTCAAAAGATTGTTAATCTTTGGTAGGAATGTTATTTGTAACATCAGCATTAGTAATTAAAATTCATTTTTTATATAATGATTTTTTTTTTTCTTATGTATTTCTGTTTTTTTTTCAATAATAATAATAATGAACCATTCTTTTATAGCGCATATCACAAAAAATGAATTTATTTCCTTATGCGCTTTATAGAAAGAAAAGAAAGAAAAAGGAAAATAGAGTTATAGGGCAGTAAAACATAAGGCAAAAGTACTTTGACACACAACACAAGAAAATAATTTGTTAAAGAAAGAAAGAAATGTGTCTTTTACAGACCCTTATAATGCTTGACTGTATCAGCCTGTCTAAGATTGTTAGGTAGCTTATTCCACAACTCTGCTGTAGGTTGTTGAAATGATCTTGCACCATTAAAATTTGTCAACACTGAGTGAGAAACTGATTGTCATTTTGACTTAGAGCGTAGGTTCCTGATACAGGTACGCTGTCTTACTGGAAGCAAATGAAGTTTTTGTAAGATTGGGGTAATGTGATCATGAAGTCTAATGCAAGTTACCAACCTTGCAGAGTTTTGGATGCTCTTGCCATCATATCATGGGGGTGTTTCATAAAGCTGTTTGTAAAGTTACGCATGACTTTACGAACGACTGGAACATGTTCTTGGGTGCTATTACTAATCAGATTCTCAATCATTGAGCACAAGAACTGATCACCAGTCGTTCGTAAAGTCGTGCGTAACTTACGAATAGCTTTATGAAACACCCCCAGAACATTTTAAAGCTTATACATGTATATACATATATCATTGGCAGGGCTTATTAAATCATACATATCCTTGTCTTGTTTTGTATTCAAAATTAAAGAAAACATGATATAAAGATAACTGATGAAAAGAAGAGGAAGAAGAAGAAGAAACATTGTTTACTAAGTTTCCACTGGATATGCATGTTCATGTATTCCTTTTCAACTGTTGACAGGGTTTATTGTAGCATGCATTATTCTTGCCTTATTATTATTATTTTGGATTAAATTTGTTAAAAGTTAACTGAACATCTTGAATTTTCTGCCACCTAGGAGAACCCACAAAGGGGATGCAGTATTATTAGTATGGTGATTGAAAATGAAATGTTGACAGGGTTTATTGTAGCAAGCATTATTCTTGCCTTATTGTTTTTGTTGTATTAAAATTGTTGAAAGTTAACTGAATGTCTTGGATTTTCTTCCACCTAGGAGTACCAGCAAAGAGGATGCAGTGTTATCAGTATGGTGATTGACAGTGAAAGGCCTATAGAATGGTGAACTCACAAAACACAAGTCCATCACTTGGTCTTCCATGTGTAAAATATTAACACACATATTTCAAAAGAAATAATTCCTTCTTAGATGGATAATTTCAAAGACCCATATTTCAAGAATAGTGCATATATATATAGCACAAAGAGTATGGATTTTACAGCAGACAACACTTCTATATGCTTTTCATTGAGTGATTCTTATGCTGTGTGGTTTGTATTTTTTCCACAGGGTGGCTGGGAGTTGACTCTGTGGTTAAACTCACTATATGGAAGTGTTCACTGTGTGATTGATACCACAGAGGACATGCTTAAAATCTCACTTTGTGAAATTACCACAGTGTGGTAAAAGTGCACTATGTGAAAGGTACCAAAGTGTGAGAGAGAGTTCACTCTGTGAAAGATACCACAGTATGGCTAAGAGTTCACTGTGTGAGATAGTACACCGTGAAAGATTCCACAATATGGCTGAGAGTTCACTGTGTGAGATAGTACACCGTGAAAGATTCCACAATATGGCTGAGAGTTCACTGTGTGAGATAGTTCACTGTGTGAAAGATACCGGAGTATGGCTGAGAGTTCACTGTGTGAGATAGTACACTGTGTGTGTGAGACATCAGTGGTCAAATTTCACTGTGTGAATTGATGGCTGAGAGGTCACTGTGTGAGAGGATCCACAGTGTGGACACACTGTGGTTCACATAGTGTTAACAGTGTGGACGACAGTGAGTGACCACACTGTGAGACACAGGGTGGACACACTGTGGGCTAGAGTGTGGTTCATAGGGTGTTCACAGTGTGAACTATGATACTGACCACACTGTGATCATACTGTGAGTCACAGTGTGGACACACTGTGGACCACTGAGTGAAAAAGTGTTCCAATTTATCGCAGTGGAATGACTATGTGAAAACAGTGTGACCACACTGTGGTTCACACTGTGTTTCACGCTGTGGTGACTGTGTGCTCTTTCCGGCAGGGATGTCACTATTATGATTCCTAGAATAACCCTGGCACTTTAAACAGTTAAAGACTATCAATAATTATATAGATAATGGAAATCGAATTCGATCATCGCATGCACGAATTCCAGAAAGATATCAGATAATATTTCGAGGCGACATAGCATTCTATTTCCTACTTTGGGAGGGATATAGCCAAACAGGATATAGCAAAGACTTCAGAGAAATCAACTCAAGGGCAATTTCAATGTTCGGATAATGTTAATGTTCGCATATTTAAACAGGCGATGGACAAGGCTATTGAAATTGTTGATTTTTTGAAAGTCTTTGCGATCGTGTTGGGCCAAAACATGTTTAAAAAGGTTCCCTTTTATGGAATTACAAAGGAACTTCAATTAGTAGACTTTTCTACTGTGAATCCAGATCTGTCAACCATTTTACCTGAATTCCATTCATTAATCTGTAAACTTGAAAATAAAAAATTAATTGGGAACGCCCCTAAAAATTTTGGAAAATCGGTCCAGCGATCGATGACGTCATGTGACGTCACACTCAGAATGCTTGACTCCACGCAAGCTGAAAGTGTGTGTGTAGGCTATTGAACTTCGTGTAGATCCTAGCTTCGACTTCTCGTAGATCCTAGCTTCGACTTCGTGCCATTACAGCCCTTCATTTTAGTTTTTTTTTAAATCCTATATCAACGAACGATAACATCTTCTTCAGACAGAAGAAATAAAAGAGGAATTAGGGGCACGGCCGTATTTGTTTGAACCAGACATGTCGGATTCTGATTATATGACAGAGACGTCCCTGATTTCAATAACGGAGAAGATATCGACGGGAGACTTGGGAATTATAACTAGTAATTCCTTTTGATAATTAGATTGCCGATTAAATTTTAATTTACGCATATCCACCAATTATGAATCTTGTTTGCGCTTGCAAAATGCCCCAGTCCTGATGAGGCCGAGCTGATAGCTGATCGAGGCAGTGAGCTCGACGTGCGCAGGTGTACACGCCGTGCCGTTCGGTCGTTCGCCTGCTGACCCTGCCTGGCCTGGGCTTGGGTAGGGTTTTACTGGTGCATGGGGTGGTAGCGTTTTGTTTCTAGTAAATTCTAACATTGATATCCAGAAAACCCTTAGCTCTCCTGTTACCTTGCATGTTTTCATTGTGCTGCTATGAATAATAAGTACCGGTAGACTAAGTTAGTGTAGGTACAGTGATAGTTGATCAATAGATATATGATCAATAGATACCGTAGATCAAGTTTGATTTTGGGGATGGCATCTTGCTTCAGGGACGGCCTCTTCTTGATGCCAAACGCCGCATGCAGCCCCGTACTATCGAGGAAGTCCTCCGCACAAATGTGCTCGGAACACACGGACACTGCGGTCACTCGACCCCTTCCAATTGACGCGAGTTAGTTTCACTTTTGAGGTCCATTTTCTTCTAATATTTGGGTCTTTGAGGAATAAATGTAGACTTACACCCTCCTTTGTGATGTTGCTGCAACCTGCAAAGACACAGCGTTGCGGCATACTTCGATTTAGAGGTGGTTTTCGAGGTGGTATATAACTGCAAGTTAGTTTGCACGCGTGATATATGCAAGATATTGTAAACAAGCACCGGCGATGTCGGTTTGTGACGTCACACGTCAATCATGCTCGAAGAACGAGAATTCGGGGTTTAAAAGGGGGCAGAGCTTAGCAGACTCGTTTAGGCCTGAATACGTGGGGAAAATATTATTTTAAAAATATTCAGATACGTATTCATTGCAAACGGATGTCATTTTTCAATTTAGATGAGTATCATGTACAAAATAACAAGAATTAGAATTTCATAGAAGGGAACCTTTAAGTTTTCAATTACAACTGTACCTTTAAGCTTCATTTTAAAATGCAAGTTCCTCGGATGTGTTTTGTTTGTGTGAAAAAAATTATTTTTGTCTGTCTCACAGTTGTGATCAAGTCTAGAAGAGAAGAAAGAAATGGGCACAATTCCAGGGTCTAGTTTTTCACGAGACAGATAAAATACTAATTCTACATCCCAAACTTTTGATCACCACCAATCCAGAGCAGTATCGAAGTGAAGATAACGCTGCTTTACGCCTTAGCTAAAAATAAATATAAGATAAAAGGTTACAGATTATTTCGTCGTTCAGAACAACTGACACGATTCGCTTGCAAACTTTACGAGTGCAGCACAGTACTTTGGATCCATTTGTCCTGGATTTTAATGTAAGTAAGCTTGATATTCTCTTTGATTGTAACAGAAAATACAGTTGAATGTTTTTATGAAATAATTATAGTATTTTGCGTTGGTTTTTAGATGGTAGGCCTATGCATAAAGAGCAATTAAATAGGCACACTGCATCATAATTTAGAGGCATCAAATCAACCGCGAACCAAAAAACAGTGGTGGCATAATTGTATTTACTTTTCCATGTCAAAGTACGAATTCGACCGACAGATACTGTTGAGTAGGACAGATCTAAATTCTATTTATTGGCGTAGCTACTAATGGTAGAGAGAGAGAGAGAGAGAGAGAGAGAGAGAGAGAGAACTGAAAGAAAGTGGGAGTGTGAGAAAGAGATAGAGAAAGTTAAAGATAGAGAGAAAGGAGGAGAGTTAGATATGGGTGAGATGGGGTGAGAGATCAAACCCATGCACGACCTTTACATCTCCAGTCAAGTGTTTAAACCCCTCCACCATGCAGGACACCTCTACGTACAAATCAATCGTCTATTCGAATTCCAAAATATCAGTAGTAAAATTAATTATAGTTTCAGTTTCAGTTTCAGTTTCAGTTTAATGTTTCATATTTCACATTTACAGTGCTTTTACAGTATAAAATAATGGTACAAACAAGATAAATTGTACAAACAAACATGAAATATATCGTCAGAGAAAATAAAAGAAGGTGAGTACCTCGTATCTATACGTTTGCATGCAGTATTTATTGAAAAGGCTGGACTATAATAAAAGTGAAATATTGAAGAGCCTATACGGAGAAAGCTACGCTTGTGAGTTTTAGGCTCCAAAGAGTAATAAGATTTAAAATAGTCTTTAAAAATAGTGTAATAACATACACAAGTTCAAATTGCTGTCAATCATATATCAACTATACAGTCTACAGATAATGTATGATTTCATCGGTGGTAAACGAGAACTGACAACATCCCTGGTCTATAAAAAAATATTTGACAAATCATTATATCAGAAGTTACACATTCTTGAAAATGGAATGATGAAGCAGGACGTTAAGGAATGAACATGGTAAGATAGCAATCGAAATGGATATTAAACGATGACATCTGTAGATAATTTTATAGATAATCATGATGATTATCTACCTGTGATATTTCTAAGTGTGTTTGTCAAATGAAAGAAGAAAAACATGAACATTTCACGATTCCGTCCTGCTTCCTTATTCATACTGGTGCAGCATAAAACGCACTAAAGCGGAATAAGGGAGTTGTAGAACAATGAATGGTGAACAGCAGGAACAGATGATAATACCTACATACAGTCTATAGGCCTAATATACAGTTATTGGCAAAAGTTTTAGACCACCTATACGAAATGCATTGGTGTGAAAAAAAATCATCACAGCAACTTATACATTGCTAAAACAGCAATCTTGAGATGGTGCTTACACAAATAGTACACTGGCTTGACCTTTCAACGAGAACTTGAATGATCATTCAAAACAATGAATTGTATACATGGTCATCAAAAGGGGGTAGGTGTTGATATAGAAAACCTCACCTTTTCTGGTCAGAAAATGAGCCATCTTCTTGAAATTTTGGAATGGTAATATGCGGAGCAGTCTTGCTGCATTCAGTCCTCTTGCTGATTTGACATTCATTCAAACTTGCAGAGTAGCCCTCTTGACTGAGGCAGATTGAGGCAGATTTGAAGGTCACTTTAATTGGGGGCCCTTTGAAAATGGCTTTGTTTCCATGCTGCATTTAAGAAATGGCTGTGCACAAAAAATTAAAACAAACACAAAATTTAATTCGAATGGAATCACAGCACTACTCTGATGATAATGACATATTATTACATATTATGTAATCATACAGATAGACAATGCAATGCAAGTTCAGTAAAAGAACAAATTTCCCGTTAAGTATATCTAGTATTCTGTAAGTATATCCAGTGTGCCCCCTCCTATATTCTTAGATTTTGATGTCTAGCGTCATTATCGATACACCCACATCATTCATAATCATTCCACCCCTGTTGCATAAAAATGTATGTAATAAGATTCATTGTCACGAATTGGTTTCAAAATGAATGACGTCTTTTTATTACCTAAACACAGAACTCCCACAAGATTCACTGGCCATCATTATTGTAAGCTCATTATCATGCGGCACAGCGAACAAGATGATATTTCTCTTTTCTGCTTAATTGCGCCCGCTCATTTTCTTTGTTATCGGCAAAGAAGGCGCGAAGCTTCATCCAAGAGATACCCAATGCATTAATTTCATTTTAAATCCCTTAGTAATTACGGAGTTTTCAGCGTTCGCCTATAGTTGTTTCAGTAGTAGTTAGAGTTGTTGCTATAGGGGTAAGTCCTGAACTTAAGATCCATTGAATGCTTTGTCTTCGGGAACAAAGTAAAGATCTGCATTTTTTGTCTCAATCATTAATTGCTGCTGGATATTTACAGTCTCGATCCTGATTAGAAAGTGAGATAACCGACTTACAACAATCACAGTGACATCCTGGATTGAATCAGTCGATGATCATGGAGTTGAACGCTGTCATATCGTCCGTCATCGAGTTCATCGTTACATTCATCAGTATACCAGGGAACATCTTGATCATCGCCGTATACGCTTGGAAGAAAACGACATCGTATTCAGTTCTAGCCATTGGACTCGGGATCAATGACCTCCTTATCTCTTTTACAAGCCCAGTGCGTTTATACAACTATTTCCTCTTCGGGAAATATATCAGCAGTGCATTCTGTAAAGCTTGTGGTGGTATATTTTACCTTGGCCTGAATTCGTCCATTTTCATGGCCGCTCTTATATCATTCAACCGCTATTTCGTGATTTGTAAGCCGTACAATTGCAGGTTTTCTCCTAGAGCTTCTGCCATATCCGTCGTTGTTAGCACTGGAGTGTCCGTTTTGGCCAGTGTCCCGATGGGTTTAATGTTCGAGACTGTTTCCTATCCCAATGACTACTTTCATTGCTCCATACCCCCGAGGCATCACCGCAAAGCTGCTTTGTATGTATACATTTTAACAACCATACATTTTCTTACTATTGTCATTACACTTACCATGTATGCCTTTGTTTTAAGACGAGTGCGAGCTTTGAGAAAAGTTCGTATACATGTATCTACCGTGAGTGCTAGTTCTGTAAAACTTAACAATTGGGTGAAAGGGCGCAATGAGCTGAACGAATCTGTTATACACGATGACCAGGGCACGGGCGACAGAAAGTTAGACCTGCTAGATATCCCGTCTACATCCGTCAACAACACCACATCCATTCCAGTGTGCAGTCTCGACAACAGTCATCCAAGCCCGAGTTCGTCTGGTGTCAACACCACATCAATTCCAGTGTCCAGTCTCGACAACAGCCATCCAAGCCAGAGTTCGTCTGGTGTCAACACCACATCAATTCCAGTGTCCAGTCTCGACAACAGCCATCCAAGCCAGAGTTCGTCTGGTGTCAACACCACAGCCATTCCAGTGTCCAGTCTCGACAACACCAAACCCCGCCCGGGTGTGTCTGTCGCCAACACTGCGTCCATTCCAGGGTCCAGTCTCGACAACATGCCATTAGCTGGCCCATCTACGTCCGACGGTAGGTCATATCACGTACCTTCATGGTCAAAAGCAAGTCCGAATGTTGCTGTCATCATTCCTAGACCTCGATCAACCACAGAGGAGGCCAGAAGGACTTCTCTTCCAGGAGACGCTTCAGAGCGCAACGGACCTTCCCTGATGAAAGAAGCTACCAGAAGGCATCTCATCATCATCATGTTGTTGTACCTTACAATGTGGCTACCGAATCTTTTCGTCCTTATGTTTGGGTATAAACCAGAGGTCCGTGACACAAACTACACTGCATACACTGTCCTCATGGTCGTCTCTCGTTTCCCAGCTCTGAACAGAATTTACCATTTTGTTATATCTCTTTTATTTCGTAAATCATTTAGACGCGAGTGTAAAGACTTCCTTATCCATATGAAGAACATATTATTTCAAAATCTTTGATAGTGTTGAACATTTTGTCAGCTGTGGAGTTCTAGATCAAGCTAATTTATGACGATTCATGTAGTATGGGAAGGAAATCATATTTCTATATGCATGGTACACAGTGTTGTATGCCTCGAGGCTGGCCTCGTCCTCGAGGCCGGTCTCGAGGCCGAAATTTGCGTCCTCGGCCTCGGCCTCGGCCTCGGAAGCTAATGTCTCGGATGTCTCGGCTCGAGGCCGGATCGAGGCAGCGACAAACGCGGTCATTTTCAGTGTTGAAAATGACTTTTTAATCAGATAATATTATGAGAGTGAACACTCAGCCTGTATAAGTAGAGGAAATGCGCGCTCAATGTTCACTGATATTGCAATTCCGCCGTCGCAACGCAAAACACAGCACTGCATGCTACTGCCAGATACCAGTTACTTGCATAGTAAGGATGAGATTGATGTTGGATCGTCAAAATGGGTGATTTCAAGTACGGTGTTGGAGGCTGGTGTTGGTGTTGTGAGAACACCAACACCAGCCTCTATACCGAACTTGAAATCAGGCTGGTGTTGGGATTGACATCGCAAAATATTACTCATTTCCGGTAGTTCTTGTTGAAAGTTGGTGTTGAATGTCGTCTGCTGGACCGAGCTTCACGATTGGTGTTGACAATTTACTTGAATTCACCCATTCGCCAACACCAACCCCTAGGGATTGGGAAATATGAGATTTCAAGTCTGGTGTTGGTGTTGGTGTTCGGCTTTTGCACTCATTTTTATTGTAAAACGGTTTACCTCGATGTTATCATGCTGTTCGTGATCTTCAGATTCGCGAACAGTATCATTGGAGATATCATGTTTTTAAAGAGTAATATTTTCTCTTTTTGATTTTTCGATATGGTTTTAGATTTTACATAATATGCTGAGATTTCACTGCAATTTCTGACTGATTTCGCTTCCGTCGTCGAGCATTTTCGCGTGTAGTTTTGAAACGTTTGACTTTCTCGCGAAGGCAATTCAACACGTTTTAAAAAAAAAAGTGTAGTGGTCTTGGTCTCGGTCTTGGTCTCGGTCTCGGCTGAGCCGGCCTCGGATACAACACTGATGGTACATAATAATAAGTACTGGTCTTGCTGGTTCGCCTTAGACGTAGGCGGAAAAATGGATGTTAACATTGATTAAAGTTTTAAGGTCTGATGGGGCTAGATAGAGTCAAAAAGAAATGTCATGCATTCAGAGAGATATTAAGGGTTCCATGATTCTTCGGCTTTACAGAGAACAGTGGCGTAGCATATCCGGCATATCGGCATAGTAAATCCCCCTCCCTAGCCCCCCCCCCCCCCCCCCCATTTTTAGGGCAAAGAAAAAAAAATCTGCAATTGGTCTTACGTCACGCGGTGAGGTCTAGTCCCTGGTCAATTCGTCCTCCTCCTCGACATCATTATCTGGATACGCCATCTCACAATCTCACAACACCGTGAAGGTCGCATTATCACAGAGAAGAATTTCTTTCTTTTTTTCTTTCTTTCTTTCTTTTTTTTTTTTGGGGGGGGGGTACTCAGAACATTAGCAATATGCAGTAGAGTTGTGAGTACGTTATGCTGTAAATGAAACAATAATTTTCATTTAAACATTCGTACACACAGAACCCAAATACTGCATTACTTGCCTTAAAAGAAATATATATTTAGACCAGGGGAGTCGCTATATGTTTTAATGAGGGGGGGGGGGGGGGAGAGGTGTGGAGGACCGATTTTGGAGAAAATTTTGCCGAAAATTTTCAAGCAAGCCTCCACCTTGAAAGAAAAAAGGTTTTATATTTCAAAATTTGCCGAAATTGGCAAAAGCTGATCTTTATATTGTAGAAATGGCAAATAGAGGTTCAGGACAATAATTATTGTCAAACAAGCGATGGAGGCGTGATGACTTAGTGGTAGAGCAGTGGTCTGGTAACTGGGAGGACCAGGGTTTGAATCTAAGTGGATGCACTATAGTATAGGGACTTTGGTATATAAGGAATGAATCGATCATTACCAAATACCAAGTCTGTCGGAGAAGACTTAAAGCCGCCGATCCCCTGGTTGCTTACTGACAAGCGTACACAATTAGGTTTTCTTAGCAGTCAGGTAAAATAAACCATCAAACCTTTTCAACAAACCAAAAGGTAAAAGAGAAACACATTTGACAAACAGATTTATAAAGAAGTTGAAATTTTTTGTTTTATTTTCATATGGCGAGGACATGATAAGATTAAACGAAATATCCTTTTTATATGTGAATTATAACCATGGAGGTTTAAAAATGATGAAAAGAATAGTGTAGATTAAGAGACTAATTTATTAAGATAGTAATATGAAATGGAAAAAATATTTTGACTATATATTCGAGTCAATTGGAGGAATGTGATTATGATAGGAAAAATATTCATATTCAGGCGCCTCC
Source organism: Heliocidaris tuberculata (assembly GCA_025618425.1). NCBI lineage: Eukaryota > Metazoa > Echinodermata > Echinoidea > Camarodonta > Echinometridae > Heliocidaris > Heliocidaris tuberculata. The sequence continues at coordinate 41,198,534 of CM046839.1, read as the reverse complement.
ATTTAGAATATTAGAATATTTGGAATGACTTAAGAGATAATAGAATTATCATATAGTAACTTAGGAAATCAAAGATTTTTAATAATACTTTAATCCGTTTTGGCCGGAAAACATTCTTTAACAGAAAACTATTTAAGGCTATCAAATTAAGCATGTTGTGGACAAAGAAGGCCATTTAAGACCATGCAGTTAGCTATTTTCTACAATTGCCGGTGAATTAGAAAGAGAAAAGGAAAAAGACGAAGAGATAAATGGCACGATCGATTACCCGGAATTGATGTATAAAGTAGGCGATAAAGTAATATTATATGAAGGACTGACTTCTAAATTATATTATAAAATCTTTATAGATAATATAAAGGAAATCTTTGCGGTTAGAAGCCCGAAAATAACACATTTGAATAATACATCTGGAATTGCGACTTGCTTTTTGACCCCGAGATTATATGCACTTTAGATGGTAAATTACATGAATTTCAGTTAAGATTATTACAAAGTATCTTATATTGTAATGATAAATTGCATCAACTGGCTTTTTATCATCTAACTTATGTTCTTTCTGTGGAAAAGAAATTGAAGTATACCATCACTTGTTGTCATTTGTCAAAAAATTGTGGCAAGAAATAGGGAAACAAGTGAAATTGATGCACTTAAATATTTTAAAATGGGAGGAAATTTTAGTTAGGTTAGATGGAAAATCTGAAAAACATATGTACACTAACAACTTAATAATATTATACTCATAAAATATATGATACACAATGCGAGATCAAAAGGAACGCCCCAACAAATCTAGGCACTTTTAGAAAGTAAATATAATGAACGGAAAAGCAGTAGCTCAAAATGAGTTAAGTCTACATCTAAAAAATTGATTTTTTTTTTTTTTTTTTTTTTTTTTAAATGTTCGACGGAAGGAAGACATACACAATAAAATTACAGACAGCTTCAAAGAATTATATTCATTGTTAAACTTGCCCTTTATACTTTTAATTCTGCACTTGTCAGGTATTCTATACCTTGTTGAGTTAAATTGTACTATTTATGGATGATTGTTTATTTATGGATGGCGTGTTATGGAATTACATAATTTGTAGTGTGTTTATTGCCATGTTTTATTATATTGTGTAATTAGTACTTAATTAGTAATATTCATTTTTTAAAATTTGAATCAAGGAATAAAAAATATGAAAAGAAAAAAGGGAGAAAAGGTGTGTGTGTGTGTGTGTGTGTGTGTGTGTGTGTGTGAGAGAGAGAGAGTGAAGAAGCCGGGATAGGGGGTCTGGGTGCAGGAAGGCCGATACAATGTTTATGCAGTAATATGATATATACTGTTTCCTTGTTAATGGCGTGGGGGTGCTATTTTATCCCAAAAAAATCATTCAATGCTTCCTTGACAGTTTTGAATTTCAGCTATTCATTTATAGAAGATTTTACGTGATAGTGTGCTTTATTTGTTATACACTTTCTTTGAAATTTTGAATTATGATTCATGTATTTTTATTGAGTGAAATCAAAATAAAGATCATTGGGAAAAAAAGTGTTTTGCCGGGGACTTAATTTTAAAGATGGAGAGAGAGAAAGAAAAATGGAAATAGGGATAGCGAGAGAGAGAGAGAGAGCAAGAGAGAAAAAGGGGAGAAAGAGAATAGAATGAGGGAGACAGAGAGAGATTTAAAACGAGAGAGAGAGAGAGAGAGCCGGCGAAAGAGAGAGATATACAGAAATTTAAAACGAGATAGAGAAATATACAGGGAAATGAAGGGGAGAACTAAAGTAAGGACGGACAATGGAAGATTCTGAAAAGGAGAATATTTTGAGGTCGAGAGAAGGGGAGCGAGGAGAGCAACTGAAAGGAGTAGATAGAGGGGGGGGGGGCTAGATGAGAGAAGGAGAAATACATGTAAAGTGACTGTCAGGCCAGGAGCCTGTCCCGAAATAGTCACCCATTTTACCCATAAGATTTAACCCCTTAAAGTTACTTAGACCATCTAAGTCATTGACAAAACGATTGTCAGCCTGACCGTAGCCGTCGTGTTTAGCCCCCAGCCTGAGTCCCAAAGTCGGGTCCCATCTCCCCCATGCACCAAACTTTGTCAGTAGGAAGTAGTATGACTGGATATTACAAAACACAAAAATTCCCTGGGCTTCATAGGAAACTGAATTTACCCCAGTTTTTACGGGCCGTCTGACACCCCATCCCTACGGAAATTTTTGTCAGTTTTTTTGTTTTGTTTTGTTTTGTTTGTTGTTGTTGTTTTGTTTTGTAATGCCCAATGCCGGGGGGGGGGGACTACGATTTTTTTGGACGTTGATGTGAGACCCGGACCTTGAACCATTAACTCATCTTTAGGGGCAAATTTTCAGAAAAAGGGTCCCCATGTCAGCATGTTTAGGGATTTCTCGCAAAACGTAGACCCATGTTTAGGGATTTGTCGTAAAAACTGGACCCTGACAGTGTAAAATTTTCGCGGGTTTTCACTGCGCAGACGATCAGGCCAGGCTCCTCCGGTACAATTACGGTACCTGTATGCGTGCAGTAGTTTACGTACCGGAGATTTTGAACAGAGATTTCAGATTTTTCTGTGAGTTTTCTTTCTTTCCTCAAACCTCAAGAAATGGATTGCAAAAATACTCGAGGCACAGGATTTCAGGATACCACCCACTGGGAGTTTGTTGAAAATGCGAACCCTTGTTTAAGGATTTTTTTGTAGAAAACGGGACCCATGTTTAGGGATTTCTTGTAAAAAAAACGACCCATTTTGACGGAACATCCCCATATAGCGGATATATGGAAGTACCCCCCCCCCCCCCCCCCTCTGTGGGGTACAAAGTTTGGTGAATGGGGAGACGATGAATCGCCCCGACTTTGGGGCTTCTCAGTTTCTCGGCTCTGGGGGCTAAACCCGACGGCTATGGTCAAGTTGACAACATTTTTGTCAAATTTGTCAATGACTCAGATGGTCAAATCTACCATAAATTATGACGAGATAAGAAGAAGAGAAGACAAGTTAAATGACGATAAGACGAGTTGTTGGAACTCGGCAAGTCGACTTATATCATGTATATGGGACAAGAAGACGAAATGACGAGTTATTGGAACTCGACAAGTCGTCATCTTGTCTTCTTGTCCCAAACAAGTCGACTTGCCAAGTTGCATTAACTCGTCATCTCGTCTAATTCTTGTCCTAAACAAGTCGGCTTACCAAGTTCAAACAACTCCTCATCTTGTCTTCTTGTCCCAAACAAGTCGACTTGCCGAGTTTAAATAACCCGTCAACTCGTCTTCTTGTCCCAAACAAGTCGACTTACCGAGTTTCAATAACCATGATAACTTCATCTTGTCTTCTTGTCCCAAACAAGTCGACTTGCCGAGTTCCATCAACTCGTCATCTTGTATTTTTGTCCCAAACAAGTCGACTTGCCGAATTTCAACAAGTCGTCATCTTGTCTTCTTGTCTCAGACAAGTCGACTTCCCGCGTTTCAACAACTCGTCATCTTGTCTTCTCATCTCAAACCAGTCGACTTGCCGAGTTCCAACAACTCGTCTTCTTGTCTTCTTGTCCAGAGTAAGTCGACTTGCCGAGTTCCAACAACTCGTCTTCTCGTCATTTCAACTTGTCTTCACGTCTTCTTATCTCGTCATTTGGTTGGCACTTATAAGCTTCCGTAAAAATATTATGGGTAAAATGGGGTGACTATTTCGGGACAAGGCTGGCTCCGAGACCGTGTGCCTTTACTCGATCGCGGCACAGTACAGCAGGTCTATCATAAAAAAGCGGCCATAGCTAGCATATACAGGTCCGTAACTAGTGGAGGGGGGGGGGGGGGGGGCTTCAGAGGGTCCGAACACCCCCCCCCCAAAAAAAAAAAAAAAAGCTGGTGAGCAGAAATCTGCTTGAACAACGACAAAAAAAGAATCATAAGGCGAAAAAAAAATCAAAGTGACATAAGAAAAGTGATGTTTAGGTTAAAAATTTTAAAACATTTCCATACCAACTGGCTTCGATAGGGGAGAGGCGCGCACATGGGGGTCACGTGAAAGAGGAGACAGGAAGGAAGGTGGAAAATAAAAGGAAGGTGGAAAATAATGTGAGATAATAGGGTTTCCAGTCAATGTGAACACATTTTTATTTGCTTTTGTCCTGCAACTTCATAATATTGCACAGTCATTTATTAGGCCTATTCAATTTACGTCTTTGGCCATTCATTTTCAGAATTTATTTTTCATTTTGCTATATCGATTTTGTCAAAGACTGAAAGAGTTCAAATCGTCACCCGCTCGTTGTATGGTCTTGTCTATGTGACGAATTTGAATGACAGTTTCTTAATTGAAATCGACTTCCCAAAGATGGATTTGATAATAAAATTTTGCAGCTGATTGCCAGGTCGGACGAATTCGAATGAAATCTGACGAAAATGAATGGAGATATGTTGTAGTTGATTGACTATTGAACCTGTTGAATGACATTTCAATTATTAAACTATATTTGACATCTGACATTTGGATGATTATTCATTCCTGTCAGCCTATAGGACGAAAGTGAAGTGCTCAATGATGCATTTTGATATTTAAAAATAAGATCGGACAGGAAATCCTGACAATACAAGGAGATAGATTGCTTAAAACACCATACAAAGATAACGTGGGAATATAAGCAGTGATAAGCATGATAAGACTCAAATGAAATATGTGGCAGTGGAATATAATAGTGAAATATAGAAACCATACTGGAAAAGAAAGAGAGAGGGAGAGAGGGGGGGGGGGGGTCATTTAATGTGTCTGTTCACTTCAAAATGGAAAATTTTCCCGCTCTCAAGTTGCATGGAGTACTCCTGGCGGACCCGGTCTAGTCATTCAGGCCTGTAAATTATGGCCCTCTAATGCAGCCTGTTCAACCGGGGTGTTTTGGAAATAACATTAGGGAGTATAGTGTGTTTTCCGTCGCTCGCTTCGCTCAATCACAAAATTTTGAAACGAGATAGTTTCAGGCAGCGAGGACCATGAATATTTCCATAGTATGTTATTGTAATATGTTGATGAATATTCAATGTTATGTCAATTTTCGGGCACGTCACTGCCTTATCGCCATGGCGCCCAGAAATTGGACTTATCTTGCTTTTTATATTGAAATGAGCAACAACAATGAAGTGAATTTTTCTTCGCACACTCGCGATTCTTAGAAATGAGATAGTTTCAGGCAGCGAGGTCCATGAATATTTCCATAAGATGTTATTGCAATATTCAGGCACGTCGCTGCCCTATCGCCATGGCACCCGAATACTTGTTAGGTCCACTTTCTATACTGAAATGAGCAAAAGCAAAGTAAAGTGCATTTTTCCTCACTCGCTTCGCTCTCTCGCAAACATTACAAACGAGATAGTTTCATGCAGCGAGGTCCATGAATATTCAACGTTATGACAATTTTCGGGCATGTCACCGCCCTATCGCCATGGCGCCCAGATATTAGGGTTACCTTTCTATAAAAGAACAACAGCAAAGCCTCCCCGTTCGCTTCGCTTCCTAAAAACTTTATTAATATTAATGATTCATGGCAACAAGATGACCGGAAATATAGCTTTACATTTCACCTATTGGTGACTAATGAAATAAAATTTTGCCATTTAAAAGTACATTTTTATTTTTCTCTCGCTCGCTTTGCTCGCTCACAGTATTTGGAATCCTACACAGTGGTATTATATGTTCGGTCTTCACATTTGACCCATCCCCTGCCAAATAATTCTGACTACGCTCATGCCCGTACCCTTGGAGGGGCAACCCCCCCCCCCCCCCCCACACACACACACACACACCGACCGCTACCCGCCACCCCTACTCAGTCGCTTCGCTCCATCAGAAAGGTCCACGTTTTCCAATGTTGAACCCCCCCCCCCCCGCAAAAATATTAGTTACGGGCCTGATATAGAACAAAACAAAACAAAACATTGTGCTTTTTATTATTTAAAGAGCTAAAACGGGTGATGAACCGAGTTTATTACCTCGATAACTTGTAAATCAATACAGAATATAAAATTAAACTATAAAAAAAATGATCCATGATGGCACATGCGCAACCCCAATTAACCCCACCCCTGCCAATGAAAATAGGGCGGGCCGGGAAGGGGGTGGTTACTAATTAGTGACTAATTTTTAACATCATCTTGTTATTGTGACAGAGCTTATGATACAGTAATTATGATACCAAGCCCAAGGAGTTATCACAGAGAACATACTTTGACCACTCCTATCCATCCGCATTCCATATCAATCTAGCTTTCAGCCGCAGCTGCATGCAGCGCAGAGATTGAGGCGCGGCGCGGCCACCACTATCTGGCGCATGGCAAAGATAGGCTAGTAGCCGGCCGGCCGCGCCGCGCGCCTGCGGTCGCGAGCTCGAGCATGAGCCTGCGAGCTGCCTGTCAGCAGACAAAACAAAGCTGTCCCTCCGAGCTAGTTCCTGCTGCATTTTTACGGGAATCGGATGTCATGGTAATTATTTAAGACTGTCCTTATCTTGAGTTCTGTAAAATTTGTGTAAGCTAGTAGCCCCCCCCCGGGGGGGGGGGGGGCATGTCTCATTTATAATTAAGACCCCTACATCATATCATACGCGTAAATCACTTTCTGAAAAGCACCCTAACATGCCTAACGTTAAACGGTATACCCTATAGAATATATGATGGGGGGACTTAAAGCTACGCACTTTGTTTCCAGCGGCTAAAAAGTCACCTTTTCAATGATTTATGCGAATTTCTTTTATATGTCTTGGGTCTACATATTCTTAAATTAAATTCCTGAGAAAATTACGACGGACAAATATCAATAACATTAATTTCCAAGTCGATGTCGATACCCATGTCGAATTTGGTCGAAAAAATGAAAGGGTCCTAAAGCTACGCACACGTAATAAATGAATGCAAATCTTGATTTTTAAGCTGAATTTCATCCCGATTTGCAAATAGTGATAATATCACCCAAAATAAAGGAAAATTACTCATTCTTTTTGGAGAACGTAAATGATTATCTCGTTGCTCAGTCACACCAAAAGTTTGGCGCACTGAACGCGTCGCATTGCGCGTATTTACGGGGTGCGTAGCTTTAGGCCCTGCGTAGCTTTAGGACCCCTGACCATACTATACATGCAAGGAAACCCCCGTCTATCATCTGATTTTTATACCCTTTACGGCGATTTTGTATCTTGCATGGTATGCAATCTGTATGTATTCAGAAAGAGTAAAAATTAATAATGAAAATATGGTCTATGGTCTAAGACTCGAGTCCAACCTGGTAACCATTAAAATGATGATGATGATGCTGCCATGTTCTTTATTCAACTCTATTCAGGGCTTTCATCATTTTATGATTAGAGCTGGGCTACAATTACAACTGAGCCTAAACAGGACTATGGGTACTCACACCAATGCCACTGTCACCCGCCTCTCCAAACACCTAGAGCTACATCAGTATCACCCAGATATAATAGGTATGAGAACTACGTCACTACAGCATTTCTTCTTTCTCTCAGTTTGAAGGTAGATCCCTCTCATTCCTTAAAGCCATTAAAGGGAAGTCCAGTCCAAAAATTACTTTTTTTTTTTTATTGAAGCAGAAAAATCAGACCTACAGATCAAAAAAAGTTTAAGGAAAATGGGAGAACTAGAAAGTTGTGATTTTTTAGTGGCATGAAAAACTAGTGAAAGCAGTGAAAATCACTAGACAAATTGGCAACTCAGTCATGTGTTTGTGACCTCATTGGCTCACATGGCTCACAACTCCCAAATTATTTTGTTTATATTGATAATAGTCATAATACAAATTCTCAAAAAGTTGTCAAAGAATATGATTTTTCTCATAACTTGAACCAAGTTATATGGTGGTGGATCCAGTGTCCGAACACTTTTCAGAAAATCAACGATAGCAAATAAAATATCAAACGAATATCTGTCAAACTTACATAATGAATGCTCAAAGTCTTACAGAAAAAGAAGTTGATGGAATTTTAAAAAGACAACCTAGATTTAATACGATATTCCCTTCCGAGTGAACCCCTTCCCAACGACGCGGCGTTTTGGTCCCTTGAAATAGGTACTGTATTTCCGAACGTGTGAAACCTATGGGAAAAAGACACAACCTTTGTTTCAATAGTGTGGTTTTCATACGCGTAATCCCACGCGTATGAAAACCCATTATAGGCGCTTAACTGTACACGTACGGTAATACAATCTGTTCGGAATTACAATCCTTGACTATATATGGTCATGTGTCATGAGCTTGCCCCCCAACTCCCCCCCACCCCCCCCCCCAACCCCCCGTAAAGGGTGATTTTGTTACACTATTTTGTTTCAAACTGAAGAAATTTTAGATTTTTTTCAAAACCATAAGAGCTACCATATCAAAATTGGTATTATGAAGCTGTATTAATATGCCATTTGCCTGCAAAGTGTCATTGTTGTAGGTTATATGGTGGTTGATCCAGTGTCCGAACACTTTTCAGAAAATCAACGATAGAAAATTAAATATCAAACGAATATCTGTCAAACTTACATAATGAATGCTCAAAGTCCTACAGAAAAAGAAGTTGATGGAATTTAAAGAAGACAACCTAGATTTAATACGATATTCCCTTCCGAGTGAACCCCTTCCCAACGACGCGGCGTTTTGGTCCCTTGAAAAAGGTACCGTAATTCCGAACGTGTGAAACCTATGGGAAAAAGACAACCTTTGTTTCAATAGTGTGGTTTTCATACGCGTAATCCCAAGCGTATGAAAACCCATTTTAGTCGCTTAACTGTACACGTTCGGTAATACAATCTGTTCGGAATTACAATCCTTGACTATATAACTGGAGTTACAGCATTGCAAAGTTGAAAAGCCAGGGGTAGTGGTGGAAGCGGCGCCCCAGGTACAAGGCAGAGACTCCAACTCTCCCGCTTCAAGGCCATATTTGCAAAATCTCCCACTCTCCTGCTTGAGTTTGAATTTCTCTCACTTAAGATGTATTTTCTCCCGCTTAAAATTAGCTTTCTCCAGCCCAACTACCTCATATGTTCAAAAATAAGCCTAAGATCATTGAAGATAGCACCAGAGAGCATTCTATAACCCTAGAGCTTCCAGGGCCCTTAACCCTTTCAAGACAATAATTGACCACATTTTGTGGTTTGGCTCAATAACTTTTGATTCAGAGTCCTAAAAAAATATACCAGATGCATGAGTAGAAAGAGCAAAGATTTCTGCACACACTATTTCCATTTTGTTGCATGACCATACTGCATTTGATGTCAGGAATTTTAAGAACGAGAATTAGTTTTAAAGTCCTTAAATTGGCAACACATTGAGATGTCAACTCAAAATCATTGGGTTTTTTTATCAAAATTGGCAATTTTTTTCAACTTTTCAACAAAATTCCTAATCATGTATATTGTTTTCAAAGACATTAAACCTTATCAGAACCCTGTGGCACGGGGTAGCACTATAAGAAAAATATTATTGTTGCTAATTTGAAGAACAGCATGTGATAATTTAGCCCTTGAATAATTCCTGTCATGAATAAGTGGGCCCTGCACGTGCCGCAAGGGACGTCGCGCTTCACACTTGTGATGTGCACATGTTCATGTGCAATCAGAGTCTCCAGTTAATTTACTAGGCCTAAGGGGTCCAGGCAGGAGAATCTCCCGTTTAGGAGGTGCTTGGGGTTGGAGTCTCTGACAAGGTGCATGGAAAAATTCAATTTTTTGTGCAATATTTTGAAAAATGTTAATACTTTTGTCAAGACTTGGCATATGACTACATGTTTGGTAACAAATTAAAGCTAACATACTCATCTTCACTGTTTTATGATTGTCACCGAGAAACTTATGATGAAAACAATGAGATAACAAAAAATATCAAAATTTCCATATTCAAGTCTACAGTGTATATAACTCTTTTGTTTTACACCTTGTACCATTTTTTAGTACATACACAATACACATATTCCTTGTGTAATTACCTTCAGAAAATATATACTTTTGCTATCATCATAGGATGTATATATGGAGATATAGGTTTTCAAAGATAGAAGTGCGCTACGGAAGGTAGAATCACCATGTAACGCAAAAGGGGGCGACCTCATGACACATGACCATTATTGTAAGATGTTCTTGCAAGTTGCAAGTATAAACCTTTTCAAAATATTTCATGAACTCCGAAATATTGAGATTGTTTTCAAAATATTACATTTTCATATATCACTAATTTTTGATGTGTATTATATAAAAAGATCATTATTTTCATGATTTTTTACAAAAAATTATTTACATGTAAGTTGGTTTAAGTCATGAGGAAATCATATTCTTGGACAGGTTTTAGAGAATTTGTATTATGAATGTAAACAAAATGATTGGCAAGTTGTGACAACCTCATGACTGAGTTGCCAATTTGTCTAGTGATTTTCATTGTTTTTCCTAGTTTTTCATGCCACTAAAAAATTCTTAACTTTCTTATTAGTTGTCCAGTTTTCCTCAAACTTTTTTAGATCTGTAGGTCTGATTTTTCTGCTTCGAATTAAAACCAATTTATTTTTGGACTGGACTTCCCCTTTAAAAGTAAAGTTAGTGCTGATCATGCAATTACATTGCATGTGCAAGAAAGTATCTCAATTAGAGCAATTGGGAGAGGATGATTATGTCTACATAAGAATTGGTGGATACTTTGAGGTTTTGAAACCATCAAAATGATAAGAAATGAACCCATTCTCACTGAAAAGCACATGAACTGCACTCAGAAACATGGGACTGCACACACACGTGGCATGAAAGTTCAGCCCAGACACTTCAGGTATTTCTCGTCATATTCCGAATATGGGGCGTTTGAAGAGTAATCCTTTTCAGGGGACATTTCTAATATCCTTCCAAACTGACATAAAAGGAATGAGAAAACTCACAAATTGTTTTTCAACTTTCCCAGAACCCAACCTCCTCTTTAAACCTTGTAGTAGTTGTCCATGTAGTCACAGAACTATTCTTATAAGGGGCTATGTCAGTCATCAACTTGCCTACTAGGGCTAAACTAGAAGGGTATAGATTGAGTTTACTTGCATGACCCACCAAAATAAGAATCTTGTATACTTGATAAGTTAAATGATAAAATTTTAGTATTTGGTTTAGTTCATGTTTTGTTTTGTTTTCTCTCTTCTGCTGAAAGCATTGAATACCAGCTGGACTTTACATGAAAAATGTGTTGTATGCCTACAATGTAAATCAAATCGTATACAAATGAATTGAATTAAATTGAAATGGTTTATCAATAAAGAACAAAACAAGTAGCCTGAAGGCTGATACTGTTTGCTTTCAACAAAAAAAAGAAGCATAGATAATAAAATCGATATTTCATAAAAGAATTATGTTCAAATATTCTTGAAAAGTTTATAATGTCAATGAATCTAGTGTATTATTTGGATATCCAGTAATGGTTAATGGCTTTTATTTTTATAGTCCATCAATGTCACGTGCAAGCACATGTATGCCAGCTCTGTTTCCATGTCTTTTCAAATTTCAATCTAAATCCATTTCAGATTCTGGAGAGCCGAGACCAATATTAGTCTTTCTTCCATGGATGAATGCCACCCAGTCTCTAGCAAATCGCTACCGTGAGCTGTATGCCGCCCGAGGTTTCAATGTCCTGACAGTCAGGGGCAATCTGTCTTATTTCCTATGGCCACAGTGGGCAATGCCTCTAGCAACAGAGCTAGCTGATTACCTTGACACTCAAACCAAAGGACCACTTGTTGTTCATAGTATGTCTGTTGGTGCATACCTCTATGCTGTGACTCTCTCACTCATATCAGACAACCCTGAAAAGTATAGAAGTTTGGTGTCAAGGGTTAGAGGTCATGTATTTGACAGTATCGTGATTGGAACATTAGAGGAGATGGCTAGGGGTGTGGGCATTATCATCGCACCCAAGAGCACCATCCTCCAGCAAGCTGTAAGCCAAGCATGCTTGCTTTACTTTGCTGCCACCAAGCAATACACTGTAGTGCCTTACAATAGATTTATTGATGTGGTTTATAACTCACCTATTAAGACACCCAAGCTCTGTTTTTATTCCCTTGGTGATGTACTGTGCTTGCCAGAGGCCATGGAGAGACTAATAAACCACTGGAAGGGTGAGTTTAACTTAGATATCATGTCCAAAATGTGGGAGAATTCACCACATGCTTCACACTTAAGAACTGATCCAGAAACCTACAATAGGCTTCTCAATGACTACCTGAAAAAAATAGGTTTAGGTAATATCTCTTCCCAACTCTCCTCAAAGCTGTGATAATTTGAAGGGGGAAAATTGCATTCCTTTACAAATAGGCAATACATTCTTTCTGGCATTTTTTATTTTGTAATCTTTTAAACTGTGTTCCAGTATTTCACAAATGCTTGGAACAGGTTACTATAAAAGCTATCATACTGGCTGGCCTTGCACTAAAGTCCCCACATTTTGGTGGTCATTCACCCCCGTTTTAAACAAAGCATGACATATCTTAACTTAAGTGACCTTAAGTAGGGAATTGTATTGTTTATTTCCAGATAGAGCTTAGCTTACCTCTATCGATTCAATTGAGTGTGTAAATATATGATAAGATAGGCGTGCGAAAAACAGACGGGTATGTGCTGCTTTGACGACCCCCTTTTTCAACGGCCAATTGCCGTTCTCAAGATACCCGAATTTGCATAAACTGCCGTTCTCAACCTTCTCACGCATTCTCAAGATACCCGGCCGGAACAAAAGCGCTCGTCTCTCTCCGTTTCCCCCAGCGCGCCCCGTTCCCTAGCTCTCGATTTTGAGTTTTTACGTCCATTCACTTGCGTGCACACTTGCATATATGCAAAGACTATAGAATCCCCACAATAAGTGCCATAGTTCCTTAGATCATGTTTTTTTGCTCAGCTAGTTCGGTATAGATCCACCGTTCCAAAGACCCTGTGTTTTTTGCTTCTAGTCAGTTCCTTAGACCCCCGTTTCAAGGGCGGCTGCGGCACACCCCTGTCTGAAAAAAATTTGAGTGTCCCCCAGGGGTAAGTTGCTTTGAATAAAAGAACAAAAATGAGAGAATCAGATTAGTGAAAGTTTGAGCAAAATCCAATAAGAAATAAGAGAGCTATGAATTTTTGAAGTTGTAATCAATCAAACACAAATTGGCAACTCTGTGACCTTTCTTTCGAGCTCCTCTCCCATTTGATCAGTACAGAAAATCTCATAAATGTTCATTTTCATAGTTTTTTATGAAGGAACAGATTTGTTTCATACAGATTTGGTGTAAAAACATGAGCAATGATTATATCTAAGGAGTATGTATGACTGAATAATTTCTTTAGAGAAAATGGAAATTAATGATTGTTTGGGGTACATAGCAAATGGGAAAGGAGCTCGCAAGATGCTTCACAGAGTTGCCAATTTGTGTTTGATCGATTACTATTTCAAAAATTCATAACTTTCTTATATCTGATCATATTTTGCTCAAATCTTTATTGGTATGTTTCTTCAATTTTTCTGCTTTTAAAACCAACTTGTAATCAGGGTGGACTTCCCCTTTAAAATTGAAGAGTTGGTTTCATTATAGTTGTATTTCTGTGTACAGTGGTTGCCTGTGTTCTATCTAGATCTTGTTTAGTTTTCCAACTAAATCCAATATGAAATTGTACACAGAAGAAAAACTTTGAACAAAATTGTTTTTTGAAGCTCAACACTAGAGCATCGTACTTACAAAAATAGTGTAATAATAGTCTAATAATCTAAACATATAATCATGAGGATAATACAACATTCTGGAAAAAAAATACAAAGAGAGAGAAGAAATATTTATTCCAGCAATGTCATGCCACCAGATGTGTATTTTTGGTGGTTATATATATGTATAGCATGGTGGTAGCACTTCATCATCATCATAGTATTCAGAGGAAATGGCAGATTTCTTATTAACCCCAAGCATTACCGTTTGCCCACCGAAAGGCATTTTTAAGAACACAGGGTGAAATGATGAAATTTTATGTATTTGAGTTATTGAATACATCTTTATTACCAATACGAAAACATGCAATTATTGTATTTTGAGGATAGTATATTTTACTCTTGGGGACTATCGAAATTTAAAGTAGCAGTTTTATGGCTATTGTGGGTAGTGGCATTTGCTTGTCGTTATGTGTAAAGAAGCATATTACAACTACTTTCATAAGCTTCAATTTGATATAAAAAGGTTTTTTTTTTGTTTTTCTTTCTTTTTTTCTTATACAAATCTCCATTTTGATATGTACTCAAAAGTTCATTTTATTTAATGTCTGTGAAACACGAGAGCTTTGCAAATATATTCAATTACATACCTTTCAAGTGGTTGATCCATTGCCTTGAAGTCATATAATAATTTTTTTTTTTTTTGGTTTTTAGATGTTTGATGAATCTTGGGTACTGACATGAATTTGCACTCTACGTATGTTTCAAATGAATTTTTTATTTAACAGTTCTTGTGAATTGTTACTAATGGGTTGATATGTAATCTGTCCCTGTATGTAAGTGAAAGACTTTTGCTCTTATGTTTTAAAGTAGCTCAAAAGACGTCAGTGTATTCTATGAATTATGTAAATATACAACAAGTACCTACAACTATGAGTAAGAAGGGCTTTAAATCTCTTATTATAGAAGCTAGAAAATTTAGTGGCAAGAAGCATTTATTGTTATTTGGTGAGTGGTTCAGATTCACAAAAATGTTGTACTACATTGTCAATTAATTACATCATTGAATTAGGAGAATCCACAGAAATATTCTTGTCTTGAAAATAGCAGTCATCAACAAATTGTTTTGGATATAGTGATTTAATGCCCTCAGTGTACAGTTTTGTGGCTTTAAAGGGAAGTCCAGTCCAAAAGTTACTTGGTTTTAATTGAAGCAGAAAAGTGAGACCTACAGATCAAAAAAAGTTTGAGGAAAAAGGAACAACTAATAAGAAAATTGTAAATTTTTAGTGGCATGAAAATCACTAGACAAATTGGTTAACTCAGTCATGAGTAAGTGATGTCATTACCTCACAACTCACCAATTATTTTGTTTATATTCATAATAAAAAAATTTAATTTTTGCCCAGAATACAATTTCCTCATGACTTGAACCAACTTATATTTATAGTAATACGTTTTGCATGTATACACTAATACAGAGTAAATAATTTTCTGTAAAAATGACAAAAATAGGATTTAAGAAATATATAATATATAATATACATAAAAAATGAGTGATTATGAATATGTAATATTTTGAAAATAATCTCAATATTTTGGGGTTTGTGAAATACTTTGTAAAGGTTTATACTTGCAAAAACATATTACCATAGATGTAACTTAGTTCAAGTTATGTGAAAATTCTATTCTTGGACAACTTTTTGAAAATTTGAATTATCAATATACACAAATTAATTTGCATTTATTTCGGTATAGACTAAGTAATCGGCAGTATACCATTAGTGGCCCAATTTAGGTTGGTTTGTTTTTAAAAGTTGAGAAATGAAGACCATTGAACAGTGCATTTTTTAAATTTGAACTTAGTTGAGATGATATGGACTATGAAAACATAGTTTTCCTTCCCATGCTCATACAAATTAAGGGTTCTTTCACCTTGTTCAGCATTCTTATACCTGTGTATATTTTATACTTTAAATATACATTGTTTGTAAAATGTCAGGAGAGAGTCATTGAGCTCAAAATATATAGTGAATCGATTTAAGGTGCTTGGAAGGTGAATACATTTATACATCTTTATTTTATGTATATATATTTTGGAGAGAAATATTTATGCTCTTTTTGTGTATATTACTGAAATATGTTAAGTTTATGAATTGTCTATTCCTTTTACCTTATGCCCTACTCTGCTAAGTACTGACACCTGTACTGTACATTTATTGAAAGAACTACTATGAAAGCAATGTAATCAGGGTTTTTGACCCTGCATAACATGCTTGATGCTTATCTAGGGGACTTCCAAAATAAATACATAACAAGGGTAAATTCTCATGAGGGTTAACCACATAGGTCGATGCCTACTTTCTACTTGCTAAAATGCTTTGGTCCTCTCAAATCACACCTCAAGATGTACATTGTTTTGTGTAGTAGGATGAATTTTTTTTTTTTTTTTTCTTGTGTGAAATTATATTTGCTACCTCAGTATATGTTCCTTTAGAACTAAATTATTTAAGAAGCAGATGTTGTTCAGGATGTATGACATTTGCTCCTGCGACAATTGCTCCGGTCTAACTTTGCCATAAATCCTAAACCTAAACGTAAACCTAACCCTAACCCTAATCTTCACATTGTCCTGAACCCCAAAACCAAATCATGACCTTGACCTTAACCTTTGACCTTTCGAGATATGGACTGTGGAGCAAATGTCGGAGCCCTATTGTTCAATTTACTGAATGAACACAAATCTTTGAAACTTGTTTGACGCTTTTTTATGTGCCAATCTACGGAGGATTATACTCTGCCGTCATTTAGGTGTTGCACAATGGATTACTGGATATATTCAATTACATGTACATGTAATACTCTATTTGTTTATTTACTTATATTTATTATTTTATTTTTGAAAGGGGATGGGAAATTTCCTGAAGCATTTCCCCAGAAATTAAAAATAACACAGAAATATATAAGCTGCCAAGAAAAAGGCACTTTAATAGAAGATCTTGAGTAAGTTTGCAATAATGATGTTGTAACAGGCTTTCTTTCACTCAGTTTGACCAAGGGTAAACAAATTTCTGACAAGTTGCCTGAATGTAAACAACTATCTGTATATTATTAAAGTGGGACCTTGTTATATTAAAAGCTTGTTATTTTAGGGGCAATACCATGGTTACTCACATTACATTTTGAGAGGTTTTGAGTTACATCTTAAGCTCCTGTTCTCTTACTACAGGTGTTAGGTAAGTGAGTTTTAGTTACAACTATGCACACATACTAGAGTACCTAAATACAGTATCAAAACTTCAGAAGAAGAAACATACTTTCTGCCAACCCTGCAAATGTTTGGTTACTCATTATTAAAATTCAAAAGTGTAACATGTGTAACCAAACATATGCAGGGCTGGCAGAAAGTATGTTTCTTCTACTGAAGTTTTGATACTGTATTTAGGTACTCTAAAATGTGTGCATTGTTGTAACTAAAACTCATTTACCTAACACCTGTAGTAAGAGAACAGGAACTTAAGATGTAACTCAAAATCTCTCAAAATGTAATGTGAGTAACCGGGGAATTGCCCTTAGGACTAAGAAATAATAGACTAACAGTAGTGGGACCAAAAATATTATCTTTCTATGACAAGTTTGTTATAACACTGTTTTAAATAACAAGCTTCTACTGTACATGTATTCTAAACAAAAGATTTGTTGTTAATGTTAATTACTTGTACATTGATTTGTGTAGTAGAATGCAATTACTTTTTTCTCGTGTGAAATTATACTTGCTACCTCAGTAGATGTTCCTTTAGATTATTTCAAAAGTGGATGTTGTTCAATTTACTGAATGGACACAAAACTTTGAAAACTTGTTAGACTCTTTTTAAAGAGATTTGTGGTTAATTACTTGTACATTGTTTTGTGTAGTAGAATGCAATTACTTTTTTCTTGTGTGAAATTATACTTGCTACATGTACCTCAGTAGATGTTCCTTTAGATTATTTCAAAAGTGGATGTTGTTCAATTTACTGAATGAACACAAAACTTTGAAAACTTGTTAGACTCTTTTTAAAGAGATTTGTGGTTAATTACTTGTACATTGTTTTGTGTAGTAGAATGCAATTACTTTTTTTTTTCTTTCTTGTGTGAAATTATATTTGCTACCTCAGTATATGTTCCTTTAGATTGTAAGAAAAGGATGTTGTTCAATTTACTGAATGAGCACAAATCTTTGAATATTTGTTTGACTCTTTTTTTATGTGCCATTCTAGGGAGGATTATATTCTACCATCATTTAGGTGTTGCACAATGGTTTTGTGGATGTACTATCATGCATTTAATTACCTGTAGCTAAGTTTGATATGACTTGATATATATAAATATTTTTATAATATATTAGAATGTATGAAATACATTAAAACTGTACTTCAGTTTTATTTGGAGGGATGTACAAATAAACAGAAAAGTCAAAAAATAATGAATTGTCTTCTTTTATTGAAAATAGGACTTATAAATACAAAGTTCTCAAAGCACAATATAGATATTTGATCATACTTCTCTTCTGTACAATATACAAAAATTAATACTTTCAGCCTACTATGTAGGTAAATTCTTGAAACTATATATTACAACATGGACAGACCTGAAACTATGGAAACAACAAAACATTACAATTCAATCACCCTATTTGCACTCTAACACTATTTTAGTAGACCAATGTTACCCAGTTCAACAGCAAGAACACTGCAATGTGCTGTTAAGACACGGAGTGATTTACAATAGAGGCTAATCTGCTGTAGTTTATATAACGGACAGATGTAAAAACACAGTTTGGCGGTGAAATGCTGCTTTGATGACTGCACCTATGAGGATGCTCAACCTGTCACATTTCTGGTTTAAGGTAAATACAAAATATCTAATTGATCTATATTTATAATTACTCTGTTAAATGACATTCAACTTCATTACTGACATTGCAATAGACAAACTTAAATTCTTCATAACTGAATAACAGGAGTCCACACTGACCAGGCCCTCTTTGTTTTATCAGAGCTACTAACAAAATGCAACAATCATGTTGTCCTCTTTAATAATCATATTGTGTTTTCTGTTTAGAATTTCATTTTGTTACGAGACAAATCAATATCACAGTAGATATGTAGTTGACTTCTCAGCCCAAGCTGAGGTTCCTCTAATTCAAGAGACTCAAAGTTACTTCAAATATTAGTTTGTTTTCCTTTACTTCATTTCATTTTACTTTATATATTCATTTACATGTACTTATCTAATTATTTATTTACTTATTTGTTTTTTGTTTGGTTGTGTTTTAAGGCGCTTCTCATTCAGTAAGAATATTTGCGCCAAGAAGAAGCCGGCAACACACCCACCTGCTGCCGAAATGATAACTTATGTTTATTATTTCGTTTTTTAAAGGGGATGGAAAATTTCCTGAAGCATTTCCCCAGCAATTAAAAAGAACATAGAATTATATAAGCTGCCAAGAAAAAGGCACTTAGAACATCTTAAGTAAGTTTGCAATAAAGATGTAACAACTCTCTTAATATCAGTTCATTGCACTGACAGAAAGTACAGGTATCATAACACAATCCTTATCTCCAGAAGTAATTTGATTTATGACCTTCTAAAGTAGACCTTAGAGAGAGCTTAACTGGAAGATATGAATTGTAAATTAGAATTTCAAGCCAAATTAGTCATAAAAGGCTTACTAAGTACACAATGAAATAGGCTACTTATAACTCTACTTCCATGAGGCCACATTGACCACTTCTGTTAATGGAATTATGATATAACATTTGTAGATAGTTACATGTATGTATTTGTTTCAAAAGGTTATCAATTGGTATGGAAACCTCTTGATATTTGCTTAACTCCAGGTCACGTTTTCACAAACTTCTTGTGCTAGCTCAACATTGAGTGAAAGCCATCACTCCATGCAAGCAAATAATTTGAATAAAACAGGTAGAAACAGGTACTTGTATCCACCACTTGTTAGGGCACAATTTTACAGCTTTGAACAAAAGAGAGTTATGCAAATTCTCTAGTTTTACTTAAAGGGAAATCCAACCTTAATAGCAAGTTGCTTTGAAAAAAAAGAGGAAATATCAGAGAAGCAGATTGGTGAAAGTTTTAATGAAATCGGACAAACAATAAGAAATATATGAATTTTTGAAAGTTGTGATCACTATACATATGGGAATTTCAAATTGGCTGAATAGGTAATGTCACTGTGATGTAGCTGTGGACAACTCCCCCATTCGCTCCAACAAACAAAATAACTAAAATGTCACTTTTTTCAAAATGTATTACTCAGTAGGATCTTTTTCTTTCATGAGGACCTATAACAATATGCTATCTCCAATATATTTTGAGTACTGCCCCGAGGGTAAAAGCGCCTCGAAGAAAACCGCAAATTAATGATATTTTTTGTGTACGAAAAATGGGAGAGTTGTCCACAAAAATGTCATAATCGAATCACCAAATTGCTAATTTGAGATTCGCATAGATGTAGTGATCTCATTTTTCAAACATCCATAACTTTCTTATTCCTTGTCCGATTTCTTTCAAACTTTCACCATGGTGTTTTTCTTATTTTCTGCTTTCACAAAAATCATCTCATTACCAAGGTTGGATTGCCCTTTAATTAATCATTACATGTACTGAAGAATTATTGAGAATTACTTGATAATTGGAAGGTTCACATCAGTGGTATCTATCTGAAATCTACAGATAGTTACATTTATTGCATAGAATGATGATGAAAATTGTTCACACACTTGATACATTCAGATACACATCATTTCAATGTTTCTTCATACACTGAAAATACATCATGACCAAAATACATTGTTTTCAATAATGGATGAAATAGTTTAGTTAATATTAGATAACGATATGTTTGATCATTTACTATACATTGGTATATACCCTGGACTATTTCCAATGATGATAGAATACAGCCAATACAATGTGCTGTGAGAAGGAGAATAATAATAATATTACTGCAAGTTGTCAAATAATTTGTATCTGTGATCACAGAATAAAATAGTGATCATGTTTTCCAGTGGATATTTGCTAGTATTATATCATTGGTGGGGTGATAAAACCTTTTTACTCACTTTCTGGTGAATTTTTTTTCTTCATAATTTTGTAGCTAAGGACTAATTTGATGTTCTGATAAAACCTATGTATGTAATACATATCTGAAAAAATAATGCCACAAGCGATCTGTCAAAAGGAAGGTCGTCAATGCACTTTCTGTGTTAATCGTGAAAGTTTTTTTTTTTTTGCTCTCCTGAAAAATCAACATTTTTTGGTTACGAGAATTTATCACCCCACCGACGATATGTCTATGCTAGCATTTGCGCTAAATCATGTAGCGAAAATGGAATAAATGTAATACTGGTATTCTTGGGGCAAAAAATACAGTGCTTTATTAATATGTGCCTACAATATCAATGAAAAGTCCTGTTAGTTCCAAAGCTAAAACTTGTGAAAGTCCAAAAGATTTGTGGTGCATCAGCTGCTGATAATCAAACTTCATATTACTTAGGCCACTTTCACACATGATGAAATAAACGCTCTTTGAAATTCAAAGGAATGGCAAGAGCCAATATTTTTTTTTTTTTGAGGGGGGGGGGGAGGGTACAAATACATAGCTGAGCGCTGCAATGGTTCCTACGTGTACTCACTGAAGTGTGTATGTGTTACAAGATTTAAAAATGTGAAGCGTACAACACTTATCTCATTTAGTTTTTTTTTTCCGCTGTTTTTTAAAGAGGTTTACTGCTCACTGGGTATACAAATGGTCATGTAAAAAATAACCTTTCAAATGTCACATTTAGAGGTCAATTAGGTAATTCATAGTAAAACTGTGCACATAACACCATCCAAGGAATGGAATCTTGAAGGTATGTGCCATTGTTTATTCTTCATTGGCTTCTTTAGTCTAACTAAAGTCTGTGCACTACCTAGCTGAAATTGTGGGTGAGATTTGGGCCCCAAGCACTGGAAGGGTTGTAATCCAATGTCTACTATATGTCACTGCTATGTTAGTTGATTCAAACATGTGTGGGGAATATAAAGGGGAATTCCCTGGTGCAACGGAGAGAAAGACAGCAGTGTATATGTACAAGTGTAAGATGAAGCGGAATTTTACATGGAGCAGCAGTGAATGAGAGTTCAGTGATGCGGGGGGGGGGGGGGGGGGGGGGGTGTCTTAGGGTGAAAGTCTCTGAAGAAAGGTGGTCCTTTTACTTTGCCTCTTCTGTTTTTTCTTCATTTGCTTTGTCCATATTTTGGATCGTGGTCCCAAGGATTCCTTCAATGTCTGATATCACATACTGAAAATAAGAAGAAGAAAAATTTAATATTTGTTAATTTCTTTTACTTCCATATCAAACATGTAGATTAATGATGTTTGCTAACGGAAAAAAAAAATCTTCATTGAGATCATCTGGAATACATATTTAAAACTGGATAAAACATATAATGTAACTGGGATGCTTACAGCTGATTCACAAATCTATTACCTATAATTAAAGGTAAACAGAAACTTATATTCAACTGAGTTTATTTATGTGTTTATGGCCCCTGTGACTGTCTCATAAAGAGTTGTGATTGAACTGAATTGCTGACAGCTAAACTTGATTGTAACTTTGGGATTGATTAGAGGATATCAGTCTTAGGTCTTTTCAAGACACATCCCATATGTCAACAACAAAAAAGCATAGCTTGGGGGATTGAATAAAAACTCACCTTGAAATTAGTTTGTCCCTGCATGTTAGGAGCTGATATTTCTTGATGGATGACAGAGAGATTCCTAGCAAAGTTAGCTAAAACTCCCTGAAGTTGTTCACCTATGGCAAGCATTCCAATCCCTTCTCTCTTAAAGCTATCAATCAGAGTGAACACGGTACCCTGCTTCTCCTGCAAATAAACCAACCATCAAAACAACATAAATCGTAAAGGTTCTACAACTCATTCAAAAGGTATTTACCACTCACAGTGTTGATTTCTATGGCTCAGACACCTTCCTCAGTCCCTTTCTATATCATCCAGTTTTTCTAACAATTGTCATAAGAGCATGATTGGTTAAGAGTAGGCATTTTGTCAGTCTGTGACATTGAATATTTTATGGATTATAATTTTAGTAGGTGACCATGGCAACAAAATTTTATCAAATTTCAACTCCTTTAGTGATGCCCTTCACAATGAAATGAACAATAGCTATCTTAAATTAAATACTTATTTTTTAAAGGCCTTCAAACTTTACAAATATGTCAAATGTCCATCCGTGTCTAATTGATCAGGCTCATAAATCAACTTCCAAGTTTCAAATTCTGACTTGAATTTCCTTGTTTTATTTTTTAATTAGGGATGAATATCGTCCATGGGAATACTCTTCAAATGGATGTACATGTCTCTTGAAGAAGAGAGGTGACCTACCTTGATATCATATCCAATGCCATGGGCACGACACATCTGAAAGAAGACACTGTAATGAATGACTGTAAGGTTGGTATGAAGCAGACGAGTGCTCATCACGGCGTACCTAGCTGTGCTCGCAGGTTCCTATAAATACACAGGAGATGAACATTATCAACAAACTAACCACACACTTGACTCTAATCTAGCTTTGCTGCACATGAATAAAACATATATAGATTCTAATTTTACTGAAAATGGATAATTCATAGGTTCTCTTTGTGTCCTGCACTAATTTATCTTTACATTATTCTAATTCTACAACAATACCTGAATGAATACACTACTCATATGTGCCTGTCTAACTAGCAGTATATCCATCTTTACATTTCTTGGAAATCAATGTCACAGACTAATAATCCAATAAATGCAACGTCATATCAATTAAGCTGCCTCAAAACAGAAGGAATCATATACCTATCTAAGCATCAAAAACCTGATAAATTTGGCATTGTATTCTTTATCCATACAAAAACAATTCCCACAGCTCCAACAGTCCCTCACCTCTGGTTCAATGTACTCAAATTTTCTTCTGTGATGGCTCTTCTTCTTCTCTTTCTTGACAGGAGGCACATTGAAGACATAGTTCTGAGTATCTAGGGTTCCACCAGTCACGTACAGCATCAGTTGCGTCATGGCAACGCTGTCGTCATACCACAGATTCAGATCCACTGCCCATAGCTTCTGCTCTTGCTGCAGAAAGAGCAAAAACAGAACAATAAATAGAGTATTTGACATTTATATCCCTCATTTATAAAGTTGTAAAGCTGGCTCAATGAGGAAAACTCTCAGGTATGAGGTAATTTTGGGATCTATAAGGTGACAGTAACAGCATGTTAGCCAAAGTTACAAAAATAAATTATGTCTCCCAAAAATGAGAATCATCATTTGAAAGTTTTGTCCTCTTTGTCAGTATGCAACAAATAATCATGCAATATTTTTAGTTTCTAACAGATGTAATTGTCATTTATACAGTACGCTATGATTCTTTCGATGAATAAATCATATTTTTGTAAACATTCCCTATAAAAATACACCTACATGTAGCTTTACAAAATATAGTACAAGTCTCTATCAATATTTCCTTAAAACTGATCATTCAAACCTTAAATATTTTAGGATAATACAGTTTATCCTTTCCTTTTACAAATGGTAAACAAATTCCTATTTAAACAAATTTCTATTTAAACATGTTTCTTCCCACATCACACCATAAATAAATCTTTCAATGCATTCAATGACAGTTCCCCCGCCCCCCGGCACCCCTTCCAAAAAAAAAATGGTTTGACCATGAGAAGTAGAACTAATCAAAAACAATTACCATGGTTGGATCTATAAAGGTCACAAAGTCGATAGCAAAGTAGCCCAGTACCCCTCTCTGTCGGCAGCACTTAGCGATCTTCATGCATGCCTCATTGAGGGGCTTAGCATCCACTGATGACTGAGGTACAGACAGACCCCAGCAGTTAAAAGGTGAGTCCGCATGGATCTGATCTCCACATGAGATAATAGACATACGACCATTGGGTTCAATCAGCATGTTAACAGTGAGTGATGTGACGCTATCTGAAGGAGGACAGGCTTCAATCACACCACCTGTAGGGAGAAACAAAGACGTGTAAATATGGGGATCTCAAAATTTTCAAAAATGTGACTCACCAGCTTAAAATTGCAAACAAGCTGCCTGAATTTAATTCTTTATTCATTTATTTACTTTCATTTATTCATGAATTTAAAAAAAAATTATTTTATTGTTATTTTTATTTCATTTTATTTTATCATTATTTTTTAAATTTATTTCATTTTTTTTTTTTTGGGGGGGGGAGAGGGGGGGAGGGGGGAATGTATATTTCCTGAAACCAGAGATTCCAAACATTTATATGATACATGAAACTTCTAGTTCCTCCAGTAGAATAAGATCAGTCAGTAACATCTATTTATCTTTTTAGAATTATGTCAATGTCAAAACGTTTCTTTTCATAGAATTTGAAAAATAACACAGGAAGAGCAAGACATTTTATTAAAAAAATCACCATCCTCCAATCATTAGGTGGAAACAAATCAAATCCCTGATTCTTTTATCATAACAATGATATGCAAAACCATCTTTCTTAATAATTGTAAATTCATCCAAAGCAGTTTCATTATCCCTCTTTCATACATCATCTATCATACCTCTATCATGACAAATATATGAAAGCAGCTCATCCATCATAATTCTATCATAAAATCTTGCAAATACATTTTTTTCTATTAGCAAACTAATCCAATCATAAAAATTATTAATACAAAATCAGCATCACCATAAACTTTCTATAATAAAATGGATGTACATCCATCAGGCATTCTTCTATCGTAAAAGTTATAAAAGCAATGAATATGTTGTAATCCTCTCATAAAAATTAAGACTAGATTAGCCTACCCATTATTCTTTAATCATAAAAATCTGAATACAACAACAGCATAGCCATTACTCTGCTCAGATAAATATTCATTCATTGTCCTAGCATAAAAATCACAAATAACACACATTTTAATAGTTGATGGCAAGACTAATTAAAATGCCCTTAGGTTGATTCTTGTCAGTCTTTGCTGTTGTCTTCGTTGATCAATTTCTGAGCAAATAATTCCTTGCATAAAATCTAAAACACCCAAAGCATATCTTGACATCCTACCTTGGCTGAGGAATGCCTCAAGGAATTTCTCCCATGTTGGGAAGAGTTTCTTATTGACCGGTGTTCCATGTGTTGCTAGGATGTCAGGCATCTCAGCATGTATCTTGATAAATGCTGGCTCCTGTGTGCATACAAGATAGGCAATAAAAGGCTCAGATTTTAAACACATTTGGATTTTCATCATAAAACAGAGTACCTGAGATATTTTTACTATTTGATAAACAATGACTCCTGCATGCATACAGAACACAATAAAAGGTTAAGAAGCACACAAAATGAAAAACTAACATGCTCCCTTAGAAATAACATTGTAGAAGATGGCTGACACCAGATCAACTTATAACATAGTACTGTATATTCCACAAAATGCAAGTTCTTAATTCATATAGTTTCTTAAGTTTGAGGGGAGTTCATCTCAATGTTATTGTATTCTTTTAAATTTATATATTAGGTCTATAAAGGTAAGGGCACCATCTTTATTGATATCAGTCCTAAGGATTATGTTCTATGAAGAAATTAAAGCTTGAATAAATAATTAGTGGCTTAAAATGAGCAGTATCAGCTGGATATGATTGCAATGTTGGTCATACCTGTGCCCATTTCTTTTCCCACTTCTCTCCATATCTAAGTTCTTCTTTCTTAGCCCAGGCATGGCATCGAAGGTTAGGTGTGACATCACAATAGGCAATGCCACGCCCATCGAATTCATCGTCTAGCTTGAAGAGGTAGCGTTTCACATTGAGATTCTCAGTGACCAGCTGGGCAAGACTCTCATGTAGCTAATAAATAGAAAATGTATGAAAAAGAGGAGAACTATGTAATTTACTCAGTTATTTTTTTCAAATATGAAAAGGTGATGAGGCATACATTAATTCTTTCAACAAGAGGAGAAGTTCTCAAAAGGGACTACTTTGAGAATGAATTTATACAGAATTTATGCATAACTTTTGCTTGCTCTATAGAATACAGATTGAAAGAAGAGAAATTCATGTCCATTATGCACAAATTCGTTTTTACCTGTTGTATGCTACCAAATACACAGTGCAGAAGAACCATGTGTTTGTACATGTCAATCAGCAAATACACAAGTTTTGGGGGTTTTTTCAGAAGAAATCATGTTCCATTCATACTCATATTAAAAAATAACACATGTATATGTGAAAAAGGAGGAATTCTGTCCAGAAGAAATAGGGGTCCATTCACACCCTTTATATATTAAGGAACATGTTGTATGCCAGTGTAAAACTTAAAATTTCTTTTGCGAAGGCTACTTAGAAGTCCAACTATTGTGTTCAGAGATTTTAATGCACTAAGACCCATGGGCAGAAATATTATTTGATGGTGGCTCTTTTTTCATTTACAGTGACTTTTTCAAGAGTTTCAGGGGCTAATCGCCCTTAGCCCCTGCTTATTTTTTTCACTGTTTTATGCGATACACCCATGAAAAACAAAGAAGATATGTTGATACCTGTTGAATGCTATAGACATCATAGTCAGAGGGAGGAATATCAACTTTGGCACTGGTGAAGATTCTCTTAGAACCAGACTTAGTAGAATACAGATGAGATACCTCAGGTTCACTCCCCAAGATAGGTACATCTAGAGAGGAATAATGTCAAACAAAATCAAACATTATTGAAAAACAGGTACATATTTGCTCTAATGTTCTAGTGGAGATCTAACATATGCTATAAAAACATTTTCTCCAAGCTTTCTATTGTCAAAGATAGAGGGTAAGACCTATGGATGAGATCAGTGTGGAGTTAGATTGAGGGTTACAGCTAAGGTTTAGTATAGCGTTGAAGCCATGGTTGAAGTTTAGGAATTCCAATAGTATGAGGATTTGTCTGTGGAGCAATCATCACAGAAGTATTGATATAATCATTTTGAGGTATTACAATGCATACATGTCCATTTGTTTTGGTGGATCCATTACTTGTATTTTTTTTTTAAAAAGGGAACATGCACACTATGACAGCAAATACCAAGGTTATTGTGCTTGATACGAAATCTTTTAGTGATGATGAATTTCTGTAATCTCATTGGTCAACATGTCTTTGATAAAATCCCGTATTACCAGTGTACTCGGTCACAAATACAGACCATCCACTGAATATTTCCCGTATTCTGTGAATGAGGTCATATGTCGTTGTTGTTGTTCTTATGTTTTGCATTGTTGTTGATATTTGTGCTCATGCGCTAAATCCATCCCTGATTTCCCGTATTCTGTGATGACGTTATCATCACAACTGCGCGCATGCATGCGCTTGATCTTGTTGCATGCAGACAACAAACATGGCTGACAGCCGGCGATTTCAATATGAATTTGAATATGAATATGAATTACGTTTTCCTAACTTTATCAATGAGATTACACTACAGAATTCATGTAGATCTACACTTAAAAAGATAAAATCGTTACCCCCTGCTTGTTCTCACGAAATACGGAAATATCTACGGTTTGGTGCCATATTCCATTCGGCCTCTGGCCTCATGGAATATTGCAACAGACCGTAGATATTTGCCTGTATTTCGTGAACAAGCAGGGGGTAACTAATATTATTATTTGTACAAAGGGTTTTCAGGCGACCAGAAAAATTGGCATATCTCATGGTTTGCGCAAAAGTTCCCGGATGACCGTGCAATTTTAAAACAATATCTCATGGTTTGTGTAAAAGTACCCGGATGACCGTGCAATATATCTCCATATCTCATGGTTTGGGGTGCCCGTGACGCGTAAAAAAGTGAATACGCGCTTAAATACGCAAAGGTTAAGACAATGGATGCATGGGCGCAGCTCTTGCAAAATGCTTGGGTAAGGACTAAAATGTTTTTCTACTTGTGTTTTATGTCGAAGTCAATACAAAAACATAAGGACATGTAATGGTGAAAATTGAGGAACTAGGTATCATACAATTAATAATAATAATATTGAATGGCTTTTCTTTCGTGGGACACAAGGATATATTGTACTCGCTTTGAAAATATTTCACTCGTCGTGCCGACTCGTGAAATATGCTCATAGCTCGTGCGATATATTCTTGTATCCCACTCAAGGCCATTCAATATTATATAAATATCTACACATGTAAAAATTGTTTTATTCTTAAGGCTCGTTCGCATATGCTGCGGTAAACCACCGCAAAAACTATGTGGTGTTTTTTTGTGTAGTAAATGAATGGCAAGTGGGGATGCTTTACATCCCAAAGGTCCTACGCCAAAGGTCCTATGCCAAAGGTCCTACGCCATAGGTCCTATGCCAAAGGTCCTATGCCAGAGGTCCTATGCCAGAGGTCCTATGCCAAAGGTCCTATGCCAAAGGTCCTATGTCTACTTACATGACTTATAAGATACAGAAATGTGAAGTGCAGTATGCTTTTTAAAAAATCCACATTTCTTCTTTTTAGTCGGTTTACCATGGCTTATTTGAACAAGGCTTTATATTTCACTTGTCTGTAACTGAATGCTAGATCTTATTACCTAATATATCTGCCACAGCTAGATCATCCTTATGCATAACACCAGGTACTAAGTATGCTTCCTTGCCAACAATTAGATTCTGTATTCTCTCTATGGCTCTAGGGCTGTACTTCAAGAAGGTAGCTAAGCACATGCTGTGGGTCTGTAGGACAGAATTTATATAATGGACATAGACATACAAACAACATCATAATTAAATGAAATAGGCACTGACATGAATTGTACCTATGGGCACTCTTGCATATTAATGAGTAGTGAAAAGGGAATCTTTGTTTTATATAATATGTATATGTTATCATATTTCAATTATTCAGTATTACAGCCTGTTGACAGTGTTACTGCCCAGCAGTTAAGCAGTATATGACATATTATGAATATTTCTTTTGTTTCCGACTGGAATACTTTGATTGCAGATGCAACATGTATGAGAATTAAAGAATGACAAATTTTCATATGAGTAATATGATACCTTAAAACAGTATTCTCGAAAGTTGTAGACTCAATTGCAAAGAATTATATAGATCATGAAATAACAAAATACAATGTATGTGTTCTAGACTTACAGGGAAACTGTTAACTGCTTCAGGGACAATGATCTTAAACCTGGCAGCCATATCTCTTTGATCATCTACATTGCCTGTCTCTACAGCATCTCTTAATCCTAATAGCTTGTTGTAATACTGAAGAGTCTCGTCATTGAGAGTGACTGGAGAGATGTAGATCACCTCAACATTAGGATCTGGGGAGGAAAAATATTGAAAATAAATCATTTTTGTTGGAAAGCAACAATATTTGTTGGGAAAAAAACACAATAAGATGATATTGGTTCAATCTCACAACCTTCCTCTACATAAAAAATTGATTCCATCTATCCATATTTTTAGAAAATACCCCTGAATCTGTTCATTTGATATCAGAAAACTTCCCTTAATTATTCCTTCATGCCTCTATACCTGCAGAAAGAGAAGTTATATGCACAATACAACTTAATGTTATGAAACTGTTCAACTCATAGTGGAACAGATGAATTTAGGCCACCTACTGAAATTTCATCATTGCTGAAAAATATACAGTCCAGGATATTAGTTCATAACTATAATTTAAACAATATTTTTTTTAATAATAAACATTGTTTTAGAAAAAAAAATATATAGGCAGTATGAAACATTTTCATCAACTTAAAAAAGATTATCACAAGATATACATATAGGTATCATTAACAACAAAATAGTGCAATCCAGTATTTCCTTTGCTTTGCACTTCTCTAAAATGGAAGTCAGTGTATCAGCACATCAGCACATTTCCCACTTGCAATAGAGTCATGCATGTAAAACAAGAAGCCTACATTCCATACATGGCCTAATTCATACACAAAATCCTTATAAAATAGTGGAAAATTATCAGTTATTTCTACAAATGGTTGGATGGAGCTAGCTACTGACCTTGTAAATCACAGAGCCTAGCCATCTGCTGATTCTGCTGAATGTTGAAATCACCAATGGTGGAGCGGATCTTATGAGAATACCCTAGGGATGGAAGATGGATGAGAACACGGCGAGATTGCTGGATGCGATCCCAAGACTTCTGCAGCGTCTGTACCATGGTGACAAAGAGAAGTAAATTCGTTAAAATCTGTCAGTTCAAACAAGTTGATTTACATTTCAAATAGTGCAGAAATAGAGCTTCTCTTCAATAAATGTCTACCTCCACATTTTTTTTCAATTTGTAAGTTGAGTCTATTTTTGACATCAGCTGCTGATAAGTTTACATCTGTACCATCCTCAAAGCGTAGAATGTACAAGAAAAATCAAGTTTTACAATCAAGTTCCACTGTCACTTACAGTTGTGTATGCACTTTCAGCTATTTACCCTAGGGTTATTTCAATAACTGTAACAACAATAAAAACTATCATCACATGTCATAAAAGGCTATTTTAGCATTTTCACATTCTTACAGGTGGTGGAGACAGTTTTTTACTTGATCATTACAATTTGTCAGAAATATTCCAATCAAAGTCATATTCAGATGTGAATTACAGGCAGACAGGCACTACTTTATATAATACCTTTGCTCTCCTTCGGAAGGCATCTAGTTGATTCTTTCTAGTAATCTTTAGCTGTTGTTTGACCTTTGACATCTTGACATTCATGACCCATGATATTGCAATGACCCCTGCGGCCCACTTCTTGCGCCTGTACTCCAAATAAGCAGTGCGATCTTTGTGCCTGTGGAGGGATCGTGGAAAAGAGATATTTTACTTGAATAGCACAATTAAATATCCACTCATCAACAATACCTATGCATTTAAGTCTGTATTATCAAAAAAAAAATCTTCTTTTAAAATCTGGACTGTACCCTAAATTAAGCCTTTTGTCAATTCTTTTTCTTTTCTAAATGTAATCAGAGACATTGGAAAGAATTTCTGCAAATCTGGAGTCCAGAAACTATTCTGGAATTTATACTGATAATTTATACCCACATTTATTATTATTAATAATAATAATAATAATAAACCATACTTGTACAGTGCATAACACATTACATAAGTATGTCTCTATGTGCTTATTTCAATACAATATTCCATACTTAAGAACCCTATCTTGGTCTATAAAAACTTGAGAATATACTGAGAATCTTATGCTCACCTTCTCCATGTAGCTTGTATCTTACTAACAGCCATATGTTTACCATCAGGAGCCAGGAATCTCCTACCAGGTTGGTTCATGATAGTGCTTACATCATCAATGTTCATCACAACACTCAAGAGGACATCCTTGCTTGGAGGTCTGTTCAACTCATACTCAATGGCAAGATCAGCAAGTCTGGGGGATAAAAAAAAGAATTGGATTGATGACTTTATTCATTTCACCTGACTACTAGTACTAAGAAAGCAAGTATATTCTTGCTGGTAAGCAACCAGGGGGACCTTCAACTTCAGGTCCTATTCAGGGGCTTGGTAAAAAGGATCAATGCCTCAACATTGGGCAATAGACTAACGACTTGGTTTTGGACCTAAGACCTCCCAGTTACAAGACCACTGCTGTAACGCTGAACCATCACGCCTCCTTAGCTTGGCATACTCATTCAAAATTGATCTTGTGATATATGATATTGTATAAAAGAATTGTTGGTAATCACTTGTATTTCCATCTAACATGAAAAATATATGAGATAAAAACAAGACGTCAAGACTACAAGCCTCGGAACATTTATAGTATTCTTACTTGTCTCCATTGATGAAAGCAATAGGGATGGCGTAATTAGTGAGAAGCTTCTGAAGATATTTTAGGATGGTGACGATGTTACCCCAGGAGAGACAATAATGCTGCTTGAAGCCTAAGTAATCCTTGGTGTGATCTCTTACACGCCCATGCTGCACCACAAACCGATGACTCAAGTGCTTGAACTCACTGGCAGGGGTGGTGGGAGGGGGCTGGAGGAGGAACAGAAAGAGAGTTATTACTCACATAAAAGAACTTTAGCGAAAGGATTTCTTCAGAAGCACAAGACACACTTGAATGGTTCAAGTAAGAAAGCAAAATTTCATAATGAAGCTCCAGCCCTAATGTAGAGGCAGTAATGTTCATTACAAATATTGATATGAGACCCAAAATGAGAATTAATGGTATCTTGAAGTTTCAATAAAAAATAGATACTCACCAATGGCTCTAGTGCTTTCACACTGACAGCAACCAAGTCCTGTGACCTGTTAGACTTGGCTGATTGACCCCTTGACCTTGGTGATGCCCAGGTCATGTTCTCATCACTAGGACCAGTCTGTAATGTCTTGGGAGTGTTAACGTTCCCCCTTAGGGCTGAGGCCTGATCTCGTGGTGCATTCAGGATATCAGAGTCCAGCTTCACGGCAGCCAGGCTGTACATACCATCTGAGAATCACAAGAAATAAAATGATTTTTATATCTAACAAGGTTTAATCTTAGGCTCTGGTGAGAACTTGACAGGTCTAGAAAGTACTTAACAGAACACGAAAGGAATGGACATTATTTTTTTTATCTTAACATTTTGCAAATTGTGTTGAGATTTTATTAAGTGCTTGTTTTTCATTTTGTTAATATGTATACAAATTACACTAAAAATGTTATATTGCTACATTATATCATTATTTACAGTCTATTCTCTGTAAACCAAACAGCAGTAATACCAATCTTTTCAACCCTATCAAGCTGACATGTAGCTCACCTCCAAATGGTCCAGAGCCAGCTTTGATCTCTTTCTTCTCCTGAGGGTCATGTAAGGTCACTAATCTTTGTCTGACTGGGCTGGGGTCAAGGGTCAACTCAGCGGCAGGTGGGATCAGACCCCTCTCCATGAGGCTGAGAATGCCTTTCTTTGCATCTTTCTCTGTGATAGGTGGAGGTAACATCTAGCAGAGAGAGAGAGAGAAATGGAAAAATAAATAGAAATGGAAATGAACTATCATGTGAATTGAACCACCAAAAATGTATATTTTCAAATGTTCACCATTGAGTTTACTTACATGCATGAACTTTATGTAACTATTTGAAGAAATGCTATAAACTACTCAATTACCTATTTATCTATACAATACAACTCAGTTCATAAGCTTTATCTTTCAATCATAACACATAAAACTTGTACTAACTTACTTTGGGAAAATTACCAACTTCAGGAGTTGATACATACATTTTAAATCAACCTTTAATGCTTGAATGATGAAGTTTCAAAACATTAAATACAAAAGTTTTCTCCTTCCATGCCTTGTGCAGCAAATCCTGACTTAGACTTTGAGTGTTGAACAATGTTTACGGACTAAGAATGGCTACATTTTTCCTCCTGAAACAGAAACAGGTATCTTCATTGTAAAATATATTCCCATGAAACATATTTTGCCTAATGAAACAAAGTGTTACAAGTCAAACTTTAACTCTTGAAATTTCTTTAATGCCATCTGTCAAAAAACTTTGTGGTACAAAAGTGGTTAAAGACAAGACCAACTGAACAATGTACAAATAAATACATACCTGACTGGGAAAACAATGAAATCAAAAGTTAACATAGAGGCATGCTTACCTGTGGATCAACTCTGTTAGCTTTAGGTAATACTGCTAAATGGTCTACGTTTGAACCTATTACAACTTTTTGTGTAGGAGGCTGCACAGAAAAGATAGAAATGAAAAAGTATAGTGTGTTATAGCTAAGCATCTTTTTATATTGTCATCAATCTCCTTTCAATTATCTAATATGAATATCATGAAGATGTTAAACATTTATAACAAAAACATCAATCAACTTATATTTTACAAAGCACAATAATGTGCTGGTAAAAACTTTCAGAGCTAAGTGCTGTGGGCATATCAGATATCTGTCCTAATTTTGCCTCTTATGGAAGTGTAAGTGGACAGATATCAATGCTTCAACAAAAGGCGGTAAGAAATCTGACAAAAGCAAAAATAGGTAAATTTTTCTTTTATTAAACACGTAAACAAAAATCTCTTTGTTTGCAACTTTCCATTATTCCTTTCCAAGCAGTTGAATTCATATTTGTGCACTATGTATTACAATTTTTAGTATTTACAAAATACAGTTAAATAAGACATGTAAAAAGCACAAACTAGATTACAAATGAAAGAAATATCATTGTCATCGTTTATATCTTAGCACAATAGATAAGATTATATTTTTTACTTTATGTCTGAATGTCAGCAACACAAATCCTACTGAGTGTGTTACCTGAGACATTACATTAAACAAACTTTAAACCCTATCATATCTTTCAAGGTAAATAAAAGGTAGGATTGAAAAGATCAAAACATAATATACATGTCCTTATACACTGCTAAACGTATAAGATAAAGACCATAAGGAGAAAGATAAAAGCTGGCTCTTGCTTGCTTACCTTGTGTTTTCTCTTGTCTACAATGATAGGAAGTGATACCCTGTAGTTCTCACTGATGACCTTTCGGTTTTGACTGTTGGTTGGGTCTGATAATAGCTTCATGTTCAAATTGTATTTACTCTAAAACAAGACAAATCAAACAATACATGAAGACAATGAACTATACATATCCATGGACAAAAGATGCAGAGAACTACTGTCATCATGATAATTCTACATCATGCTGACATGGGGCAAAGAAATACTATAATATACATGTACTAGTTTGACGCTATCAGTAGAAAGCTTTTGAACTGACTTTTTTTAGTGCAACCTAAAATGACACTATAAAACTTTCATTCAATCAAAAATAACATACCAGCATTTAATTTAGGGTACTACTGAGTGTTTATATCCATAACCATCAAACTCTGCAGATTTTGTCAAGAATGGTGACTTAGACAATACCAGACAATACCATAGATTAACAAAAAACAACATACACATTTCAAAGGCCAAATCATTTATTTTCTACTATCTTTAGTCTGCCATATCAATTCTGACTCTCTGATTCTGATAGTTACAGAATGACAATAAAAGAATGCTTACCTGTTGACCTGGTGAGGGACCAAATGGACCTCCTCCTGCAGATGGCTCAATCGCTGTGAGACGATTAGACTTCCTGAACATATAAAGACATACATTGAATTGAGTCAATACACTTTACATCTCACAAGTGATTGCTTGATGAATTATCAGATTAATGCCTCAACATTTCACTATTTTTCAATAGAACTGCTGATCAACATCATTACTGAAAACATAGTATTTGCATGTTTCATTGTGATAGATGTAACAGCCAGGAAGGGGGAAGCAGCAACAAATAATGACTGGAATAAGTCCATTGTAGTTCAATTTGACTGAAATTACGTTACTGAAAACACATTATTCATTTTTAATGGATTAATAAACTGCTTGTGCTCACATTAAAATAGTGCATCAAATTATCATGCATCATGTAATAAAGACTATTTTCATGGTGTATCTGTATTACAAGGCTGTTGATCTTCCATTCATTGCTGGAAATGTTTCTTATCTCTTATTTTCTGCTTTTTCAAAATACATTCATTACTGGGAATATTTCTTACCGATCATTTCTGCCGTATTTGCTGGACTCATTCACTGTGCTCAAGTCCCATATTGCCTCTCTGTAATACAAAAAAAAACAATAATGAAATTTGATTGGTCTTCTTTTGTATAACAAATCAGAATACATTAGCAGCACACACTCAGTGTCAACAGTGACCTAAACTAGTGGTTTCTCATATTCTATTACACTATTGGGGAAATTCTAGCATTGCAAGTTGGTAATAAGTCATAGGCTGTGAGCAATAAAAACAAAGAGATTTTTAATTGTTTTCAGCTGTCAAAATAAAAATATGATTTATCATTATGACTCAGTTATAGCTGTAGCTTTTCAAGTAATGAAATTCAAAAGTACAATAATTTACATGGTATTTTTTCCCCTTCTATTTCTTCACATACATTTTTGTAGAACTTTTTTCAAAGATAACCAATTTGCAAAAAAAATTAAACATCATGGCTAAACTATTGATACAGGTAACTTTTTTTTTTTTTTGGGGGGGGGGGGGAGGTTCAATTAAACTTCATAAACCAATACAATCAACAATATAAAGTATTGTGAACTCACTGTGAGAAAGTTGGTTCATGAATCTTTGTCTTGGAATCAACCGATGGTAGAGTTGTCACTCTGTTGTTTACTACATTCAGGATTTTCTCTGACTGTTCCTGTGAGATATAATCAACACACAATATCAATTGGATTGTTACAGTGAAATACAATTACAGCAAAGATATGATATGATTTCAATATAATGAACAAAAATAAATATTACAAACACAGTAAAAAAAAATCACCTAGGACACCCCCAAAACTAATCAATATACTGATTAGGTAAGAGATGTCTAAATTTTCATGTAATCATGATGCTCTAGAAAGAGAGAGAGAGAAAGAAAGAGAGAGAGAGAGAGAGAGAGAGAAGAGAGAGAGAGAGAGAGAGAGAGAGAGAGAGAGAGAGAGAGAGAAGTGGAGGAGGGGGAGAGATAGGTGAGTCAGAAAGGCATGAGTAACAAAAGAGTAACTCACAGAACCAAAATGATTACTAAGATAGGGAAGACTTAGAAATAGATTACCACGCACTTCATAGTCTTCTTAACTTAAAGTAAAAAACTCCCGTTTTCTTAAACTGAATGCTGCTTAAAAGATAGACAGGCTCCTCTATCTGATCCAATCTCAATTCTACACACAATAGAATAACTAATCAACAAAGGGTATTTATACAAATGTACAATGGAGCTTATACTTGTGAGCAAAGAGGATTAAAGTACAATCTACAATACATGGGATCATCTCTCTCCTCTCTCTCTCTCTCTCTTTACTGCTTCAAAGCCCCTGTACTTTAATTTTGTTTTGTTACTTGAGTTCTTAGGCCCTTCTGATAATTGGTTTGGTGTTCTCACTGGCTGTTTCTTTTTATTTTAATTCTTGTATAAAAATGTTCAATTGTGGAATAATACAGCTAAAATTTATAAGTAACATCATTAGCTATTCCTACAATGTACCATAGATTTTTTTTTGTTTTTTTTTTTTTTTTTTTTTTTTTGGGGGGGGGGGGTTATCTTTCTATCATTCCCCAGAGATAACATATAATGTAATGTGTCTGCACCCATGGTTTACCTTAATTCCATCCTCTGCTTTCTGAATAGCATTCTCCAGGAGCTGAATGTTGACGAGTTCTCTGGTTCCTCCAGCAAGACTCTTCTGAAGAAGCTCATCTCGGAGATGCTGCAAGTCCTCTTGAACCTACATAAATCAGAGACAAATCACAGGAAAGTTCATGACAGTAATAAATATAATGTGCAGCACACCTGTGTGAATGATTCAGATCTAGATATACACCAATTTTGATCATGGCCACTAGATGGAGGTGCATTAAACACTATTAAATTGTTTACCACCGTCAATATAAGACATGAAAAGACGTGCCCTTGCTTTGGAAAACATGACACAAACAATATAAATTGATGTCATCGAAATATGACATTCCTAAAACACTTAATTACTTTGTGTCAAAACATAATCAGTCATCCCATTGTCAGACATCACTTAAACATCTTCATTATCAGAAAATAAATTGTCTTCTTTGATTTCCATATTTTCTACTCACAAACTGAAAAGTCTGTGTTTATTCTGGGCTACATCATGAAATATGCAACCACATATTCAGTGTGCATGCTGTAATAAAATGTGTGTAATTTTTTTTTTAACAGACATGTACAGTGGAGTATCTAGGGATTGTGGCACCCAGGACAAACAATTGAGTTGCACCCCCCCCCCCCCCCCCCACCTGCCCAAATTCACCTTAAGCTAGGGGGAAAAGCGACCGAGCAGCAGATTTTTTTGCATTTTTAACCCCCTAAAATGCACATTTCTTTGCATTTTGCCAGGAAAATTCGCAATTGAGCACTGTAACTGAGGGGTAGACGTAGAGATTTAAATTTTGAACGTTGATTAGCAGGTTTCTGTTCACTC
The DNA here is from genome assembly GCA_025618425.1 of Heliocidaris tuberculata. Taxonomy (NCBI): domain Eukaryota; kingdom Metazoa; phylum Echinodermata; class Echinoidea; order Camarodonta; family Echinometridae; genus Heliocidaris; species Heliocidaris tuberculata. The sequence goes on along the minus strand of CM046839.1, from coordinate 41,159,716 downwards.
TCTTCTCTAAGGGGTACAGAATTAACAAAAACCCTTGAGAATAATCAAGGAATTTTAGTAAGGCGACTGAAAAGTGAGATTTTCCTTAAATGTTGAACCTCTGCAAATACTACTTTATACACTTAGACAAATTGTATATTGGGGGCTCAATATTTAACAAGATGCTGATGAATCTTACAAGATAGCGAGCAAAGCAACAAGAATTAGACAGGTCTACATTTTATTTTTCAAATTTTAAACCCTTTAAAAATGCTATTTATAAAACTATTTCATATATTACGGGGGGCGTGAAATTATGAGATCCTAAAGCAACATGTGCTAGGATTAAGAAGCGAAGTGACCGAGTTTTAGAAAATTTACACATTTTCAGACCTCAAAAACTGTATTATTTATGCACTTACCCTGCAGACAAGGGGTGCATAAAATCATAATTTTTCTTCATTTTCTCCTCATTTTCTTTCTCTATTTTGGGTTTTTTGCGCCCCCTTCAAGTGCCGCCCGGGGCACATACCCCTCTGCCACCTCGTAGATACGCCACTGGACTTGTATCAATTAGATATCATTCTTTACATCTACTCTGGGTCTGAGACCAACTTAACATCACAATCCCAAAGACATCGACTCAGTTTCAAACATTAATGGTCTGATCAAAGACCAAGTCAGTTTGTACAAATTGTAGGTGAAGACGAGAGTGACCACATGGTCTATATTAACTTAAGAAATGATAGCCAATTTAATATGAACTTGATGGTGGCATGAACATGGTGAAGTAGCCTAATGTAGAACTGCGTTGGATTGCGTAAAATAAACCACTGATGTTTGTGCAGAGCAAAGTCGTAGAAATCTATCTTATATGGTGGTGGATCCAGTGTCCGAACACTTTTCAGAAAATCAACGATAGCAAATTAAATATCATAAAAATATCTGTCAAACTTACATAATGAATGCTCAAAGTCCTACAGAAAGAGAAGTTGATGGAATTTTAAAAAGACAACGTAGATTTAATACGATATTCCCTTCCGAGTGAACCCCTTCCCAACGACGCGGTGTTTTGGTCCCTTGAAAAAGGTACTGTATTTCTGAACGTTTGAAACCTATGGGAAAAAGACACAACCTTTGTTTCAATAGTGTGGTTTTCATACGCGTAATCCCACGCGTATGAAAACCCTTTTATAGGTGCTTAACTTTACACGTACGGTAATACAATCTGTTCAGAATTACAATCCTTTTTATAAATAACTTAAAACTAAAGTCTGGTTTAATCTTGTAACATTTAACTTCATCAATAAAGTCTTAGTAAATAAATCACACAGTGTATAGTGAATAAACAAACCTTCACAAGAATTTCACCAACATCTTCTGGCCGTCTATCAACAACCTCTGTCATTTTCTTTTTTAATGTGATGCTGAAATAAATAATTTATTCCGACATCCGTGTGTGTTCACACTCACAGGCTGTGACTGTCAACCTAAAATCATGCACTTCGACAGTTGTTTCAGGCCTTGTTAAGTCCTGACAGTTCAAATTAGAGAATGAAAATCTACATCTTCATGCTTCAATCTCAGACTCAGTGACATGTGAAATATAAATCTTGTGGTGGTGTAGAATTTAATCAATAGTATCTGTGTGTAGTTTCCGATCTCTCCAATACGAGATGACCTTTCACCATATAATCGTACGTATCGCAGCAACATGTCAACAACTGCGGTACGCTGCTCTCCTATTATTACATACTCCTCGTGCTTAAAGCTCAAATGGTAGGGAGAGCGAAATAATATTTGCACACTTTGCAACGTAGGTGGCGCTAAAACAAAACAAAAGAAGGGGCGTGTTATTTTGTGTGAAGAGTTCCCTTTTCAATTCAATTCAATTCAAAATGAACATTTATTTCCATCTTCAATTAAACAACCAATCAACATTCAGAACATTGTATAATAAACTGCAGAGTAAAATAAAGGTAGTCGTACAAAAGACTGAAGACTAAATACATGTGGTTCTGCTAACAATGTGGATGGGGGCACACACAGAAAAGCAAAAGCTTGAGTTAGGTGCGCCTACAACATTGAAACAATGAATAACGATACACATGCATGTGCAGAAATTATGCACATGTACATACAATTACAGATGTACAAACGAAGAAACAAAGGAAAGAAAAGAAAAGAAAGAAGAAAAATCCAGGACTGTTATCAAAAGGCTTGTATGGCCCTTAATATTACTGTATGTGCTGTTTCTCTATTACTATTACTGTTTCTCTCTCTCTCTCTGATCGTTTAATTGCACTGGTGTGCTCTATATGATTAGAAAGCTTTTTTCAGTAACCCATTGCTAATTACATAACTCTTTTCATTCTTTTTCTGTCCCTTGACCTTGGTTAGTTAAGTTTTCTTTAAAATCTCATGCTATATGCCTCGTTTCTTGAAAGGTTTTTTATAACAATAATTTACAAGTGTTTTATCGTTTAATTTTGGTTTCCAGTTTGTTCCCGTGTCAAAAATGTGAAGAAAAAAAAAAATTCCAGGATGAATTGTATGACCCCTGTAAATTATGAAATGTTTGCATATTTCCTCTTGACAAGTGCTTCAACTTCTTTTATTTCAAATAGGGCTTAATAACAATCCTCTTTTCCTTCTTTCCAATAACTGTCACTCTTACGTTTTCCTTTCTTTCTTTCTTTCTCTCCCTAACCCTCTTTTTCTATTTCTTTTTCACCCTCCAACCTTCTTTCTTGGCAGTATGCTGCTCTTTCACTGCTCTTACCCCCCCCCCCCCCCCTCCTCTCTCTCTCCACTTACACTAAATTGTCTTTAAAAACATCTACACACACTTCAGTCCTACAACACAAATAAGTTAGCAATTGATTGCCATTTCCAACTTGACACTAAGTCATTTTTTTTTATACGCAATAGATTGAAAAATAACAATCGTACGAATGATTGATTGGTCATATGATTTGGACACAAAACTCTCAAATTCTATCTTTTATGAATGAAATTATGATAAGCTAGCTGGTGGCTATAACATGCTATTAAAGTGTAACAATCATCAAAAATTATTTTGTTCTCTATGTTGGGGGTTCCATGTATATTTGAAGTATGAGCTTAAAATGTTAATTCTATAATGAGATATTGCAAATTTAAACACCTTCTAAATAGACATCACAGTAGACTAGTCGACGCACCTGTACGCACTTGCACACAATGTTGGCAAGTGGAAGTTCTGTTCCGCGCGAGGGGGTTTGATATAATCCTTCATTTTCTTCATACTCCTTCACCGTTAACCAATAGAAGGTCAGATAAAGCATTTTGAGGTTAATTTCATACATCCTAGCAGTACACAAATTATTTCATTAGGTGATTGGTACACTTTAAGCATCTCTAACCACTTGAGCAATTCAGTGGTTCATATGTGAAAATAAAATACCCTACTCATAAATTTGCTTACATATGATTAATAAGCTGCATTTGTTTCTCATTATAATAATACATAATACGCAACAAAAGTAAATATCAATATTAAAGACAATCTCTTTATTCCAACAGATCACAAATCTGTATCCTGAATGTTGTGTAATCATAATATAAGGAGTCACATAACAACCTCTCACATATATAGTCAATGAAAGATAGCCTTGCATGAGTCCCTTTGGAATGAAGGACCACATCATCTGCCAATTTTCACTAAAAGCTGTCATAATTAATCATTACTTCTGATAGAATTTCTTCAAGAGTATGGCTCTTCAGTTCAACAACAAAAATAAAATATTGGGAGATTCATATCCATTTAAGCAAAATTGCCATAAAAAGAGGTTAAAAAGATTGGGAGGGACACGATGGCCCCCTTAAGATCTTGGCTTTGGAATGACCGTCAAGATCAAATTGTGAAAATACCTCCAAATTATGTAAAGAACGACACCATATTGTCGATATCACTGAAATTGTGAATTATTTTGTCAAGTATCAAAAATTATGCAAATTATTTTCCTGAAATATTCATTATTCATCATGAAAGAAATTACGTATGAAAGAATTACGTACAAAGAGGAGCTGGGGTGACAGAGCATTTACTGCTGCTGCACCCCGGCTTTGGAACTCCCTACCCCACTCAATTAAAATGGCATCCACTCAAAAAAAAAATTTAAAACACTTGAAAACATATCTCATGTCAGATTATTTTGGTTAATTTCTATAATTTATTTCACAATGTTGCCTATTTAATACTACTCTCTCTTATATAATTATCTTATCTTTCTTAGTATAATTATAATGTATGTTTGTTAGGCGCCTTGAGCATCCCTTGGGATGGACATGTGTGCAATATAAAGGATGTTATTATTATTATTATATGCTGAAGGAATCCTGGCCTACGTTACGTAGCTTTTTGTGCAGAATGTTGTAAAAACCTTATGCATATGAGCCCATAAATCTGAACTCCAGTCTCCAGACCACTTCAGATTAAGAATTAAAACAGGGGTCCAATGCAAACAGCCCCCAACAATTTCAATCTGGACTGTCAGTGAAAAAAAGTAAGGGGAAGCCCTGCATACATCAAGGTCTTTAAGGGATACATTGTAGATTCATCATAAGTCACTAAGAATTGGAGGAATACTACCACAATCCATATTCCCGGTTCCATATGTCTCAGCACTTATTAGTCTTGCATAAAGGTCTCTTCATCTTTCATGCCATATGCATCATTGACTGCATACTAAATACCTCATGTAACATAACAAAATTTTGTAATCTGTTGCAGTTCTTCATTCCATGATAGTCCAGTGGAACTTGTCAAGCAAAGTTGATCATTCATTCTGCTATCTATGCTCAATTTCATGAATTTCCCCATCACTGGCCACTTTCCTTCGCTTAGCTTCCGTGATCTTCTCCCCCCAGTACTTTATACCCCCCGTAGCCCTCAACAGTTCATCCAGACGTCTCTCCTTCGCCTCCCTCTCTGCCTCTAGCTCTGCTAGCCTATGTTTCTCCAGGGCTTCCATGTGTTCTCCATGCCAGGTCTCCAGGATGGAGGTGTAGCAATCAGCATCCTTACGTTCTAGGTCAGGAAGCCTGGTGGTGATTTCTGACTCCAGGAGCGAGTCCAGGGTGTCTCCTGTCACTTTGCCTTGGTCAGTGAGCATCTTGATGGTGCTCTGAATCAATGGAGAAAATATTGATAACCCATTAACCCTTTGGAAATTTAACCCAAAACCAACTAACTATATAACCACATCCAGGCTATACAGGGCTTTACTCTTCTCTTTGGTGAGATGGGGAATTGGACAGAAGGCTTTACAGACAGAGACATTATTCACAGCATTCAGCCCTGCAAAAGTCATTAAAATTTCTAATCATAGTGCAACAAGATAGTGAAAACGATTTTTGCACTTATATACAGAGAGAAAAAAAATTGCTGAAACTAGGATTACATCTCGTATGTATTTGAATGTGAATCTGAATGTGTTATCACCTACATAAATTTGGTAAGATACCAGTACATTAAAAAATTTACTTCTACATCTTCCCCTCTGTACGCCTTACCTCTTCTAATCTTTGTAATACAAGATTTTATACTGATTGCAATCTTTCCTTTTGCTCTACATGTATTTCTGGTAAAATAGTCTTCTACCTATCAAATAATTTTTGCTGTTACAGCTCTACTTCCTTGCACCTTCACAAACTTATATACATAAGCAAAATTACATGTATGTTATTGTTAACCTACGAAATACAGACATACCACATGTTACCTCATTTGAGTTTAAGAGCTCTGTATTCTGATCCTCCATCCCTTGTAGAATTCTTGCTATACTGTCAAGCTGTATTGCAAAGAGATCGAGATAACTTTCTCAATAAACATTTCTTTTCAAAACAATGCCATTCTGAGCAATTTTCCAAACCACAGAGTTACTTTAAAGTGAACCAAAGGATTCATATTTATCCTGCTATAATTCATTATCAAATGTCAAGTATAAATCTTTTATTCCATAATGGTATTAAAATCAAATATCAATGTCTTATACCGACAGACAGACAGCACCATCTTTCTTGGTTCAAATAATAAATGGTGAAATTTTATCACATGTTTACATCAGTATTTCCTAATTTATCCAAGAGAATGAACAATAAAAAAGACAACAGTTATGTCATGGGGTATTCTATACTCAGGGATAATTTACAAATAGCCAGGTCAATACTGTCACCCCAGGTTTTGATAATGGTTCCATTCTACTCACTGCTTCTTGGGCAATCTTGGATCCATCATTCTGAGTAGCAGTCTGCAGTACCCTGATAGCCTTGTTGATATCACCAGTCATAGCATAACCTATAGCATGGTAGCTTAGAGCTAGGATCCCTTCCACACCACGGCTAGCATCAGCTAAAGTCATTCCAATGTCCCATCGTTCCTCCTGAACAAGCAACAGTGGAATCCAGATTAGGTATATTAGAACGTTTACAACAACATTAGAATGTTTCATTGTTTGCATCAGAACATTGTCTACTCAGAGCCAGAAGAGTGTTAACTCATATCATTTGACACAGAATTAATGACATTCTGGTTCTTAACAGAAAATATCAATCTGTACAACAAGCACAATAAAGAGAAAATCTGAAATGAGAGGGAGAGCTGCGAGGTCAACGGGCATGTGCCAAATGCATCGTCCCAAAGAGCAAAAGCCCCTTCACTGTCACTGATTATACCAGTGAAGGACAACATAAAAAAAGAAATGTTCAACAAATGACATTGGATACTTAGAGGAGAAATTTGATGACAAGAAAGATATATTCCTTATGGTGGGATACAACTAAAATGAAAGGACCTTTGCGAGTTGATTTTTATCAATGTTTGTCCTATGAATCAAGCAGAAATGCCTCCTGTATCACCATAATTTTTTTTTTAATGAATTAAGGCCTTCCGTTACTTCACTACCATACTAACAAATCAATAATAATGGTTTTTGGCTGTTGTTTTTAAAACAACATATAATTAAAAATTACAACATTTGCAGAATACTTGCCTCAGGAACCTCTCCCATCTTCAGGTAATTATGGCAGGCACATAGAGATAGGAGTTGAGATAGAGGACAATTCTCTAACGTCTCTTCATTCATCATTACTACAGCAACATCACAAGCACCTGTTATAAAAATATACAATTATGTATTAGTGAGGCACACTAGAAAACATACCATGACCAAACAAAAAGTTAGTCTTTCTCATTATCATGGAAATATAAGAAAATAACAGTATCACAGAAATTAGAAAACTGTATTGGTAAATCCCAATTTCTAACTAGCAAACTCAGACATTAGATCATACCAGGAGGACACTCTATGAATAATGTGTATGGAAGATGCAGTATCAGTCTACATAGCAAGAAGACTTTTCAGTTAACGTAATGTTTCCCCCTAAAAGAGTCCAGTCAATTTCTTGACAATAATGATAAACCAGTCACTAATCAAAATTATGAGTAGCGGACCTCTCTTCAAGGCCCTTCAACCTTGAAATTGTATTAAATGGTGTCAACGAAGAATCTTTGGTAAAGAAATGTTGATGAATGGCCAGCAGGTTTTACCTTTGATATCATCAGCTCTTAAGAATGTATCCAGTAGGAGATTATATGTGTAGTTTTCAGGGAAGAGTCCATAGTCTCTCTGCAAAGGAACAAAACATGCGTAACTGTTAACAGAGGGAAATAAATTTAAAGAAACATGTACATAACATTAGCATTGCATTATTCCTGCACTTGATAAAAACTCTTTCATCTAAATAATTCATTATTTTAATTGGGTTCCAAAAGAAATTGCAAATGCAAAAATCTAATTTTCATGAATATGATCAAAGATTTCTCATAGTGATATATCAATTTACATATTGCCCAATAATTCAAAATTCTGAAAATATAAGGCAAGATGATATTACTTTCTTTCCCTTAGAAACCATAGATCTACTGAAAGGGGAAAAAACCTATATGCCACATTCATTGCAGCTACTTACCTTATTTTGTAGGACCTTGAGAGCCTGTTTAGGGTTACCTAATTCCATACATAGTCTTAGCCATGAATGTACTGTTGATGGTCTAAGATGATGGGCTACTGGAGAATGTCTGTAGCTGTTTGTAAAAGAGATATAACCAGGTTTATAAAATCAAATATTTGTTGATATTTTGTTGGGCTAGCCTATGTCAATTAGTACAAGTTTGGTTTGAATCTTTGAAATTCTGCATTTGTCACTACCAGAACTCCAGATTACCTTACAGACAATTATTTGAATGTATTATTTCTTCCTCAGATTATTTACTCCTTATAAACCTTCCATGCTATCAAATAGGTTGCAGGACAAAAGTGTGATTAAAGAGGGGTGTTCAAACTCACCTATATAAGTACCCTTCAGCAACATCCAGTTCTTCCTTATCGTACACATTGTCAATGTACTGAGTTAAAAGAAAAATGAGTACAGAAACAGGTGATTCATTTTTTAAATTTCACATGGGAAGGAACAAAAGAGAATCCTGACAGTGTATATGTATATAGCAGAAGTTGGATTATAATTCAGATTTCTTTCACCTTCTTTCCTACACCCATCAACTAATTGAATTGCGCTACCTGCTCATTGTAGTTTCACCACTTCAAACATAAAACATATGAACTCATTCTAAATAAGAATAGACTTAATTATGAGTTGGGAAAATTCCATACATTGCAAAAGTCTGATTCATGCCTATCAGCATATATTTAAAAGGAACAGTGAACACAATGGCAAATCTCATGTTTTCAAAAATTATGTGCTATACTACCTTGTGTAATTCAACAGACATGACTGGTTCCTTCAGATCATAAAATGCTCGGTCTAGGTTGATCTTCATTTCATCTGCAACAAAGAAAAAACAAACTTATTAAGGAACTAAAATTTCATGCTTTTTGTTATTTAGGTTTAAAAACTTGCTGGAGATGCTAGGGTCATGGGTTCGATCCCTGGCTTGGAACTTCTGTCCTTGAGCAAGGCATTTTACCTGTAGACATTGCTTCTCTCTAAACCAGGTTAAATGGGTACCCCGTAAAGGTGCAAACATCAATGTGGTTGGATTTGTGTGCACCCCTAAAAAGGTAACTGGCTGAAATGCTCCCAAGGGGAGTGTAGCGGGTGCACAGTAATACATGTCTTGAATCATACTTGAATCCTGTGACCTCGGTAATAACACTGTAAACGCTTTGGTCTGTCATGTTGTAACTTGTAACACAATGTTTAAGAAGGAGTTACTATAATTACTATTATTACGTTATCTTGTCTACACATATGGCAAGTAAAAAAAGTACTTTTAAAATAAAGATTTGCATCTTTAGATTATAAATTTTCAAGCTTACCCATATCAACAACGATCCTCTCTCTATTGATCCAAGTCTCATCAGCATGATAAGCATCAGAAAGCAGAGTCCTTTTGGCTATATTCAATAACAAGTTAATACAATAAATAAATAATAGATTCATCAGAGGCTCAATTCTGACTGAAAATTTTGGTTGCCCTTTCTGACAACCAGATTTGACTATATTGATTGTTTGATGGCCTGCACTTCAGTGTAGGTGGCCTGAATTAACAAGAAAATACAAAGATTTTTTAAATGTTTCTTGTTCTGCATTTGTGCGTATTTTATCATACTTTGGTTGACTGGTGTCTTGACACCTGACTTACTCTGTCTTTATCATTCTCTCTCACTCTCTCAATCTTATCAAAATTTAAATAAAGTTTTATTTCTCAAGACTTCCAAAATTAAGAATATCTAAAGGATTACTTATTCAATTGAATGGCAATCATGGCATGAACATGAATAGCACCAGTAAGAATCTTCAGGATTGAAGGAGGCAGATGGTCACAGAAGAAGAAGGAAGAAGAAGAAAGAAGAAGAAGAAGAAGAAAGAAAAAGAAGAAGAAGAAGAAGAAGAAGAAGAAGAAGAAGAAGAAGAAGAAGAAGAAGAAGAAGAAGAAGAAGAAGAAGAAGAAGAAAGAAGAAGAAGAAGAAGAAGAAGAAGAAGAAGAAGAAGAAGAAGAAGAAGAAGAAGAAGAAGAAGAAAAAGAAGAAGAAGAAGAAGAAGAAGAAGAAGAAGAAGAAGAAGAAGAAGAGGGAGAGGAAGGAGGAGGAAAAGGAGAGAATGAGAAGAAAAAAAAACATGGATCTGAAGTTATACACCGAATGATTGAGGAGAACCCCCTCCTGCCTCCATCCCCCCCCCAAAAAAGGGGGAAGGATATAAGAAAGAAGAAAAGCGGGGAAGGAAGAACTTTTTATGAATTTCTTGTCAATTCAAAATCAGAGTAAACTTCACATCACTCGAACATGTTAGACACAAAATCAAAATTTCATATATCAACAACATATACTTAACTTAGCTTACTATAGGGACCTCTTAATTCAGAAGAATTTATTTTTGGTGAGCAACCTGATCACTGACATTGAAGACTGACTTGATCACACCACGTATAGTGGTCATACTGACCACTACGCGGGACGAATGCAAAAATACTAGTCATTTTCTATCGCATGTACTTAAGGTATGGGGGGAAAAGTAAGATAAATATTTAAAATACTTCCTTTCAAATTCAGCGCTTTAAAATCTCTTTCCTACCTTAAATGGCCGTTAGGAAAAACTTCTGATATTTCCAGCAAAATCCAAAGTCAAAATCATGTCCAAAACCTAAGAAATCCCCGCCAATTTTTTTTGCGATCGCATGTTGTTTTCATGGTGCCGATGTTTTTAGACTAAATCGGCCAATAAAATTTTGTCCACAACGAAACTCGGTATCGCGTGCACATCAATCTCTACGATCGCACACACGGAAAATCGGGACTTCCGTGTGCGCGATAGGAACCGAACTTTTAACGACCGAATTTTTTAGCGGGAGATGTCAGCGCTCGCGGCGATCAGGAAATGTACATCATGACTTGCGATACCCCGTTTCGCCAGAAGTGACAGTAAATTACAGATTTCATTTTCGGAATTATCTTTTCCAACATCGGTGAGTTGAATTTATTGTATTTCATGAATATGTTGGTGTCGTTTCTTGTAAATTAAATGCCGATTATGAGTGAATGTTGGTGACTTTTGTGCAGTGGTGTTTTGAAAGTGTCGAGGTGGATGACTGCCTAGAGTCTACACACGAAGTATAGTAATGTCGTTATGAGTGGACTTGATCTTGAATTGAAAAATGGTTTCGGCTGCATTGCCATTGCCATTTATTCACGACAATCAGCCAAAGTGGTGGCATGTTTCATAATTTTCTCAACAATTTCAACTTGAGAATATAAGGAAACAGGGTAAACAAAATATACTGGCCCAAATATGCTGAATTGGATGACTTTTTAGCCTTTCAAAACAAAGCGCGTACGCGTGGCGTAAGTTATGGTTGCTCCAGCTCCCATCGCGTCAGGGTGTCCCTTCACTCAATGACTACCCCGCCAGGCCTGGCGGGCCGAGAGAGAGGAGGTAAGGTGACGGTTGCTGAGTCACGCAATAGCAGCAGCAGTTTATATCTTACCATTAATATATCAATACTCACATAGAAGTAAAATTGATGCACTGATGTTCCAACTACATTGTAGATTACTTGTCCTTGAAATTGTTGACATTAAAGGGGATAATTTGCTGAATAACGACGGCTTTATGAACGCTGACATGATGCTGGTCGTGCTTACTAAGCTGAAGTGGATGTGCGGTTGTCAGAATATTTGACAAGCCCGAATTAGTTGCTAAAATAATCGGTGCTAATTGGTCTCAACTCTCAAATGCGTCTTCTTCACACTTTGTGTTCTTGTTGGTTGTGTTGTTTATAAAATTTATATAACAAACAAACTGATGATAAGAAAGTATTATCATAGTTGTGCAGTGATAATCTCTATAAAAGCAAGCTATATTGGAAACTTTATGCTTGTATTTTTTTCAAAGAAAAAAGAACTACAAAAGCAAGTATATATGAAAAATCCTCCATATACCTAATTGAAAAAGATACAGGCCATTTTATGTATTGTACTCCTGGCAATATTCAGCTTGCCAGATGATTACAAATCATCTAAATATTGTAGTATAAAATTATAATAAGCATAGCAGCTCAATTCACAGAACATGATTACTAATGCTAGAAGCATCAATGTATGATCTTGTTTTAATTGCCACTAGGAAATATTCAGTCTTCTTTAATTTGAATCCCTGAACATCATTTTTGCATTTCCTCCCAATCTCAATCAATAACCTAATATGTTTTGCTCTATTCTATTCAATCTCCCTTCCTGCCATTCGCAAACCTGAGCTCGAACAGCAAGTCTCACATTCGAAACCAGGCAAGTGATGCGCAATAGAGTGGAAGTTGTGGAACCTAATTATAACAAGCTCCTTGGCACTAAGTAAATTACTTCTTTATATCGATACCATGTTATATGAGAGCTAAAAAACAATAGAATACAAAGAAATGGGTCCAGCAAAATCACCTCGTTATAACAAAATTTTTCTTTATAACGACATTCCACTGTTTCATTAATCCTCGATCACTCAGTCTCTTGGATAGGACTTCAACCAATTAATAGCTATAAAAAATAAAATTTTGTTCCACTCATGATATCAATTATCTTTATTTTTCATTATCTGGCATTGTAAATGAAAACAAATAAATAGACAAACACAAGTGATTAAGATATTCATATCTATTATATTATGACACATATTTATTTATATACAAGCAAGTAAACCTCATCAAGAAAATACACTATAATAAATCTAGATATTATATACACAAATATGTACAGATATTTACAGATAATATGGAATATACATTGAAGTAGACTTGTAAATTAAACTGTAGTTGCTTTTTGGTGAACATGGAGTGCATAGACAGTAAAAGTCATCCATTTTTCAAGGTGATTTCATGTATTAGAAAATGATTTATTCAAAGATATAGTATCAAAGTTACACATAGCATTAATTATTGAAGACATAAAAAAGTAAAAACCTTAACACTATACAAATAATATATCCCAAATACGTAGTCTCATCATGATAATTACCAAACAGATTTTTAGAGCTACTATAATCACAAACGTATTGAACAATATAGACACCCACTTTGCAGTAAAGCAAGTTGGATATCTTCAATAATTTCATGACAAATATCTAAATCAGTAATTATGAAATCAACAAATATTATAGAACAAAGAGCACCATACAAATAAGCGGTCACCTATGTGCTCAAAATAGATTTCTATGGTTGTAAATTAACCAATGTGTAATAAAAATTCAGATCTGTACTGGGTGGTGCATGGTAACATATCTTTGGTGACAATGAAAGTGCCACATGAAAATACTATGTCTACATGAAGCATATGCTTCATACAAATACTTGATATCTAGATATATAGCATTATCTTTGTGCAGCACCATACACTCATGAAGAAGACATAGAGGTACAGGTACAATGACGGACGGAAGTAACAGGTCATCTTTGGTGACGTAGTTAGAAAAAAAAAGTATCAAAGTTTCATTTTCAATCATAAAATATGTTTTTCATAACAATATATTCAATATTAGATTATGTTAATTCCTTGTAAATATAAAATGTGGTGCACCAAGCTATCAAGAATTACTCTCCAAAAAATCACACCAGTTCCACACATTGGAAGCTTAATCAAATATCACAATTTTGACAATCATAATAATGATGATGAGACTAGTGAGTGACAGCAAATACAGAAGTCATTCTTCACACATCATTTCCTCTGGCAGAAAAAGAAATCTAACATAGTATGTTATAGCTAGATGAATATGAATACAAACATCTATTACAGAAACCGTGCCTAAAATATATCCTGTTTGGTAGCTAGTCTTCTATTGATAAATTCTCTGACTTCGTAAACATCGTGACCGTGGACAGAAATAAGACAACAGAGCTACAGAAAAATTAATGTCTTTGAAACAATGGTAGAGCACTGAAGAGTAATCATAAGTTCTGATTCCTCAGTCCTGTGATGAACAAATGTTACCTTTATAAGTACTACATGTACTGACAATCAATGTATGACTTTTCATGAAAATTGTACAATTAAAATGAATATAAAAATACAGACATTTATAAATGTAGTAATGATATTACAAAATAAATAGAATACCTCTGAATACATTTCAAAATACATTCCTGTGTGATATCATAGTCAAAATATCATTAGTATACCCATCAATACAGGGCTATTCAGCAGCTTTGTACTCATAGGTGAGCTAGGAATTAATCCTCATTTGCCAAGTCCCTTGGATAGGACTTAAATCTATAGGTGCCCTGGTTACTCAATTGCAAGCATTCAGCATGCATACTTGGTTCCTATATAGCACTCAAATGAAATAAAAACATCAATATCAAGATAACATCTATATTTTTCAATGGACATTGCAAACTTTGGGTTCCGATCGACCTTAACGGGTTAAATATAAAAATTCTGTCCTTCAGTCTTGATACATATCCAGTAAGCCTATCAGGCAATATGTTTTTGGTAAACAGGGATGAACAGAGATTTTCCTTCAGTATCTAAAACATACATGTAATGACTATATCATGCATGTAGCTATCAAACTTTCACAGAAGTAAGTTATTGAGATATCGATGGAGACACAGTTTGAATGGGTGGTAAGTCTGTCAATGGTATCCTCACATCCTGTAACATGGCTGTACGTTCTATTGCCTTCTCTCGTCTCTCTTGTTGTAACCAATATAGCATCTCTGTGCAGTCCAACTTCATCTTCTCCAAGTAAGGACGACCCTGAGTAAAGTAGAAAAGAACAATCATTTTAAGTTGAAAAGAAAGAAAAAAAATCTTCACAGTCAACATTCAACAGCATCTGTTTCACTAGCTCTTCCAGATCCTACCCTAGTAATCGTCTTTTCCTTGCTTTTTGCCCTAAATGTTTTTTACAATACGGAAAATGTGTTTCTAATTTTGTAAATATGGCAGTTGAGGGGACAGTGATATATCTCAAAATTATTATTGGGATACAATTCTCCATCACACAATCAAATGGGATGTAACTAATTTCTTTGAAAGTCACAGGGTAGGTCATTTATCAATTAGTTGCATTGGTCAAAAACATTTTGTTTAAATCGGGCATAAATTATGATTATTGTCATTCTATCATAACTAAATTCATATTGTACTCAACGCACACAGTAAAGTGATGAAGAACAGACACCCACCTGATATGTGACGGTATCATTGAACTTCTTATCAATGAGTTTGACCCTTTTCTTGACTTTAGTTTCTACTGCGGTAAGGGAAGCATATAGAGCACTTCTCTGCTTTGCTTCTTCTAGTCTGGCAACAGATGACCCCCTGTGACCTGTAAGAATACAAAACAGATATGATTCAAAATTATTCATCAAAATGTCCCTACTTTTAATAAACTGATCCAAAGTTTTAAGACTTTGTGCAATAATCCATGCTATATATTTGCTTTTACAGACTTAATTGATCAGGGCCCTCTTGCATAAAAAGTTGCGATTAAACGCAACTCAAAAAATTAAACGCAAGTCCCAAATACGCGATCCGGATTGGTTGAAAATCGAGTTGCATTTCATTTTTTGAGTTGCGTTTAATCACAATTTTTTAAGCAAGAGGGCCCTAGTAGCTAAGCAAATCCTGGTGGTATGAAAAGCCACATCAAAGACAAACTGGGTTTACTGCTAGTGATATCATCAGCATTTTGATGTTAAATCTCAGTTAGAAGGATTAGTATTTCAATGAAACTGACATGTGATATGTGCATTTAATCAAACTTCATTCGTTCTAGTCTAGTAGACATTTTTTTTTTATGCCTCTATGTTTTTACTAAGCTACCTTCTTATACAATATAGCACACATACAGAAAATGGTATGATCTTGCTTACTTTTAGAAAGTTAAGTCGTAACTTATTGTCTTCTCGTGTGAATTTATCTTCGAAGTCTCATGTGGCACATTACTGTAAGTTATGTATTTTTGAAGGGAGGATGGATATATATTCTGGTTTGTACTGAAACAAAGTCTGATCTAAAATGTGTACCAATGGAAGTAAACTTTTAAAAAATATGCACTCACAAACATGAAATATGAACTCACAAACTATTCTAAATGGAATGATAACAGTGAAAAATGAAGAGAATTTATCCTAATATTGATTCAATAGATACTACCTGACCATATTTTTACGCGTGAATGTTAAAGTGCTTTGTGAAGTTGAAGAAAACAATGAGCAGGATAAGAGTGAAAGACTCACCTTTTTGGAAGAACCTGTCAGGATCTGATGCAAATCTCTCAAAGCTCTCTAGTGAAGTCAAGATGTTCTCTCTCTGTACAATCACATTCACAGCCAGTTGCCATGCATATATTGCCTGGGTGTAAGGGAAATTTGATATTGATCGGCACTGTGAGAAAATATTCATGCAGCAGTTGAAAAAAAAACAATACAAGCCACTCCTGGGCCCTGTAACACATAAGTTTACAATCATGACCAATCAAGATCATTGTTGCATGCACATATTGTTCAAAAGGTTGACCATTCACCAATCAATATCATTGTTTCAAATATGCAATTGAATGCAAACCTTTGTATTATGGAACCCTGGACTGCCCCATAGGCAGTACATCACTATAGAAATCTTTTGATCATTTCTCAGGGTTTTACATCAAGTTTTTCACTATTACATCCACATGGAACTAAAGAAATTTTTTTGATAATGAGATTGAACATTGGAACTATAACCATGGAAGAAAGAAATTAATTTCCTTACATAATTTATGCTTTTGACTTCTTAATGATGAATTATCACAGTGATAACTATCAGCATATCGCTGGTTGAGAGCAAGAAGGGCATTAACTACATGTTAAATTATATGAATTACTGCCTTCTAGCTCTCAGCAGGTGATACCTCAAAAAGTAAATAACCTATTTCATCACTGGGGATTGATTGATAATCCAGGATTCTAGATGAAGCGCTCATAAATTTGAAGAAAATAAAACCCACCAAAACTGTTTCTTCTATTATTAATGTAATATAAACTGATGCATTTAATCATGACATTCAGGCTATAGTGAAATATAAAGGAAGTGATACATCATAACGACTCAACTATATTTTATAGCCATGTCTAGACTTGAATTGAAATGAATTGAATTGAATCTGGTTTACTGATAAAAACACATTCAAAATAGCAGCCATAAGGCTGAAACAAATAGAATTTACAAAGAAACAAGCATAAAGACTTAGGTTCTCAGGGATCTGAGAACATTTTATATCAGTTACCATATCATATCAGTTATTACATTGATAACCATTGAACTTACGTCTTCAAGGAGAGGTATGTATTCATCTGAGCTGTACTTGATAGCCATGTCTAGTCTTAGATTCTCAGGCATCTGAAGTGAGTTCCAGATATGCTCTAGCTTACTCTGTGTGGTTGCTTTCTGTTTGGAAGGTTGCCCTGTTTCAGCACGCTGCATTCACAGAGAAGAAACAAAATGGTAAAGATGAAGGAATGACATAAATTTGATCACCTTTCCCATTCACATTGCTTTATAAATTATAATATATAAGCAAAGTATTTTTGTGTAAAAACATTTCACATAATTTATGAAAGTAAGACCCTCATAAAAATAATGACTGATACAGTATTTACTCAAAGTCCTGTAGCATTATATTCTCCTCTTTCCTACCACTTTGGTGTCCTCATGGAGAGTGATTATGAAATTCAAGTGACTTCCACAAATCAAAGACAATAAGAAATTTTATATGTGTCAGAGGGGAAGGAATGAAGCATATTTGAATAATTCCTTGTAATGCAGAGTACTATGGCATGAAAATATATTTTAAAAAACCAACAAATGAACTATAAATTTACAATTACAAAAGAATTGTTTTATGGAGCTTGAAAAACAAAAGATGATAAAGAGGAAAAGCTAATTAGAGCTTGTATATAACTGAATAAGATATACATGGATTGTAAAAAGTACTTTAAAGTCTGAGTTTCAGATTAAACAATTGATTCTATGAAGAGTATCAAGATAACACTACAAACTGTAGATGACTTACTGATGTGAGAGAAGCTCTGCTGGGTGTGCGATATGTCCCCCTGGACTGCACGAAAGAGTGACGGCTCTGGAGAGGTGAAGTACCCCCTCTAGGAGTGAGAGTGTTACGGGAAGCATTCCTACTCACAGCTCTTGAGTGAGTCCGCCTGATCAAGCCTTGAAAGGCATCTGTAGACAGGCTCTCAGAATCATCAACGTCAACTACAATGGTAAAAAAAAAAAAAAAAACAGATTAAGGATGATATAAGCCAAGAAATTTTCAAACACAAGCATATTTCAACATTGATACTGATTTATTAATCATTTACCGTAGATTGCAAAAGGGAAATGCTCATCACTATGCTAAGCACAACGGGACTTTCATTACATTAGTGATATGTACTATACAAGCAAAATTCCTCAATTTAATAGTTAATTATTATTATCATCATTTTCGTCACCATTGAAAACATTTCTACAGATGTTTCATTCCCACCCCAAAGCAATTTAAGTAAAATATGTAATTAAAAAAAAGGAAACAAATAAAATAATGAAAATCGTTTACAGACAGAGCAGAACATCATCTGCATTCTAAATGACATATATTATGATTTTCATTTCACAGCATTCACAAATCATACAATATATTCAGAATAATAAAATGATAACACTGAAATAATAATAATAGTTTGTGGATAAAACACACATAACATCAGCTGCCTCATCCATGTATGAAATAAATCATGAGCATATAAAATCTTACTTTCAACTTCCGGATCTTTTCCCAGTCCACCAAGCATCACTGCACCTACATTCCACTGGCCTTGGACATACTCATTCTTTTGTATCTTAAGTTCTGCAAGTTTCTCTTCCCTTTCCCTATTACAATGAAGAAAAAAAGGTCACACATGGTATGGACTCAAGACAATCATAAATCCACAAAAGATTTATCTAAGTTAACCACTGAACATAATTCATCTGAAAAGTTGTACACTGACTCTGGTTCTTATGATGTGGATTTTTAACTGCCTTTAATTTGAAATTTAAAATTACATGACATTACATCAATCAGGAGTGTAAAAGAGATGGAAAATAAAAAAACAAACAGGAATTAGAATATGTCTTCAATTTATGAAATCTGTACATAATAAGGGCAGTAGACACAGAAAAACAAGGTAAAACAAAAGACTGCAAAATCATCTACTAAAATATCAAATGATTTTTTTTTTTCATATTGCAATTGAATATGTTTACACATAATTCTACAAAGGAAAGACTTTCAAAGATGTAAGATAGTACCCTTGAGAACCAAGAAAGAGTCAATAAACAAAAACATTTTAGAGGAAAAAAAACAACTACATATATAATATTATTTGTCAATCATTGGTCACATCAAACAAAAATCAAGTCGTTGGATTGGAACTATAAATTTTTTTCGTTGGATTGGAACTATAAAATTTTTTAAAATATTCAAAAATAGAAAACTTCAGAATAGTGTCGATCCATGGATATATCTTCACTTTCAACCTCAACTGACTGTTGAATGAACACTACAAACTTATAGCTGAACAATCACGCAATCTCTATTATTACCGGATCAATGATAACCTATCGTCATCTGCTACAATCACTTTCACCGGTGTGGCACTTCTTTTAGGGGAAAAAACAGTAATTGTCAACAGCCTGCATTATTCTAGATACCACAGGTTAGAAGATGCAGAATATATCATTCCTTCAGGAAATGCTGGCATGAAAACATGTGATGATCATAATAAAATATTCTATTATTCCACACTTAGTTGAGTTATTCTGTTAATGTTTATTAAGAAGAGAAAGCCAAAGTCTAAGTAATTAAGTATTAAAATGTGTATAAAGAATGTTTTGATTTAAAGGTGCATGATTAAGATAGAAATTCAGTATTCCTTCAGAGCATGTGCTACTGGCTGTGTATTAGGACTCTGTGCTTTGTACTGTTATATAACCTAAATTTAGTAGCATTTACAAAGAAAGATGATCTAACGAAATAAAAGACCAGTTTACTATTCCACTGTATATGTGCATCTAGTGATAAAAACAAGAGGAGCATATCGGCAAGAAAAAAGAGACCTAGATCTTATGACAGAGTATGCCAAAAGCTTGAGTTTGTATGGATTCAAATGGTCAGTCAGAGCAAACTTTAAGGTTGTGTGCAACAAAGCAGGGGTTCAAAGCTCAGTAACCTTCACATCATTAGAAACTTTAAAGATAAATGTTGGTGATAATCAAACTTCTTTAGATGCAGTGTACAATACGAAGGTGAATATGTGAGTTTCTCTATCATGGTGTTGTCAGGCTGTAGATGGTGATTCTGGAAAAGCCTCACTGGGCAGCACCATAGTGTAACTAAGTTGGTTTGTATGAAACACTAACATATCATTATGCTGCAGCAAGCATGTACTATGCACATATTGCACACACTTGCACAGCGTATCCAACATGTCACTACCCAGAGAGCTTTCTGAAGGCACCCTTCTTGCAGTCTAACAATACCATTACATTAGGTTGATGAAGATAGACCTACTTTTGTCTCTGTAGCTTGGATGAGCTGACTTTCTCAGTAACCTTCCCTGTATCACTCTCTGTATCACTGTCATACAAGTGATAAACAGCTCCCAAGAAATCAGTTTCCTGTCAACAAAACACAAATCATTAGTCATATATGATTGTCACAAATGATGGCTTTGTATATAAAATTTTGTGAATATTAAAACAGAGCATTATTAAGTATTGCCTAGAAGCAGATTTCCAAACACAAACACACATTGTCGATATCTACACTTTTTGTTCAATGTACTTGTGTGCTTTCACAAATATACACTTTAGTATAATTACAATAAATCGATCATGGAATATTGGTGAATGACTATTTCTCACGAAAAAATCAAACTTGGATAGAATGATCACTTACAGATTAAGAAACATTTTGAATTTGACTTATTTGAGTAAACATGTTTCACTGTTTCTACAGCTCTTTCAACATGAAAAACAAACAAGTTGGACATCTACAAAAGTAAATCATCATTTTGTTAAAATGAAGGGGAAAACAATGTATGTATATTTCAATGCCATCTCACCTGAGAGGAGACATATTTGATGTAATCCTCACAGCTGACAGTACTCTTCCACCACTGAAGCCAAGATGCGTATGCTCTGGTATTCCTATCATCCATCATCATTGGTCTACCAAACCCTCCTCCTCCTCCTCCTCCTCCACCCAGTCCACCATTCGCCCCAAAGTTATAACTACCCCCTGCTCCATTGGCACCGCCCCCACCACCACCACCAATCCCGCTGGAGCTGTTAAGACCAAGACCAAGGCTGTCTCCAAAGAAGCTTGTCCCACCTTGGAGGAGGCTGTTACTGTTGATGTGGGTCGGATGAGCAGGGTTCTGTCTGGCAAATGTGGCATTGAAGATGGGGCTGCAAAGACACAAAGGGTGAATGTTTTTATTATTCCTTTAGTTCTAAGGGAGCTGATCATAACATAAATTATATGATCATATGACAGTCAATAATATATCAATACTGCGTAAATTAGTCAGTAACATATTTTGAAATAAATAACATGCTTACACAACTAGTCAAGATTCAAAAAATTTATCTGTATTGCCTAAACTTGTCATACTGTACTGATTACACATCATGTATTGAATCTATGTATGTTATCTATCATCCTGGGGCCGTATTCTGAAAACAATGTTACCTTTTATGTTAGTAAAACGTTAATTGTTATAACAAATCAAAATCAGGACAAGTCATTGGTTAATGACTGCACAAAGATGGCAGAGACATCTGCACAAGCACCAATGATTAGTGTTTACTGCATGCAATTTCATAGTTTTCCCTAACATGAAAGATAACATAGTTTTCAGAATATGGCCCCATGTTATTAGATATTACAAACACAACAACTGGACATACTGTGCTATGCAGACTGTAAGGAAAACAATGTGAGGCACTTACGAACACAATGTAGGAGAGCTCCAAAATGATTAGTCCCTTGAATACAAGATGACATTTACAAATTCTGATACAGCTTCATTCAAGACTGAGCTTTTAGAATACTATGGTACTTCATGGGCCGCAGAACCAGGGGGGGGGGGCTGGGTCTGCAGCTCCCCCACTCTTTTAAGTAGACACATTTCATAAAACCTGGGACAAAAGGTTTGAAAATGTCACTAATGAGTTAAATTAAATCAGCCCCCCCCCCCTTTTCAAAAACACTCCGCGGCCCCTGTACTTAACTGAGAGCTAACAAACAGCTACAGGGTCTAATATTACAACAAATTAGAGCTATATACAACTTATCTATATGTGGATTACATCTTTACCTCTTACACCACTCATCTCTCTCGATACCCCAAGGAGACTCTTCCTTATGAACCAGATCAGGATTGAGGATACGTTCTGTCTTGCCCCTGTTGAGGGTTGTAGATGCCAGGAGTGGTGCCTTGTGAAGGGAATACTCACTGGCTGCTGTCTCTACAAATTTATCCTTGGACAGAACAAAATAAAGTTATACAATTAGGTACATGGGTATAGTGATGTACAGGTTCAAAAGTGGTGGCACATCTTTCACAACCTTTGTAGAAACAAAACCTATTGGAGTGCAAGGAGCTCACTTGACACACATGTGCACTACACATAAACCCAATAAAAGAATATTGTTTTGTATTATCATATATGGCAAATCAACAAATATCTCTCCCATAATTAAGGTCTACTTTTATAGCCAGGGTAAGCATCCATCAATGCCCCAAGTAATACTTCTAATACAGGTCTGCCAGCCTCCACTAGCTAGGTTACTGATAAAGGAAAGGAGATTGGTGAACCGACAGACTTTGCTAAGATGCCTTACAAGTACAATAATATAATTGGCATCGATATACAGCTTAAAATAAGGATATGCTTGGCAACATGAAATAGGGAAAAGCTTACCATGTCAAAGGTCAGATGATCAGTTGGTAATGTCTTGAGAATTTCTTCATAAACTTCCTTGATTTCTTGTCCTCTGAACAGGTTAGCGTCAAGTTTCTTTATGGTGTTGCCATCAACCTTCATGTCAGAGAAAATGCCACATTAGAAAAAAAATGGAGAAAATAAAAAGCCTTTAGACTTCACATGTTGTTGAAAAAAAAATTAAAAGTCTTGGCAATCCAGTATTCAATAAATATTTCTTTAAAGGAATCTTATTTATAATCAGTCATTACTATTGTGGTTTCCCCCAGATGATATCTAATCAAGATTTATTGTAATTTAACTAGCAATTTCTGATAGTCGGATAACTAATTTGTGTAAAATCCTGAAATTACTCATCCAAAATCCAAATAAATTATCTAGAGAAGATCAATCTTTCTCTCTTGTTCTCTGTCCCTCTATATTTTACTTACAGGTATTCATATTGGAAAACATGCTTAATGCAGGGGGTGTTTCATAAAACTGTTCATGAAGTTACGCATGACTTTACGAACGACTTGAATATGAATTGCCAGTTAGGATGCCCAAAGTTTTTCCTGATGTTTTAAGTGTAACTGTATTTCCCATAACCTCAATTAAATTATGGAAAAAATATACTTTGCATTAAAAATGTTTGTTATAATAAGAATGTTAATCTACATCTGCACAGTTCAACCTTAGTTGATGCAGTTAAAAATGATTGAGCATCCCAATTGGCTCGTCATATTTAAGTCATTCGTAAAGTCATACCTAACCTTACAAAGAGTTTTATGAAACACCCCCCAGGTGTCTTTCACATGTGGCATTATGTAACACATTATGTACAGGTAAATCCTGAGACCTACAGAGAGGCCAAATTGTTAACACCTTGATCGTACCTCATCAGTGAGTTCATTGAAGACAGTCTGATAGAGATTGAGAGTGACCGCTGTCTGACTGACTCTCTCAGAGACCCTGACATCTGATGTCCTGACTGTAGACTTATTTGGCATCTTAGTTGTGACAGTAGCAGGCTGAGGGTGGGTTGGTTCTCTTATGTCAATACTATCAGTGAGTAGATCGAGAGTAATCAATGGTGGTTTAAAAATCAAATGAAGTAGAATTAATGCACATGACTTCAAGTATGTATATTACTAGAATGCCTAACTGCAGATATGTCCACCATCTAACATATTTTCTCGCTATCTTTTTTTTATTTCTCTTAATTTCTTTTTCTTTCTTTTTTTCTCTTTCTCTTTACACCTGTCTCTTTGTCTGTCTCTCTAAATCTCTTTCACTGTTTGTCCGTCTCTCTAAATCTCTTTCACTGTTTGTCTGTCTCTCTAAATCTCTTTCACTGTTTATCTGAATTTCAAAAGACCAAGAGAAGAGAAGAAGAAAGGAAGAAGAACTTAGTTTTCTAAGAGATTCATTTACACAAATATGACGATTGTAGAACCTTGATACTTTACTTACATTTCTTCTTGTTCCTTTCTATCTGCTTCTGCAGCTGTATCTCTCATCTGACGTTTCATTGCTACTCTCCTCTGCTCTTGTCTTTCATTGTGATCCACAGCCTATAACATCACATGACATGATGGTATTAGTTAGACAATTCATCATTATCACTCATATAAACCAAACAACTTCATTCATGAACTACGATTCTCTCTAGAAACTGAGTTTCAACCTCAACAAAACATTCCAATTCAAGGGTTCTAATGATATATTAATTTGTGAAGAATAAAAAAAAATTAGATTTTAAGAAATTAAATTTATGTTTCCTCTTAAGTTGCTAAAATAGATTTTCAAAGAAGGCAAATATTAATATTAAATAAGTGGCCTTGCCTGCATGAAATGATTTCTCTTAAGAAAATAGATATGGATGGGATTCAGCAATTAGGAAAAACCCTATTAATGTTTTATCCTGAAGCTACCTCCTACACATACAGAGGCTAGATTTATTCGTGGACCTATATTGGCCAAGTAAAGAAGAAAATCCTTTTCATGAATAAATAAAGTTTGCATATATCACTGTAAATACTATTTACAAGTAAGAAAACTGGCAAATTCTGAGTTTGTGCGAGTGCAATGCATAAGGGCTAGCTCTTTCTTCACAAAGAATTGAAATCATTCAGGTCAGGAGACAAATAAAGAAATAAATAAAACAATATCTTGTCAAAGTGTGCATGAAATATCATTGAAAGCAGTGCTGCCAACCTAACATGTAAACCAACCACCAAATTTCAATATTCTGTTGATGAAACCATCAATTTCTACACAGCAAGGTTCATCACTCATAGGAAGAACACACTAAAACTTTGGATTGATATAATTCATGTTCACTATCACTCTCACCTAAATAACCCTCATGCTCATATATTACACAATGAGCACACTTTACCAATTATCAGAGAAAAATCGGTACATTTGTCACAAATAAACTGGAAGTAAAAACAAAAATTGAATCGATAGAAACAACAAATGATACCTTCACACTTCATGTGCACAAAACATTGGACAAGGTAAAAAAAAAAAATGAAACAATTTGGATTGCTAGCAGCTGACAGTATAGCAGCTAAACCAACAATATCAATATCCATTGTTCTCTGCAGGATTCCATGGTAAGTGACTATTCACATCTGAAAGCTCTTTGGTATCATCATGTTAATTCCTCTATGGAAAGCTTGTTGATTTATTGATATCATTATTATTATGTGGGGTTTTTTTTTAGTAGTGATAATAACAAAAGCTATAAATTGTGAAAAAATAAACAAAATAAAAAATCCCCAATATACCAACAACCATGGCCAATTCTTACCAAAACTGCACCTAAAATTGACCAGACTCACCCCAATAAATACTGAATTCATCTGGAGAAAGACGAGTGATAAATGGAAATTTGCTAAAAAGTTAGTACAAATGGAAGATAAGAAGTGGATGACAGAAGACCCAACATAAGCTATCAGGGATTAAGCTGCAGGTATTTCCTGATACAAATGCACAGCTAAAGGATATACATAACTCATTTTTTTGTAAACCAATCTATGCATAATGTATTAGTGACACTTCTTTACTGTCGATGCTGATTTAACATATCTTCCCATACCTTCATTAGTAGAGGTTATTAGCAAGAATAAATATTATTTATTCAAGCACCAGCAAGTACTCAGCTGCAAGGTACAACTGAACCAGTTATTACTAAATGCCAAGTATGCCCAAATGATTATTGGTTGTTTATTAAGAGTTAGGAAAGCAAGTTTGTTAGTAATAAGTTCCATGAGCAATTGGCTTCAAGTCCTATTCTAGGGACTTTTAGAGTAGAAGTTGTAATTGAATCCAATGACCAGGGAAATGATACAATGTATATCGCTTTGATCAGTTCCTAAGAGCGCTATAAAATATTAATATGAAAAGTTTTAATGATCACATTTAAAAGAATGGTACATGATTATGAGAACATGTACTGTTCTTTTATATGTAATGTATTTCATAATATCTTTGTAATGAAATCGTCAATATATTTTCCTTTTGGAAATATAAAGTATCATTTACTAGTTATCAATTGTTGAAAGAAATTAAATATCAGCTATTGTTAATGTCAACACATATCCACTTCAAACCACTCTCTGTTTTACCTGTAGGAGAGGAGGGAGGTCCTCTTCTTCCGGTAGAGCTTCTTTCTTCCTCTCTGTCTTGGCAGAGCGGTAGGTGGATAATCTCTCAAGGTCTTGTTTGATGTACGAGCTGGAGTCTGGACGAGGTTTGGACGCAGTAATGGGTGCGGCTGGCCGGGACAAGGATGGTCTACTGGCTGTGGCTGCGGTAGGTTGATCTTCAGACTACTCAAAAGAAATAGAGGGAAGAATATACTGTAACTGAAAAACAATAGCCCAGAAACATAGAGCTACATGTAATTTGTTTCTTGCCATGCTCTACAATTGTTCCTAATGACTTCATAATTCATCTTGTAGTACACTGACAAAGGTAGGATGGATCTCCTGAATTTCATTATTTAACATTGAAAAATCATTCTAACTCAGTCTGTAATGAATAATCACAGGACATCCTCTAGACTTCTACATACATTAAAATAAAAGCCTCAAGTCTTCAAATACTGTAAAACCATTAACTTTCGTTGTGGTCAAGATTCAAAATTTGAAGGCCGCAAAATATTAAATATTAAAGATTGAATCATGACATGAAATACTTGTAAATTTGTGAAAGTTTCCGGCTGGTAAAACTTTCGTCAATAACTATTCACAAATGTTCATGTTTCACAGTCATAAACTGAAAGGTTTTTATAACTCAATACATTTCAGATTCTATGACTTGCTCCTTGTACCACATTCTCACCTTATCATCCTGTTCTTGGTCTGATTCCTGTAGGTTATATTTTGGTCTATGTCTATAAGAGCTCCTAGGTCTACCCTCCTGGGAGGGAGGATCAACACCAATCTCTTCATAGATTGATTCATAAAGGTGAAACTCTGGTAGAGAACGTGAGCGAGGTAACCTGAATTCCCTCTGGCCAACCTCTTCCAGTTTCCTAAATAATAGAGAATTTTAAAATATGATGCCAATTAACCTTGACCCAGTAGTCCTGGGCCCTGTTTTATAAAGAGTTACGACTGATCCCAATTGATCGCAATTTAATCAATTGCAACTCCTATCTTTTAAGTACACAGTTGCCATAAACTTTAAGGTACTATCAATTTGAATCCATCGCAACTCTTAAGACGGGGCCCTGTTTCATATTTGAATTGTACATTTTCAATTTGTCATATTCAGGATTTTATAAATTATCAAACCAAACATTCCTTCTACACTTCATTCCATCATTCTCTTACTCTCTTTCTCCCTTTTTTCTCTACTACGATCAATTGACATTGGGGGGGGGGGGGGGGGTGGGGGCTACAAAACAACATATATTCAGTGTTAAGGATGGGGGGAAAACAATTTGTAGATAAGTATGGCCTCTTTCATACAGATGCAATTTGCAAATGCACTTGAAAATAAAGAAAAATCAAAGAAATCAATTCTCTTTTACACACAAACTGATTATTATTTTCCTTGAACTTTCCATTTTTCTAACGACCATTTTATGATGGACTTGTGCACAGGTCAAACAATATCATAAAGAGAGCTATTAAAAGTTACACAAAAAAAGAAAAACCTGGAGAAGCTTTGTCCCTAGGGTTAACAGGAGTCTAGGACAACTCAAAGGCACCTAAAACAACAAACAATATCATTTTCACTTCAAAATGTTAAATACATGTAGCAACCTTTGAGAGCAAGTTTTCTTCTACCACAAACAAGTCAATCGGAGGACAAAAACTCACTTGGTGAGATCAACACTTTCTGTGATGCCCGCCTGTGACTCGATCAGCGTGTCACTCTCTTCCCCAGTCCCTTCAAAGGTATCTGCTTCTTCCTCCTCCCTCATAGCTGAAGCCATGGCACCCCTCTCTAATGTATGAAGGTCTGGTAAGTAGTCTAACACCCTGGAGGTATGTAGGGCAGGGAATTGTGAGGTCATGTCACGAATCTGCTGATCCACCGTGGGGCGGAGGTTCCGTCTCCGCTTGGGACGGCTTGTGGCAATCTGGATGGTGAAAACAATTGAGATTATTGTAAAAACCAATGAAATCCATCATTCACTGTTTTTATATTCCAAACAGTGACTTTTCAGTGATCTATAGCATAGAAAAAGAAAAATAGGGGAAAAAAAATTAAAGAAGAATAAAAAATATCGTAACTTTGTTACTATTCATTATACCGGTACTGGTTTGGGAAACAAACAAAACACTCAATATATCCTTCCTGTCCCTTTTTCGGTATATCTTTATTTAATACAAATAAACACTCTCACTTCTGTAGGTGGTAAGACTGCCCATATTTTGAGGGTTGCATATGATATTTTTTGACAAAGAAAATCTTAACTTTCTCCATGAAATTCAAAGGGGGTCATCAACTCTTAAGTTAGATATAACAAAATAGTTTTTGGATCATGATGAACAATGAAAATAGGCACTCGTATTGAAAAGTTATTTCATTAAAAAGTTAATTTAGAAGTGTTTTTAAAATTGGTGACATCTTAAGCATTATGAGAAAGGTATACTCACAAGCTTTTGATAGGAGAGAGGAACATTGTCTTCTTTAGCATGTCTTGAAGCTGGTCTAGGTGATGAGATGAGGAGATGACTATCTTCAGAGTCTGAGTGATCTCCTCTGATGTCTGCTACAATGTGACGACGTATGGCAAGAATGTTGAGACTGCACAGGGATAGAGAAACCAACAACAAAAATAAGATATTTCTAGCCCCATTTGGTGGGATATTACTGACTTCTCTTGACATATAATCTAACAGTTTGATGGAAGTATGAACATTGGTGGATCTTGAGTTAATTACATTGGGATTCAAACATATAATTATTCTAATTAATCCTACAACAAGTCATACAATTTCTTGATAAACACCATAAAACAAATTCTGGAAACATTGAGATAGTACAGTGAGTCCTCTGTGAGGCAGAATTTCAATAAAAAGGTCAACTGTCAACTGTCCATCAACTCAACACTCATTCACCAACCTATCAAACCAGGTATACATTTATATATAAGAAAACCTTGAAATGCTTTACTGCTATCATCCATAATTTTAAAGGTAATATATACTCACAATTTGTTAGCATCAAGAGAGACTTGGGCCTTCAATCTACTCATGTTAGCAACCCCACTGAATACGTTCCTGTCTGTAAGCACTGTAAAATGAAATAATAGCTCACAAATCAAGTCATCTGTTTTTATTTCTATCCAAAAACATAATTTTATTTCTCAATTAAGTCTGTCGTCATTTGTGGTCATATCTATTCATATTAGCAATCCAACCGAAAACATTCAGATCAGTATGCGAACAGTCACTGCAAAGTAATAAAACAGGTCACATAAAATATGCAATCTGTTTTAAATCAGCTAGATCTCAATACAATATAAAACTGAACCATGTCATGAACTTTTTGTGCCCTCTTCTCTTCCAATAATAAGAAGAGTGTATAATCAAGGTTGATTCATTCATTATCATTCAAACAATAACAAATATATACCATACTCATACTTATTGGAATCTACTTACTCTTGGCCTTTTCAACATAGTGCTGAAATAGTTGCTGGCATACTGTTACAATATGAACAGTTATACGACGCTGAAGCTCCTTGTTCTCCTCAAATGTCTGGAAAGGAAGAAACATAAAAAGTTAATGCCACAAGAAATTCAGAAGAATTTGAATAGTTTAGTTCATAATTTAGCATTCCATTGTCAGACAATCCAATTATGAAGCCCTGGGGGGAAAAAATGTGATGCAATACTCTCATTTAGAGCTACTTCTAGTGAAGAGAATGAAACATAGCAACAATACTTTAAAATGCCATCATTACTGGTAAACAATTCTCTCAAAAGAAAAGAAAGTATATGATTAAAAATCTCACCAAGAAGGGGTCATCAACCTGTCTCCTGATGTCTGGCCAAATGGAGTTTACCTCTCCTATTATCACACCAGCCTGAAGAGAGAGAAATGGAGAGAGAGAGTGAAAGAGAAAAAGGGTCAGAAGACATATACAGATGCACATGAATATAAAAAGTGAAGTACTCTGAATCACATAATACAGTTAATAAAAACATCCAACAGGCCATATCAGAATTTTACTTCTCAGAACAACTTTATGTACAGAAACTATCATAATGCAAGTTGTTACTGCTGAGAAAATTAAATTTGATGTCAACCTTAACAATGAACATGTTTGTGTGACTATGAATAACAAATACTTAAAAACTTTATGACCTTCTTGTCCTTTATTGGGTTTCCTCAAACCTTCAATCATTTGTTCTTTCAATTGTCAGCTTTATCAAGGCTAATTTGATACCACAGTGAGATGAACTGACATTTGCTTTAGTGATATTTGCATTGGGCTTTATTTTGTCAAAGATACAGAGTTAGGGTTAGGGATTGTGATTGGGTTTTAGGTTATGTTTAGGGTTAAGGGTATTCTATTAACCCTTTTGAGACAATTGACCAAGCATTGTGGTTTTACTCAATAACTTTTGATTCAGAGCTCTAAAAAATATACCAGATGCATGCGTAGAAAGAGCAAACATTTCTGCACATTCTATGTCCATATTTGTTGAATGACCATATTGAGTTTGATGCCAGGAATTTTTAAAAACGAGAATAAGCTTTAAAATCCTTAAATTGGCCACACATTGAGAGGTTCAAAATCATCTTTTTTATCAAAATTGGCAATTTTTTTCAACTTTCGACAAAATTCTTAAAGGGAAATCCAACCTTAATAGCAAGTTGCTCTGAAAGAAAGAGGAAAAATCAGAGAAGCAGATTGGTGAAAGTTTGAACGAAATCGGACAAGCAATAAGAAAGTTATGAATTTTTGAAAGTTATAATCACTATGCATATGGGAATTTCAAATTGGCCGAATAGGTAAGGTCATTGTGATGTAGCTGTGGACAATTCCTCCATTCGCTCTAACACACAAAATGACTAAAATTTCACTTTTTTTCCAAAATGCATTACTCCGTAGGATATTTTCGTTCATGAGGACCTATAACATTATGCTATCTCCAATATATTTTGAGTACTGCCCTGAGGGCAAAAGCGCCTCGAAGAAAACCGCAAATTAATGATATTTTTGTGTATGACAAATGGGAGAGTTGTCCACAAAAATGTCATAATTGACTCACCAAATTGCCAATTTGAGATTCGCATAGATGTAGTGATCTCATTTTTCAAACATCCATAACTTTCTTATTCCTTGTCCGATTTCTTTCAAACTTTTCACCATCCTGTTTTTTCTTATTTTTCTGCTTTCACACAAATCATCATATTACCAAGGTTGGATTACCCTTTAACCATGTATATTGTTTTCAAAGACATTACACTTTATTAGAACCATGTAGCACTAAAATAGAAATGTTATTGTTGCCAATTTGAAGAACAAAATGTGATCAATTTAGCCCTTAAATGATTCCAGTCCTGAAAGGGTTAAGATGACTTACCAGCATCTGCTGTTCTTCAACGGTTAGGTAGGGACATTCTGAGTCTGCAGCAATTCTTCGTCGGATCAACTTGGCAAGCTCAGAAAAGGTAGTAGGTGGGGCTTTGATACTTTCCTGTTATGTCAAGATTCCAATAATAAAGGGAAAATAATAATTCTGTATTTCATGTGACAGGGAAGCATACATGTTCATAAGGCAGCAATTCAAAAATACACTTGGCTGTAGACAATATATAAAATTGCAAGTAAAGAAATAAATTGAAAAGAAAATCAAATATTTGGAAATCAGTGCAAAAAAAATAAATGAAAAATAATCACAACACATTAATACTGGCATAACTTGATAAAAGTAAAACAACCATTAAAAAATCTATTAAATTCATTAAAGTATGCATTTTGTTGCTAAAATCTGTTTTAAGCAAAATTTCTTATTCATAAAATGGTAATTTTCTTGGTATCGTTAATAAAAAATTCCAAAAAAAAAAAATAATAATAATAATCCTGATAATAATAATAATAATAATAATAATAATAATAATAATAATAATAATAATAATAATAATAATAATAATAATAATAATAATAATAATAATAATAATAATAATAATAATAATAATAATAATAATAATAATTATAATAATAATAATAATAATAATAATAATAATAATAATAATAATAATAATAATAATAATAATAATAATAATAATAATAATAATAATAATAATAATAATAATAATAATAATTAAATAATAATAATATGTCTTGTTTACCCAGGATAGCCTCATCAGTGTTATACATGTATATACTGTTTTCCCTGAGGGCCTTGCAATCATACTATTACCCCGGCTTTAGCCAAGCGACCATGATAAGGCGCTCAAGCATTCAAGGAATATCTCCCTACCGGGTACCCATTTAATAATATAATATAATAATAATAATAATCTTTTAAAGTCCACTCCAAATTTTATCAAGTTAAACCGAAATGGAAATTCTTTTTGCCCAAGTGATCGTGAGCCCGGCAGCCACTGAGCAGCGCCAGATTGACGTTGCTCTATCCCTTATTGTTGAACGCCAAACAAGGTAGCAGCAACTCCCATCTTTTAACGTCTTTTGGTATGACGCGGCCGGGGTTCGAACTCACGACCTCCCGGTTGTGAGGCGGACGCTCTACTGACTGAGCCAACACACCTAGGTGGAGAGTGGCAAATGATTTTTGATGTACTCTATACAATTAAGTGCTTTAATAAACAGCATTTCTATCTGTAGTTAAAATGAGATTAAAGGGAAAGTTCACCCTGAAGATTACTTGAGTTCAAAAAATGCAGAAAAAATAAAGAAAAATATTGGCGAAAGTTTGGACAAAATCCGTTAAAGAATAACGGAGTTATGGACTTTTGAAGTTTTGATTTTGTGACGTCACATGCGAGCAGCTCCTCCATTATGTAATGTGATAAATATTCCATAAAATACAGTTTTCTCAGAAAATTTAGAATATTTTCGTCTGTGCATTTGATATATTGTCAGAAATGTTATTCAATACTAGATTCTGAAAAGAAGCAATATTAATTTATCGTGGAACGTAAAAAAAAATGTGAATATATGGAATATTTATTACATGACCAATGGGCAGCTGCTCGCATGTGACGTCACGAATCCAAAACTTTAAATAGTCATAACTCTTTTATTATTTGACCGATTTTCATCAAACCTTCGCCAATATTTTTCTTTATTTTTTCTGCATTTTTTAAACTCAAGTAATCTTCAGGTTGAACTTTCCCTTTAAATGTCTATCTGCAAACTATCTGAAATTTTGCAATGTAGTTTGTATTGTCTTCTTTAATGTAGTTTTCAAAGTAGTATTTGTGCAAAACAAAAAAAATATGTCATATTCCAAAAACAATTGTGGAATACTGTCCATGCCATAATTGGAAACAACATGAAAAAGACAATATGCAACTTTCCTATATTAAACAAGAAATCCATAATACAGTCAAATATTTTATACTTTGCACTTACATCAATAGGTGTTACGGGCCTTTCTACCTCAAGATCAACCTTTTCTGAAGCTGTGTGAAGAAATTACAAATAGAATGCTGTAATGAAACATCATGTTCCTATAAAAACGCAATCAAAATCAATTAGAATGTACTCTAATCTTGTCCCCAATATTCAATGCTTAAAGTGAAAGAGAGAAAAAAGTTATTTTATATAAATGAGAATATGAATATACATACTCTAACTGCATAACAATAAGGTGCTCACATACAACAAAATGGCAAATCAACAACGTAACAGGTGTAAGAATTGACTTTCAAAAATTCAAGATGATTCAAAGTTGATTTTAAATTGTTTAATCTGAATGTACAGCTTCTGGGATTTTTAAATATCTACAATCTGAATGAAAACACATCCAAAGAATTCCATTGAGCTTTAGAACATGAGGTCACAAAAATCTAAAAAAATCTATATGATATTCAAATTTTTTTCATACCAACAACTGCAAATTGTAAGAATGGATAAAGAAATATATGAATATAATCTAAGCTGATTCCAACGATTAAAAAGATGAGGAATAGAAATTTTTCATGCACAATGATGATAGGAGTAATGATAGCATATCACTGTTCAAGTATTTCAAATAAATTTCAATGGTGTCAAAATATTTCAATAACATTCTCTATATTTTCAGGCAGTTAAAATGAATATTGTGGCTATTAAAATGAATATATAGCAGGCATACATTACCTTCTTCATCAAACTTTGGGGCAAATAAGGTAAGTGGTCCCAAGATTTCTTCATATCGCTTCTGAAGATCTCGCTAGATAAATACGAGAAAAGGATTATTGACACATGTTATCACTATTAAACAAAAATATCATATCAGGCAATAAGCAGAGCAAATCATATCAAAGCCCTATAATGTGCATGAACACAATAATGAACATAGTTATTCTTAGCAGTGTAATATTTCAGCAAGTTATATTAATTAAATGCAGATTGGTGATATAATTGATTTATTCAAATACTACCACTCTTTCAAGTGGATTTAGTCTAATATGATCTGTAATAACTCAAACTTTTTAAAATGAATATAGATAAATGTACAAAATTGAAGAATTTCATTTCATACTAGTCTACTCAAGATTATTTAAAGTAACTCCACTTACCTGAGGATCATTAATTAGATAAGGTAAAATTTAAATATGATTCTGGAAGTCCAGAATTTCATTGAATTCAATAATAAAAACTTCCTTCTGTTCAACTTTAAACAGCACTCCACAGAGGATTCAAATAGCTATTGGTTTCTGTGGAGCATTCCTTTGATGGAATCTGAAGAAACTCAAGAAAATCCCTTTTATCCAATAATAAAATTGAAAGATTTTCTCTGAGAATCATTATTTCAATAACACGGCAAAATCTCAAGAATCTTATGATACTTACAGATCCAAAGGTGATCTTCTCCATAGGATAGATGTTCTGCTTGGCAATGTTAGAAGCCATCTTGACATTAGTACCGGCCATCTGCAGGATCTAATATTTGTGTAGACTCTATAACGGAAATAAATTCTTACGTTAGATTAATGGTCTAATCTAGTCTAGATCTAGATCTAGATCTAACGCACACACATATATATGGAAGGTTATTGAATCTAACGTTAGAATATACAGAAAGAGCAGATAGAAGTCTAAATGCTTGTTTCAAAAATTTAGAGGGATTCAGAGATTGCACGCAAAAATGTAACATAGATCTAGAATGATAGACCGTACTAATTTACAGTCCCATCTGCTTTTAACCTGTGAGTGTATTGCATGAGCAAAATGACTTGACCAATCATCATCAATCATGTCAATCATTGCATCGACTTTGTCTATTGACTAGACAATCAATGAACGAGACGACCCCTCCCGACTTTAAATCATCACAGAAAGAAAGTCACATACATTTTCTGTTTATAAAAGTTATAATTATATATATATATATTTATATATCTACTTAATACATTTTGCAGCATTACTTCTATCTAGGACTCCATAATGAACAAAAACAACAAAAGCAGTCATTCAACTTTCAGGTCAACAACAGATCTGCTCTCCAGCAAAATTATCAATGTGTGGGACTGTACTAATGACAACCATTCTACATCGACCAACGATAATACTAATGTTAATTATAACTTACAGTGTTGCTTAAGGAAGATCCTAAAGGACTAACAATAAACCTTATGGTATTTGTGTTGGGAATATCGGCCTCATTTTGTCTTGGAAAAACGTAATGAAAGGTAAATAATTAATGTAAATCGCTACATCCGTTGCTACGCTACAAGGCACAGAAAAGGTTAATTTATGTTTTGCGATTGTTTGGGCTCTACTAAACTTGTTAATAAATCATATATTTTAAGGTACAAAAGTATATACAATATATATTCTATCTATCAGAAATATATTTTTATGTGTTAAATATATTTTTTTAAATCTTTAAAGAATCAAATTCTATTTTTAGAATATTTAGAAATAGCGATCTTTAAATGAAACTCATTGATTTATCAAGGCAAAAAATATTAAAATGCGGACTGATCACTTTTTAAGGGAAGATACTTGCATTGCCAATTTCATGATAACCTAAATGATACGGTCAAGGAAGCTCGGCTTAAAGGTTAGGCAAGAAAAAAATAATAATTCCTCGTTTCTCTTCCCCTCCTCCTTCCTTTTTTTCTTGCATGGCTCCTCTATTTCATTATTTGATATTTTTGTTCCAAAAATGAAATTAAGAAGAATATGAAGAAATCTAGCCAAGAATTCACAAAAATCATAAATTTGATAAAATTTCACCTTGAATTGAGCATTTAGCGTACATGTATTATTGAAAAATGTGTTGAAATTCACCCAAAAGCATTTGCATGTGTTTGGGGAAAAATTAAATAGCAAATGACATATTTAACCCGCTCCTCCTCATTTTCGAAAATTCTGGACGAGAAATTCAGTTAAGAATCAATTTTATTTGGCCTTGGTAGTTTTCGAAATAATACCAGCATTTGGGGGGTTTGGAACCATCAAAATCATACTCAATTTTCAATGATACTATAACTAATTCAAAATGTGTAAAACCCTTGTAATTTCGCCGCTTTTTATCACTCAATGGAAATGTTATCTAATTTATTTTTTTTTAATGGGAGTGGGACTGAAGTCGGCAGCCGCTGCACTTTTGGCCCCTGTCAAAAACACATAGGCCTAGGGGCCTACTTTATTTCAGATATAGATAAAAATAATGTACTCAGAGACCAAGAGAGGATAAACTATTTTGAATGTGAAATGCATGTAAGACAAATTTGTCTAATTCGGGGAAAATGACAAAAAGCCCCCCCCCCCCCCCCCCCAAAAAAAAAACAAAAAAAAAAAAAACGAGGGAGGAGGGGTAATCAGGTTTTCAAACACAGAGGTTCAAATTATTCTCCATCAATCAAATAATATGAAAAACGTCAAAAGCAACATTTGTGGTTAGCCGATCGAACAGGCTTTTAAAAAATGCAAATTTGCAAACCAGTAATGAATGAAAACTTGGAATTATGTCAATACCCCCTCCCCCCGCCCTTTCTAGCGAGTATTGAAATTTCAAACACTTGACACTTGACTGAAGATCGGGAGGGGGTACATCCATTATATACGCTATACAGGAATGTGCCGCCCAAATGGGTCGCTTTTTCCACAAGAAATCCCTAAACATGGGTCCTGTTTTCGACAAAAAAAATCCCTAAACATGGGTTCACATATTCAAAATCCCTAAACATGGGTGGTATCCTGAAATATTGTGCCTCGTGTTTCAATCCATTTTTTGAGGTTCGAGGAAAGAAATGTAAAACTCACAGAAATATTTGTTACTATATGCCTTTCTGATACCCTGTTATTTATCATGATGAAGCTACACATGGTAGTACCTTAGGCCTACGACATGCACCTCTATCATGCATGATAAACCTAATACCGGATATTTAATTTGTAAAAATTAATTTTTATCAATTTATGTACATGACATGTATGGATGTCTTCAATGATTTTTTACAAAATCTGTAATTCGGCCATCTTGCCGCGAATGATTTTTATCAATAACCGGTTTTAAATAAATAAAAATCTAAAGAAAAGTTTATAAGTGCCCAAATAAAACCAAAATAGTTTTTAATCTGCAATAGAAATGTTGTTTGTGTTCATTTGTAGTATAAATATACTCATAGAAA
This sequence comes from Heliocidaris tuberculata, assembly GCA_025618425.1. Taxonomy (NCBI): domain Eukaryota; kingdom Metazoa; phylum Echinodermata; class Echinoidea; order Camarodonta; family Echinometridae; genus Heliocidaris; species Heliocidaris tuberculata. The sequence goes on along the minus strand of CM046839.1, from coordinate 41,121,380 downwards.
AGGGTCCAGTTTTTACGACAAATCCCTAAACATGGGTCTACTTTTTGCGAGAAATCCCTATACACAGGTACTCTTTTTCTTAAAATTTTCCCTTAAAGATGGGTTAGGGGTTCAAGGTCCGGCACTCACACCTCCGTCAAATAAAAATTTGAGTACCTCCCCCCCCCGGGTGCAGATGAGCATAGCATGTAGTCAGTTTGCAGGCACAAACCCGGTCAGTCCTAAAAGAGTGTCTGCACTGTAAATCTACCATATGCCCTATATCTATAGGTGCTCCCGACTGTGCTCCCGACACATGCACAGTAGCTAGCTGGGTTAGGCTCCTCTCAAAACAAAGTGTCAATTAGGGTCTGTGCGTGCAGACTAGCATGTAGTCAATATATGCATGAATCCTATCGCACGTATTAGATTGGCAATGCAGTCTCCTTGTCAATTCTTCGCTTCACGTGAAAAGTGTTCCGCTGTTTTAGGCTAATAATCTTTGGCCTATTAATAGTTCTGCTAATTTGAACGAAACTTCTGCCGTAAATAAGGATTTTGTTGATGTTTTCCACGCATCTATTTTTGATGAATTTATCTAGCTGAGCAGTAATTAGCTGGTCGTGCGCTGGAATGTTCTTTCGTTTTGAGCTCAGCCTCACTCTCACGGCTTAATCCTGGGCAGGTGATTGTGTGATATTCCGAAGAGGAGACAGAACAGATCAAGCCATCGAAGACGGAGAAAATCGAGCAAAGTCAAAGACAAGGGCAAGGCGAAGGAGAAGGAGATGGCTGTCCCAAACCACAATCCCCCTCAAGGGATGGAGGGATATGATTTTGGCGCACTCAGCCCGGAACAGCAGGAGAAATTGAATAATTTCAAGGTAGGCATGGCCATGGTAGGCTAGACTAAACCTCAATTGCTCAATTGCTCAAACTGTTATTTAGTTTTAACCAAGCTAACTGTTAAAGTTTAACTTATGATGGGGGGACCTAAATAAAGAGACGCACTTTGTTTCCAGCCACTAGAACCGTAGAAGCCGACCTATAAATCCACTCACACTTATGCGAGGTTATTGGAGATGGACCTAATCGTGGAATAAGTCTCTTCTCATTCAGTGTGTACGCACACACGTGTTATGTCTATTGAGGTAGAAACTAGAATGATGTCCCATAGCGTTGCATGCAATAAACCGAGAGTCGAGACTGTGCTGGGTGAATGAAGGGTGACATATTTTATGATAACGCCAAAAAGTCATTTTATTCAGAGGTTTATGCAAATTTCTTAAAATATATTGTTTCTACATATTCTGAAGTTAAAGGGTGACTAAAATAGAAGATTAATTGCCCATTTTTCGTAGGAAGGAGTCATCAGGAGCCCAAAAATATCTATCATACACATTTTTATGCATTCAGTCGTATTTCATAATCATTTGAAAAGTACATTTTTGCTGATTTACACAGTCATAAGCCCCGCCCCTAAAAAAAACCCCATCGAGCGACATCATGATCACGTGATCTGTGACGTACGAGAAGTAAGGGAAAATATTCCACCAACCTATATACCGTGCGCGCCCGCAGGCCCCGGCATCGCATATTTTCGTGTGTTTAATTCCTCACAATAACTTTGATTTTGGGACACAATTTTATCAATAATGCCAAATCGGTGTATAGTTGCGGGCTGTAGCAAGACAACTAAGATGATGTAAGCCTACGTACATCATTTTCCTAAAGATGAAAATCTATGGAAATTGTGGGTCGCAAAGGTATGCTCACGCGGGCAGAGTGGCAAGGGCCAAGCGAGTGGAGTACAATTTGCAGTGATCACTTTTCTTCTCCAGCAGCTGCAGCAGCTTCACCCGCGGCCCCTTCCCCCGTGACTCCTTCACCATGCCCTGGGGCGTCTTCTGCGAGGGGTTCAAACATAATGGTCGAATTCCCCTTGCCACTGCACTTGAGCTTCTTCTCTTTCGGGATCGATAAATCATCTGATAAATCAGAGTTCGGGTCTGGCTCAAAAAAGTCCTCCAAATCGGACTCGCGATCACTATCCATCTCTCTAAGTTACTCGAAGAATTCAGCCAAAAATCTAAGTCAGTACTACCGTAGTAGTACATGTAAAGCGGGGTAAAAAAAGGCGAGAGTAAAAACAAACCAAACAAAAGTGTTCACCAGTCGCTTAGTACGAGGGGGAACATAGTTGCCGTACTAAAGATGTGCAGTACATTGCACACACGCATAAAACGGCTGTGTACACGTTTAAGACCAATGCAAAACTATCGTTCGGCAAGCTCAGATGGATGAGAACATTGTTCAAAGAAAAGTAAAAAAAAAAAAAAAAAAAACGAGCTGTATATTTAGGCAAAAGTGTTCACTGATCTTGAAGAAAATATATTGATAATGATTATTCACTCCTTAGACTGTATTGATTAATTTCCCTTTTTCATAAATTGTCCGTTGAACAGAGAGGTCAAATATCGCATTGTGTGTACAATGTTACATTGCCGCAGCCTGCAGATCTTGTGCCTCTTACTCTTCATACGTCACTTGGGGGTGTGATGTCAATTAGCCAATCAGCTCACAAGTTTTAAGGAACAGTCCCCAAACCTCTACTTTTCCCCCTTTTTCGCCAAAACGAGACATAATTTTGACAATCCATTGCCAGATTCGTGATTTGAATGCAAAAAATCTCTCTAATTTAGTCACCCTTTAAGTCACAGAGAAAATTACAACAGACAAATGTCAGTAACATTCATTTCAAGTCGATGACGATGCCCATGTCAAATTTTGTTCAATAAAATGAAGTCTGTGACTGTGTAAGTTAGAGGGTCTATACCGCCACACACATGTAAGGTAGAGACACATGCGTCGCGTCGATCTATGGCAATACTCAATAGTATACCTTACGTGCATGCAAAATTGAAAAGGAATATTCCACTCTACTCTCTCTTCCATTCCCCTCTCCTTCATCTCTTCCACTCTCAATTCATCATAGTTAACTGTTAGTCGTCACTCAAGATTTGTAAATATTTACTAACCTTTTTTGTCTTGTCCGCTGTGGGAATTGAACAAGGTACCTCATGATCTGCAGACCAGCGTCTTATCAATCGCGCCACAAAGGCGAGTTGGCAGCTGACCATATTTCTGGTATTAAATATGCGCGCATCTCTTGACGGAATAAACCATATTGTCACACACAGTATTGACGAGTGTGGCTGTATCTTCCGTTTTTTGCTTTAGACCACAAACCTTTGCTGTGAAAGCAATTTTTTTTCTGAAAGAGAAATTTGAAGCTTGAATGGATGTCGTAGTTATAACATGCGTCTATTTGAGTTATGTTCCTCGCTCCTGTATTGATTTGAACATGTAATGAAAAATTTGCTGAAATTTGCTCTGGAATGGATTATGTCCTCCAAAAATGAAAAATGTATGGAGGTGTTTGCTGTGATGCAGTGTTGCTAATTTGTTTCATATTTTTTCATGTTTGGAAGGACTCTACTTTTTATCTGCACAGTAGAACTCAATAAATAACTTTTTACGAACTAACCCTGTTTTTATTTTGATTGTTTCCTTGTTAGATGCAGACACGTGTTGCTAATGAGAAATACCTCAGAGACCATCCAGAAGTTGACATTCTGTTAGCAGGATTTTTACGGTACTATAATTTAATGATTACATGTTACTTTCTTTCTTTTTAGGATCTGTGATATAAAAATTACAACCATCCAGAAAAGGAATGATGTAAGAGCTAGATTAATCAGCTGTTCTTTATCAAATTGGCCATTTTATTATATTTATAGTTCATGTATTTTTTATCTGTAATTCTGTAAATTATCATTCATTATTATACATTACAATTCGAGTATTTACATTATAAAAGTGCAGTCATCTCTCCTATTTTTTTTTATGTTAGATGTTTTTAGATATTAGTTATTGAGTATTAGTCAAAGCTAGCATTAAGAACAACAGAATTACAGTTTGACTTTCTGTTTATTTGGACATTAAGGATTAAGGTCAACTGTCAAAGTTTACCTTGGTGAAGACGTGAGGTCGACCCTTCATTGGTTTGCACTACAATTGTTAGTTTTTTAATTTCCTTTTTTTTTTTTTCCCAGAGATGTATTGAGTAGAAGACCAGAAAACATCCAAGATTTTGCTGCAGATTGGTTCACAAAACCTCAACTTGCAGAAACCATTGATCATCAGCTCGATCAGCGAGATTCCTCTCTTCGAGATCAGCGTTTCCAGAGAAAGTTGTAGTTGCTGTCGTGTATTTATTGATTTCAGTTTCCGTTATGTTCCACAGATTTACTATTCTTCTTTTTTATGTAGCTATTAATTTCACAGCACAGTATTCTTGTATAGTACTTAAAGCAATTTACATTGTCACAAATATTTCCCCAAATTATATTATGTGGGAACAAAATGATCTGTTACTGGACATTATAAAAGTTAGTGACAACACCTAAATGTAAGTTTCTGGGAATTTTTTACGATGATGTGAATGATTCAAAGTATGTTTAGGGCGATCCTGTGTAATGTGTCCTGTATGATATACAGTTAACTTTGCATAAGTCGAATCTGTTGGGACCACAAAAAATAGTTCAACTTATTCAACTTAGGAAATATGAATAGCACAGCACATGTTTTGCAGAGTTCGGTCAAACAAAATTGATTCGACTGAGATAAAGTTTGACTTATGTGACTTCAAGTTATGCAAGGTTAACTGGATGTCTTTTTTCCACATATTTCATCCAAAATTTCAAAAATGAAAATCTTTTGATATGACTGTTGAATAATGACGCTTTCTGGTATCACCACCTTTCATCATAATCATATCAAGAGATTTTTCATTTATGAGTGAAATATATGGATCAATGTCATATGTCATACGGGACATTCTGCACAGAATCACCCTTTGGCAGTCCTGAGGGGACTCGGGACCATAACAAATCAGAGAAAGAGGCTGGGCAGTTAGCAACTTCTTATGTGTTCAATATGCATCGATGCTCATTTGACAAGATTTGTATTATTAGTTCACCATGAAGGCAAATGTACACAAATACAAGAACAGACTCCTAGAAAAGGTTGCTTGACACGTAAAATAAAAAAAAGAAGAAAAGGTTGCTTGTACTAATGTAAGTTTTATATCATTTAATACCATTCCATAATTATAATGGGCATGCCCTGATAGGGAGTTGCCATCTTTTGATATTATAATGGCTCACTGTCATGTACATGTATTTAATTATTATTCATCCCTTATACATGTACATGTATTATGAATTTGATGTGTTTTATACAGTGAAACCTTTCTATAAAGACAACAAAAGCGGTCTTTATGAGCTGGGCCCCGTTGCATAAAACTTACCATTAACAGTAACTTTGCCATCAATGGTAACTGCCATGGAAACCTTGATTGTGATTGGCTGTTGAGTAATGTTACCATGGTAGCAGAGAGTTACCATTAATGGTATGTTTTATGCACCGGGGCCCAGGTGGTCTTTATGTACAGGTTCCAATAATACATGTTTCAATGAGAAACACTTTTCAAGGGAAACAAAAATTATGTCTTTTTATTATAGACAAGTGGTCGCTAAAGCAGGTTTTACTGTATTTTATCTTCTCCACTTTTTTGTCTTTCTCTCTTGCTATCTCTCTTTAAACATAACATTGCAGAAGTTTACTACAGATGTTTGAAATTAAACAAGAAATCCTCAGAATTCCATTTTAGCACCCCTCCCACTCGATGATATTGTCACCATGGAGGAAGGTTAAAGTCCAAAAACTAGAATCTACATGTACTTCATTTTATCAGGGTTTTTCTTTTGTTTGCATATGAAATGCTGAATATACATACTCCACTCAGTCGTGCCTTACATTAAATTCTATTTGAATAGATTTTCTACTGCATCCATGTGACTTTATAGAAAGCTTTGTTTTCACAATAATTTGTTCTCTTCTTTTTTTTTCTTCCTCTGTGCTTGCCTGATATTTGTTGACATCTTTATTTAGATATTTTGATTGTTGAGTGTTAAGATACTGCTGTGGATATTTGTGATTATTTGTTTATTTTGTTTTAATTAATGTTTCATTTCAGTAATGACAACAGTTTTGGTGTTATGTAAATATTATCTTTTCCTAGTTTTCAGAGAATATATAGTGGATAGATTTTTTGTAAAATCCACTGATGTTTCTGTATAATCCTACTGTGACATAGAATATTTCCTAGCTGGATTTTCTAGGAATGATTTTGTTACATTGTAGATGTTACTGTAGAAAAATAACAGGAGAATGTTTCTTACGTCTGTAGATGAGATATACATGTACATGTATTTGATTATTGCATGATTGTATTATTGCTAGTGCTGTCGTTGGCACCGATTTTCTTTGTCAACTTGTCATTATACAGGCAGTCAAAAATATCATTCGATCTAAATTGAATGTGCCATAAAAAAAAGTCGGCCACAAAAATCATGGAGCCTAGTTTGACTAAAAAGTTTGGGGCACACTTCAAGTCTTTAAAAAGATGTCCATTATTAAAGAGGATCTGTTTTCCTGAACAGTATGAAGTTTCCAAAGTGAATCTGTAGAATCCATTACAAAACTCACAATTGATTTATAGGTCGATAATGATGTGAAAAGCTATTATTTTACACTAGATTTTTTTTGGTGAAACTCCTAAAAGGCCTGATGTAAATAAATTCTGTCAACATAAGAAATCTATGTAGACATAGCTCCAAGACATAAATGTTGACAAAAGTTCTGTGGATGGCAGCACATAATTGCATGGAAGTTAAGGCAAGCATTGGATATTGGTGCAGTGTATAGGTGTATATGAATGAATAACATGACTAGTCCGGTAGTCCCTCGTTAAATTCAGGAAATAATTCATATTTAGCCTTCTCATAAAAGCAAGTAAATTGTGATTTATTCAATTTTATTTCCCAGGGAAAAAATGTATTATGTTGTAAAATGATTAACAAAGTTTATAAAAATGAGTAAATGCATGTACATGTACTTGCATGTATTAGTTGCTAGAGAATCTGTGAATGAAGTGATTAAACACTCTGAAGTATTATACAGTATCCAAATAATGGTATTTCTAGCAATCTCTTGTATGTAAACTGATGTACCACTGTATATGCAAATAATATTATTTATCTTAAAGGGGGAAGTCCACCCTGATATCAAGTTGGTTTTAAATGAAGGATTAAACTTGAAGAAACAGATCATTGAAAGGTTGAGCAAAATCTGATAAATAAGAACACAAATTGGCAACTTCAGGGGCCTGTAGCATAAAGAGATAAATCAATCGTAAGTCTGTGGCAAACCATGTACTGAAGAGTTACAATTGATTGTAAGATTGATTGTATCTCTGTATGTTGCAGGCCCCTGATGTATCTTGCGAGGTCCTCTCCCATTTGTCCTGTACTAATAAAATTACAAAATTTCCAATTTTTCTAGAAATATTTAATCAATACATACATGTATAACCTAGATATAATCATTGCACATATGTTTGACATAGAACCTGTATCAAACAAAGTTCTTTATTCCTCCAACAACTAAGAAAATATAAATTTATGAGATCTTCTGTACAGAGCAAAGGGGAGAGGAGCTCAAAAGATACGTCACGGAGTTGCCAATTTGTGTTTGATTAATTACAACTTCAAAAATCATAACTTTCTTATTTCTTGTCTTACTTTGCTCAAATGTTCCCTCATTTTTCTGCTTTTACACAAATACCAGGGTGGACGTCTCCTTTAAGCATATACATGTATCAGCCTGATAGATAGAAAGAAATAAGTGACTTGGGAATTCAGCAATGAAAAAATAAGAAACAAATTTTAGCTCGATGAATGAATGCACCAGAAATGAAGGGGAAAAAATGTAATTCGGTCTTTAATGTTTTTGTGTTTGTTTTTTCTTTTCGAAATTCAAAGTATTGCCTCTTTAATCTTTGATGTCTACATTTTAAGGCAAAAAAGGCAAGATATTTCTTCCACAAAATATCGTCCTTGTGAATGTATGTGTAATCTTGAAAGATTTTCAAAGTTTAATCATATCTTTGATTACTTCTATGAGTAAATGGTGACCAATTGTATTGCACAAACAATGGGATGGGTGTGATGACGTTAAAGGGTATGGTAAGGGTCGTATCTTCTAAACACATATTTTTATTCTAATAAGTTGTGTGATTAAAATTCTGAAGCGTTATTAAAGAAAAGAATGTTCACAAAAGCTTTGTCTAATAAATTGTTCATTTTGATCCCCTACAACTGTCTTATGAATGTTAACATTTATTATGCGATTATTTCTCTTTGCCGTGAGAATTTCACCAAATGCAGTCTAGATAGAAAATTCAAATACATATACAAGCTTAACATATTCAAGTTTTTTCCACATCCATTCAAAAGTTAACAAAGAATCGTAAACAGTCACACAATTGCAGAAAAAACAATGCAATACAATACAATGTAAATATTTTCACAAGGACCTGTACGAGTACATACATGTATTATCTTTTATGGGGGAAATGAAAGAGAGAGAGAGAGAGAGAGTAACAAAAGAGGAAGTGATAAATATATGGAGCCAATCCGTTTATTTAAAAAAAAATACAAGCAAAAACAATACGCACTAATCTCTTTGTAAAGAAGTACAAAGTATCCTGTAAGCAAAGAAAGCAAAATTACTGCTAAGGAAAAAATGTTCGTTATTATCCCTGACGTATTGTGAGATATGTCTCTTATAAAAAGTGGGGCAAACACTGGAGATTTTGTCGGCACACTCAAACATTCTGGTGGCAAATCCATGTGAGCCTGTCGTTGCCACATCAGCTTGGACTAGCCCCTCCCCCTATGCTAATGCAAGAACAATTTATCTGACGCGAGCCTTTCCTTTTTTGACTAATATAGAGAGAGGGGCTGCAGCCCGTCCCCCTAAGAATTTTGAAATTACTTGTACCAATATTCGGGCAATCGTCGCCTCATTTTCTCATGTTCGGGTAGTGAGGCCGTTTATTTCTAATTTTATATCTTATTATGTTGACGACGAAGTAACATTATGACTCGTACGCAAAACGCAGAAACAAACTGGAAAAATTATATTCGGGCAAGAGGCGTCAGACTCTGGCGAAATCTTCATCACCTCTCAAGGCTCTCATCCAGGCGTGAAGGAGCAATCAAGGAGTTACGTGGCTGAAGAGTAATCATGTTCGCATGATCTGCCACGGCCATGTTTATACCATCCATACACATTTTCCGTGATTCTAACCCCGTCGTGTTTCTAATGACAGAGAGACATCCAACAGCGAACTTTCATCTTGAATAAATCTCATTCGTTCCAAAGCCAAGTTGCCTCAGTCGACAAAATTAATCATGTTAATCGACTTGACATACTTTCTCGTTCCCGCAGTTAAAATTAAATGCCCGACATGTAGAACTGGCATGGCCCCACGTAATTCATGAAATAATTTCACTTTTCAATGGGATCTTGATGAGTGTCTCTTCAAATCACCAGTGGATTGTAGATAGTAACACTTCACCCTATTGCCGGATCGGGGGGGGGGGGGGGGGGGGGGGGAGGGCAACTGCCCAGGCGAAACCTAATCTGAATTCTGGATCCACTACCGGCATAACCTGACCCCCACACCACTCTCCTTACCTTGGTATGCTTTTGATCTCATATTCGATCAGTGGCGCTGTGATGTAGTTGCAGACAACTCCCTCATTTGCTCCAACACACAAAATGGCTAAAATGTCATTTCTTCCAAAATGTATTACTCAGTAAGATCTTTTTCTTTCATGTGGACATATAACAATGCGCTACATGTATCTACAATATAGTCTGAGTACTGCTCAGAGTGTAAATAAAAGGCGCCTCGGAGAAAACGGCAAATTAATGATATTTTTGTGTACGACAAACGGGAGAGTTGTCCACCAGTATGTCACAATCGACTCACCAAATTGCCATTCTGAGAGTCGCATAGATGTAGTGATCTAATTTTTCAAACATCCATAACTTTCTTATTCCTTGTCCGATATCTTTCATACTTTCACAATCCTGTTTTCCTAATTTTTCTGCTTTCACACAAATCATCTAATTACCAACGTTGGATTGGCATTATCATTTGTTTTGTTTTGTTTTTATAGGGGTGGAAAAGGGAAGTATATAAATAAAAAGAATGGTAGTTTGCCAAGATAAATTGTGATTGATATTTTTAGTCACACCCCTGATCTGGTTTAACATGTTGCATTTTAGGCATTGTGAAAAGTAAGAATCATTGTATGAGCCTTTCTCACATTGTTAAAAGGGGACTCATGCAGCCAGGGTCCCAGCTAAACAGCTATAGGTACAGTCGCATTAGCGTTTCATTATACTACAACGAATCAGTAGGCCTACTCTGCTTAATCATACATTTCATTTTTTTTTCTTTGTGGCATAAATTGAACGAGGATAACAACAAATATATGGCATTCGTCTACTAAAGAGATAAACAAATCGACAACGATTTAGAAAAATAACCCTGTTTCTCAACTGATGTACCTATAGAATGTCTCTAAATTGTAATCAAATAATTCAAAATCCTTTCTATATACATCATACAACTTTTGCAACTGTTCTCGAGATATCTCGCTGTAATATTTCTTTAAAATGCCCAGTGACGAACTGTTGGTTGCTGTTTTGTCCGATGCTTGTGGGTATTTGATAGATGGATCAATATTCGAAGACCGAAGTATATACTCCGCATCGTCGTCCAAAGTTTCATATTTCCCAATGATGTCATATGTGACGTCACATGGCCGACACATCGCGCTGATGGGATTCCAGTGTTTATCAAATGATGCTGGATTGGTGTCTATAAGATAACTGACAAACTCAGAGAACTTTAAATCGTATTTTGTTCTCCAATTCTCTTTAATGACAGCAGTCTCTTCAGCACCACGATACTTCTCAATGATCGGTATCCCGTATCTTTCAATCCAATTCACATCCTGCCTTTGCTTGCTCCGGAAAAGAAAAGAAATATTCGGTGCAAGCTTGTCTCGGAAAGCCGAAAGTACCCGAGTAAAGGGATGCCGAGCAAACATGAACTTTGTAAACTTTCTGAGCATAAACTGTCGATGACTAACATTACTGTACTTATGGAAGTAATCAAGGTATATTCGACCTCTCGTGTTGGTTGGTAGTCTTTGAAGCGCCTTGATTCTGATATCATCTATTCCGCCAATCTTGAGGAAGATCGTCTTCCAGTTCGTACAGCCGACTTTAGGAACGTTACAGTAAATAATGCTATACTTCTCGTTCACGATGAGCTCACTGGGTGGATCCAGGGAGGGGTCACGAGAAGGAAGATCTCTCTGATTGGTGCACTCTCTCTGAAGATGATCAAGTCTGTTTTCCATGACAACTGATGTCCTCTTGCCAGATTCTTTGATATTAAACCCCACCACCTGGATAAGAAGGAAGAAGTATACTTTATATAAAACTAATCTGACTTTCAAATCTAATCAGTACCCATAGACGGGTCCGTTAGGGGGCGAAGGGGGCGCGCGATGCTCCCTCGACCCCCCCCCCCCCCCCCCACGATCCGTCTTGGATCCGTCACTAGGCATATCCTTAGGCCCCAACAATAACACAAATGTACTTGCAATGGTGATTACCCCCCTCCCACCCCCTCCTCTCCTCAGCTCCTACTCCTCATCATCCCGTGTTTCCTGCTGGGGGGGGGGGCGCTGTTTGGGCGTCTTGCTATATCTCCGCATCAGTTTACTTCTGCCACCTTTTTGTGAAGGTTCTCGTTTCTATGCCTCATAGATAGATGGAATCGAGTTTACCACAGACGTCTCTAGAACACTACATTAATGATTCAAGATGTCACGTATAAAAGACAGAACAGAGACGCCCCCATGAACCTATCAGACATTCGACACAAGCGAAAAAAACAAAAAAACAAAAACAAATAAAGAGAAAAAGAGCAAAATTTATGAAAAAAAGTTTGAAGTTTGATTATGAAATTAGTTTTCAAATGTTTTCATCTTTTATTTTCCCTTGAAAATCCCCCTCCCTCTATAAGAACATAGGTTAAGAACCGCTGCATGCATTTCATTATGTGTATCAACAACGTTTTTCATTTAATTACCAATACTCTTTTGGTTTTATTTCCCTCATTAGAAGTTTATTTCCATTGCATTTTTTACAAACAATAATAGTTACAATCTGTGACTTTGATATAAATATCAAGTGATATTAATATTCATGACGTTTCTTTTACCTCTATTGGCGGTTTGCGCACAATAACTCGATTCAGGCAATCAAACATTCATATAAACTACTCACATGTTCACGATAGGAAAGCATCTCATCATTGTATGATCCTGTATAGGCAAAAAGAATGAAATAAATTTTTCAAATGAAAGGTTACGACTGATAGTTTTCATTTCATTTAAATCAACTCAGAATACCATATCAATAAATTCAAAATTCTAAATGAACTAACTACATTTAAAATGAAAGCTCACAGGAAATCGAATTATACATATTTCTTATGTAAGGGTGATATTCTACAATGCCATACAATCAGAAAAGAAAATATTCAACGTCAAACAAGCAGTGAATTTGATACAAAACAATCAACAACAAAAAAGCATTACCTATACTTTTCCATATCCCATGCACCAAGATGCCAAAAGCCGGGATCAAAAGTCAATTACTTTCCAGAATATCTAAATAGGCTAATTCGGTTAACTCGTTCTATTTGGTTTTGCTTTTTCCTTATCGTTACAAGTACAGTATATAAGCTGACGTCTATTACATGAATATCAAATAAAAATGATTTAAATTTGAATGAATAAACATATTTAAGGTGGTATATACATTATGATATTAGTTTCGAAGATGTAGTAATATAGGAAAACAATCCGTGTAAAAGAATAACATGACACCCGCTTTATAGGGTCCACAACTAAACTAAGGTCCTTGCATCGAATGCGTGCATGAATACAAATAAGGAATATGTTTCATGATTTATTATTCGCGTATTTATCTATCACTTAGCAGTCAACCGCACCACCACGCCCCTCCCCCACCAAAAAAAAACAAAGAAAAAAACGCCAAAAACAACAATAAAACCCCCATAAGGACAGAAATATTTGGCAAGATAACTACTTAATCTATACAAGTTGATTTACATTGACAAAAACTTGCCTATAATCCTTCAGTAAAATAGGTTTACCATTTGTAATAAGGTGAGATAAAGAGAAGCGATCAGTGGTTATCCCACTGACAAAATATTGGCCTAGCTGAACCCAAGTAAGCCTATATACATTTTGATGCATGCAGGAAGGAACATATTGTAATGCTTTCCGATACATATATAGTTCTGCAGACAACTCAGGCACACAGCTAGTATTTCTTCTTCCTGACGTGCTATGTCTTCTCACTGTAATTTCAAATATCCAAAAACATGATGAATGTACATGTATAATCATAATAATACTAGACATATTGCGCGGAATTCGGAGAGGGAGGCCGAAAGGCCAAAGGGAGAGGGTGGGTCTAGGCAGGGAGGTGGAAGAGAGGTCTCGGAGAGAGTCTTATGCCTAAATAGTTCTTCCATGCAGCCTCCTTCTTCTTTTCTTCTTCTTCTAACTTTATCTATACCTTTCTATCTACCTCCAAGTTCTTTCCCTCTTTCTATCTCTCTCTCTCTCTCTCTCTCTCTCTCTTAATTTCTCTCCCTCTCCCCCTCTCAAGCATAATCTTCTATTATTGTGAGATTGTTTACCCAGAATACTTTTAACCTCGTCTATATAAAGATATTCACTTACCTCGGTGTTCAGAAGAACCGAGACTCCTCGACCGGATCATCAACACTAGAAGAGCAATGATCATCATCATAATACAGGCCGTCTTCCTTTTACTTCTCATTCCAGATCTTAACATTTCCTCTACATTCACAAAAACACTTGCCATGTTCCATATATACTCCGCGGAGCATCTACCACCTTCTCCAATGCAATGCTGACAGCTGATTAAATTATAAAGCACACGTGAGGTAATAGTAATAACTGTTATACTTCAATAAGCACTTAAACAGGAAGAACATCTTTAGTTAAAAACCAACACAGTTTCACATAAAATGTTACGAAGGGTGCATGATACAAAATACAGCTTCTAAACCGTATTTATTACAACCACCAGAACCAGTCGGTAGCGATGATTTTGACAGGTGCAAAACTTGCCGATCAGGCCAGGAAGCCAACAAAAAAATACGCAGTGTGGACATATTTCCTCTGGGTGTGCATCGCTGAGCAAAGTGAACGTGAACGGCATGCTGAGTGATAAGTAGGTTTTTTTTTATAACCGTTTGACCTTGCTCAAATCAAGTTAAATCAGCTTCTCTTTTGGAAAGACCATCTACACCACCTCCGCTTTCGCTTGGTTTCCAGACAAACAAACTTTCCATAACTCGTGCTAGACATCAGGGATCTCTCTTCCACCTCCCTGTAGACATGAAGACCCGATTAATTATTAGTGTAGAGTGTAGTGTTTCCACACGTCTAAACATTTTTTTTTTCTGGAATAGAATACCAAACATTTAGAGTGGATGGATTTGAATGCTTCTTCTGCTTAACTGCAAACAAACTTGAATACTCAGATATCGTTGTTGCAGGATATGCTTATCTCAAACATTACATGACAAGCCTAACTGTATATAGTTGCAAATTAAAATGACTTAATTGGTACTTGCAATTAAAGTCTTTCAAGATTAATTAAAACAATTTTCATGGTGAGAGTGAATATAGTCAGTGGCGGCACCAAGGGGGGGGGGCATGGGGGGGCATTTGCCCCCCCCCCAGTCAGAAGCTTTGCCCCCCCCCAGTTGCCCCCCCCCCGATAATTTTCGGAGTGAAAAAAATAAAAGGGTGGAAAATGAAAAAGAAAAGAAAAGGAAAGAAAAAAGTGAAAAAGGAATGGAGAAAAGAAGGAAAAAGAAAGAAAACGGAAACTTGGAAAGCAGTGGCGGCATCAAGGTGGGGGGGGGGGGCATGGGGCAAATTTGTTCGCTCAGCTCGTGTAAATATCCTCATATTTTGGTAGTTTTATAGCCGAATAATTTCTGTACATTTCCACTATAATAGTGTCAAAATTTTTGCTCGCTCGCTTCGCTCACTCGCAATACAGGCCTATAACTCCCACCACATAATCAGGCCGCGAGATGATCAAATGTCTTCATATTGGGGTAGTTTTATAGCCAAATAATCATTTCTGTACATTTTCACCACCAAAAGTTTCAAAATTTTTGCCCGTTCGCAATGTATAACTACCACCTTATTATCGGGCAGCAAGATGCTCAAATGTCCTCATATCTGGGTAGTTTCATAGCCGAATATAATTTCTGTACATTTTCACGACAAAAAGTGTTCGCAATAAATAACTACCACCTCATAATCGGGCAGCAAGATGCTCAAATGTCCTCATGCATATTGGGGTAGTTTTATAGCCGAATATGTAATTTCTGTACATTTTTACTACGAAAAATGTCAAAATTTTTGCTCGCTCGCTTCGCTCGCTCACAGTATATAACTAACACCTCTTTATAATCGGGCAGTTCAGCTAGATGCTCAAAATGTCCTCATATCTGGGTAGGTTTATAGCCGAATATTCTGTACATTTTCACTACAAAAAGTGTCAAAAATTTTTTTGTCCGCCCTTGCCCCCCCCCCCCAACATTTTCTTTTGCCCCCCATTTGCCCCCCCCCCCCCCACTTTAAAAATCCTGGTGCCGCCACTGAATATAGCTATACTCTGCACCCAACATAAGTGTAAAATGCGGAACAATATGATGCCCCTATTTTTCAGAAAACACATTATTTTCCAGAATGATTATAACTAAGGCTGCCCAGTATACGTTCATCTATTTTAAGCTTTGAGTTCAAGTGGTTCAATTCAAAACAGAAGACTGGGCCTATAGTTTCAAAATTTCAAAGTTTATTGATTTTCCACAAACATGTTTATCTTTTACAATTTTTTTTAAACAGTACATATGAAAGTTAAGAACATGAACATAGCAAATACATGCATATGAATTAAAACATATAGATATAACAGAACATCATTCAGTGGACTTGATCATGGTTTACACTGATAAAGCGAAAATTGGTATAAAGTAAACATTGTAATTGTAAAGGAAAACATAAGTGAAGTCTATTAAATAAGCATGGCTTGTATTTCATAGATCCCTGTTTGAAAAAAATAGAAATAGTTACAGTCCAAAAATTAAAAGAAAAAAGAAAGAAACGTGCTAATTTGAGCACTATAGTACGGTAACAAGTTTTTTTAAAGAGATGAAAAAAGAAAAGAAGGGGGTTGTGAACACTGAACAGTACTGGGAAGAGAGAGAGAGAGAGAGAGGGAGAAATAAAGAAAGAAAGAAAGATAAAAACAAAAAATTGTTGTGAACAAGCAATACAAGGTGGAAGGAAAGATAAAGAGGCAGGAATAACTAGAAGGAGAGATGGAGGAATAGAAAGAGATAGTGGGAACGCTGGAGGAAAGAGGCCTCTAATACATTATTTTACATTTGGCCTAAATTCACGAGTATACATTTACGTTTCTTGGTTGTTTTAGCTATCCACTGACAAGCACAATTTATATTTACATGAGTTCCAAAGTTAGGGGTGCAGTATATACATGTAATACATGTATTACATGTATATACTATATGATTTATTTTTTTTTATTCTTATTTTTTGTTTTGTTGTTGTTGTTGTTTTTTGTAAAATAAGCTTTTTAGTACGTGGAGGGTGAAAGAGATTTGACTGTCTGATTGGATATCGGTAAATTTCCTTCCTTTTAAGAAACATTTGCAGTAGTGCTTTTGGTATATAGTTCATTTCTGTTAAGTTGATACGTAATATTTCCAAGATTGTAAGAGTATACTAATCGTATATTTTCAGAATCGAACCCTGGGGTACCCCACAATTGATTACCTTTTGACTAGATTCGTAGTTATTGATAGAGACAAATTGTTTTCTGTTTGTAAGGTAATTCCTGAACCACTCCAAGGCCTTGCCTCTTATTCCGTATAATGTTCAAAAGAAAATTAGTAGATATGTTTCATTTTTTGTGTATATTTATCAAGCTGCCATTAAGTATTGCATTTGGATCTGTCTTTAATATTATGTAGTTGATAATTAATAGTACTATATACACTTATATAGCCTGAATATGTTTACATATATTATATATATATATAAATACATGTATATATATATATATATATCCCTCTCTCTTCTCTTCTTCTTTTCTCTATTTTTTTTTTCTTCCCCCTTTTTTCACACGTGTTTATGCCAAATATTGCCTTATACACCTTGTTTGAATATGATTGTATTTCTTCCATGTCCCCGTGAGGGGCCGTTCAAGAAATGAAATATCATTGTCATTGTCATCATTGTCAAATGATACAATTTAAAAAAAATTTTAAAAATTGTGTGACTCGATCATTTGTGTCGAAGGCCGTGGAGAAGTCCAGGCCGGAATATACCGACTGTGTGTGAGTTGTATATATATGCTTTAGTTACTTTTTCAATGAGCATATTGTGTCGTTAGTGCTGCCATATTGTATGTTACTCAAAATGTCTAAGTCATTAATGAATGTGATATAGTTTCATGTAGATAATTTTGTTCAAGTATCTTTGAAAAAGTTGTTAAACGGGATATCGGACGGTAATTACTGACTTCAATCACCCTTTTGAATATAGGAATGACTTTGGCTATTTTCAGATATTAGTGTCACTTTCTGTTCGTTTGTTATCGACATATATAATAGTATACTCATATTATTTATTTTAAATGGTTTTAGAAGAATGCAGTGAACAATATAATGTGAAATACATCACGTTGCATATGCAAGAAAACTGTACTGGCAAAATTGGACACTAATGGCTTAAAGCTGCCTTATATAATAGCTTTTCTTTCTCAATTATCTTAAAAGTACTTACAAAAGAAACCAATCCTGAATAATTGAAAGCACCGTGCCTATTTTGGAGCGCATTGAGATGAGTTTCTTCTTTGTTTCGTTCTCGCCATCATGATGCTTAAATTCTGATCATTGAGCTTCAAATATCACGTCACTTATAGCCTACGTATAAAATCATGAATTATTAGGCTTATCTATGGGGGCAAAGGGAAATATGATGGTGAAAGTTTGAAGGAAATGGGACAAAAAATAATAAAGTTATGAATGTTTGAAAATGACATCACTTCATCTATCTAAAATTAATTGGCAATTGGTGAATCAATAGTGACTCATTCAGGGTCAACTCTCCTATATGCTTCCCAGGGGCGGATCTAGCTTTTTTCCAAGGGGGGGGGGGGGTTGAGGAGCTGAGCTAGGTATTGCGAGGGGGAGGGTGTGGGAGGGGGGATACCCCCCTCCCACAGTAGGGAGATTTTTCATTTTTAGGGTTGCCAGCTTGCGATTTTAAGCATATTTGCATGCTCTATTTTTTCTCTTTTTGTTTGTTTTGTTTTCCTATGCACGTTAAATGTTTACTTGGCAGCCCAAGGGGGGGGGGGTTTAAACCCCCTAAACCCCCCCCCCCCCCCCCCGTAGATCCGCCACTGCTCCCATAGGTCCAAGTATATCAAAATATCATTAAATTCCGGTTTTCTCCTGAGCACCTTTTCCCTCGTTGTAAAATCTCTTGTGGAAAGCATATTAGTCCCCCAATTAAGAGAAAGCAAAGAGAGCCGATTGGGGGCACGCTGTAATTAATTCCCCACCGTACCCCCATATCCGCCGGCGCCGCGCGCTCGAGAACCAACCTATGGAACCGACAAAACATATATGCATACAACAGCTTGCCGCGCGCAATGAATATTCTTCAAATTTATTTTAACTGTTCGTGTGGAAGGGTATGTTGGTCTCGATTTAAATACACAAATATCTCACTCTGAATCCTTTTCTGAGAGTTTGTATTATTCAGTGTGTTGTAATTATTGCTGAATAAAGTGTGAATGTTTGAATTATGAGGTGTTTAGATGACCATGATTTCTGGCTCACAAGAGTCACAAATGTTATTTTGCAAAATTACTCCAGCAGAATAATGAGTGTGTGGGACAACGTATTAAGTTGGGTTCAAAGTTCCGTGTTTTTACTTGACATTATCGTGGTTGAGGTCCTCAACGGCATTATCGTGGTTGAGGAAGCCACCCATTCACTCCATACAGAAGCACTTCATTGAGTTAGATGCATTGGTTTCCTCTTTCCCCGACCCCGTCCATAGTCTAGAGTCTAGACGGTAGACCCTGCACTTTATTTTTGCGTGCTAAAGTCTTATAAAGAACGAGTGGTTTCCTCAACCATGATATACCCGAAACCACCATTCACTCTGCACAGAGACGCTTCATTGTGTTATTACATACACGCCATTGCATTTGTGTCCTCATTCCCTGTCCATACTAGCACTCACACTTATGCAAGGTTATTGGATATAAATTATAAATTATTGGATATTGCTTTATTGGATAGATCTATGTGTCCATAGAAGCATGCTCGTGATATCATGATATAGGCCCCACTATACCCTAACCCACTTATATACATGTACAAGCTTATCTGAAGATAACCTTGTACTCCAGACTAGCTTTTACCTGTGAATAGGCTTCAATAGCTTTTGTGTGTATCACTATCAGCAGGCCTTTTTCCAGTCTAGATCATTCATACATGAGAGGAAAATAATTATTTAAAATTTCACTTTCAATTCTGAATCCCCAAATTTGTGGCACAGTAAGAGTTGAAGAGTCCCTGAATCAGGTAATCCAGCAAATTTAAGAAAATTAAATCTTGCTTAGTGCAATTTTGTTGTCTGTTTTTGACTGCTGCAACAGTGCCAGTGAGTGAATGTTCGACACAGTCCCACATAGGCAAGGGCCTATGAGTGACCCTAACCCTAACCCTAACCCACTCACACTTATGCGAGGTTATTAGAGATAACCTCGCACTCTGTACCTTCGTACCGCGAGGAATTGCCTCCCATAGCACATATGTGTGTTGGAAAGGAGTAAGATTGCCGGCCAAAAACAGCCTGAAAATTTCACTTGATCAAGATGATGAAGCTCTACATCAAAATTTCTCTGTTCATCTACCACCAGGGCACTGACCTGTGACCTTCATGTGAAGATGAGGAATAGAACCAAGGAAGATGCAGAGGTCCCTGAGGTTACTTCTTCTGAGGTACTGGAAGTAGGAGTTATAGGGTTGGGTGTGGCAACTGTTACTCTCAGTGGACCCATGTCTGCATCCAAGCTTAGTATTATCATTGGTGAGGAGATTTTGTTTTTTCTTTCGTTTTTTTCGATTTGACAAGCAGTCAAAATTGAAAGCTTAAGAATATTTCAGGAAGAGGGAAAGGGGAGATCTCATAAATGTAAGTTGCTAAAGAAAGGAGAGAGAGTGGAAAGATTCTAACCTTGTGTGAGGGTCTGTCCCTTATCCGTTACATTTGGGTTTCTGTGGGAGGACTTTGACGACTGGTGCTAGCCCCTGGCTGTGGAGTTTGCCCAGCTTATTCATATTCATGATGTGACCTTGATCTTGAAATTTAAAAGTAGCAACTTGGTATACTATTTGGATCTTACAGATCAAATTATTATCTCCAGTATCATATGGAATTGAAAGAAACCTACATGAAGCCTATGCAGAAAACCAGCACCTGACTCCTATAACAAGTGAGACTAATTGACTTCTTACACGTCAATAATGAGAAAGTGAGTTTATATGTATAAAGCTCACTGCACACTATCAATTGGTCTATGATCCAATTTTGGAAATAAATCTCAATACATTAAATATAGGCAGTTTAATAAGTAAAAGCTACCTGATTCAGCTTCTGAACAATAATATGAATACTCAACATAGGATTTTGGTGCGATGTCAGCCTTATATCCGGAATAAGGGCCAAATCAGTTACAAATCATAGACAATCACAGGACTGCTCTGAGCCTCTGACGTCACTATGATTTGGCCTTTTCTCTGACTAGAGGGCTCATAATACGCCATGATTTCGATTTTACTATATATGTAACTATTCAGAACCTCAATAAAACATATTTCATGTGTTTAACTGTTTATATCTAATGCTATAACATTTTATTGCAAAATCGGATTGTAGACCAATCATATTGTGTGCGGTGGACTTAAAAGGTATTGTTATGATACCTGAAGTTGATATGGTATTTACCTATTATCTCTATTTGACAGTTTATATTGTAGCATCAATCACACAATTCTCAAGAAGACCAGAACATTTGGCTGCCCAAGAAGGCTGGACCTTTAGGTATGTGTTATGTTCATTTGTATGTACATGTAGTAAAAAACAAAGATTTTGGTAGTGACTGGCAAATCCTGGCCCTGAAATGACAACAGAATAGAGTGAAATTCTCTGTCAGATGTTGTAAGGAAGGGATGGGTTAAGCTGTTACATATTCAACCAAGGAGCTGTTTTGAAAATTAGACTTACTGCCTGAGGGTTGGTTTATTAACACAAAGTATTCTTTATTTCAGAAAGAATTCCAAGAGTGGTGTGGTGGTTGGGTCTCTGCTCTTCATGCTGGTATCCCTTGGACTTCAAGGGGACAGCTGCCAGGGTTTCCAGGTCCTAGACTGCTCTGTGGTCCAGCTCATGTTCCTCAATCTCCTGGTCCTACTGGTATGTTCTGTTCCTAACCTAGGCAAGCCCTGGATCATCATGGGTCAGACCGTGTATGCCCTTGGAGGGTTCTTGTTTGTTAGGAGTGGTCTTCAAGGCATGCCACCGTCTGTCACCAATGTGGTGGATATGTTCATCTTTTATCCGACTATGAGTGAGTGAAGTTCCCCAGACATTTTCAAATAAAAAAGAGACATAGATGCCACTCTGTTTCAGAGAGACTTAAATATTTTGATTATCCATGTTTCGAGGGAGAGACATTTAGGTAACAGAAATGTCCACAAGTTTTATTCATTGCTTCAGCTGAGTATGATTGTTGCATAGTTTGAATATAATATATTGGATCAGCCTTTTGATTTGCAATTTAAACTTTTGGTTGAAAATTATGATAACCCTGGACAAGACATTTTACCTACCATGTGCAGTAAATATGTACCTCTTAGAAGGGGCATCCCTGTATAGGACATTTGACACTCCTATACAACCAACAGCGAACCTAGAAAAGTTCTTTCTGTTTTGTTGGGGGTTTTTTTTGGTTGATTCGTAACCTGTGATGCAACGAAGGGAGGTTATACCAGGGAATGGTATTGTATTAGGTTGCATTGCACAAGATTAACAAGGCTAGCATTTAATGCAGTGCGCACATTGTGTGTAAGTTGTCTTAGGCTGTTTAACTTTGCCTATACATGTGCCCTTTTGGATTTATGCAAGTTATGCAAAATACTCAGAGTTGCTTTTTTTGGCAACAAAGCTGAATTTTTTTTTAAAGACAACATGGGATCGCAAATCAAAAAAAAAAAAAAAAACTTCCAACGGAAAGAACTTTTCTGGGTTGATAAAATGTCAATTCGACTAGTAATATTTGTTTTGAGTGTATTAATAATTTCATGTAATGAAATGCTTAAATGAGAGATTTTAATGAGAATCATGCAACACATCCTCTGTAGAACTTTTTATCCTCCTAAAAGATCGGGATGTATTTGCATAAATTAGGGTTGGATCCTGAATACTCATTGCCCAATGACTTTGATCTTTTCAGCCTTGATGTTCTTCAGTGCTCTGTTGATGTTCTTACCTGGAAGCCTAACAGCAGGTGAAGCTCTCTTCATCACACAGATATTGACTGCCTTGACTAGAGTACCGGTAGAACCAGTCTACACCGATACACCAGATAGACACCTGTCTTACATTAGAAAGGTAACACCACTCAGATGTTGATTACATTGGATTACCAGTAGAACCTGTCTACACCAATACACCCGCTAGACACCTGTTCTGTATTAGAAAGAAAGTGTCACCCTATGCAGTTGGTGGCCAGTTTTGAGGATGGTGTAATGCCTCTATGATTAGCAGCTATTGGGCCTTTTTTTTCAAACTAGAAGGTTTAAAACACCCTGCAATTACTGTTCATATGACAGTTCAGGATCTTAATCAAGAAGAATTTACTTCTTTGAAGTTCCATATCTATTTTTATTTCTCTCAAAATCTAGTCATATAAGATCCCGAGTTGAACTGTGGCCATTTATAGTAATTTTTCAGTTAGTATGCAAGAATTTGAGTCTGAATCCTTTAACATTACAGGTTTGTTTGACGTCCTGTATGCACATAGCCATTGTTGTGAAATATGTGTTGTCTAAACTCCATGAAGTCAACGTAGCATACTCTAAAGGCTGCATTGATAAAAGGTATGTTTGATTGCATTTATTGATTTAGACCAAACACAGATTCCCAATAAAATATCTTAAAGAGATAGTTCTCAATTAATGTTCACAATGGGTTTTAGTAGTTTGATAAAGTTGCTGTTCTTTAAAAATTTTGGGGGTTTGATACTATATTGAGTGTTGATGTTTATCCCTTTCAAGATAATTGACCACATTTGTGTGGTTGGCTCAATAACTTTTGATTCAGAGCCCTAAAAAATATACCAGATATAGGAGTAGAAAGAGCCAAAATTTCTGCACACTCTGCGTCAATTTTTGTTGCATGACCATATTGCATTTGATGTCAGGAATTTTAAAAAAGAGAATAAGCTTAAAATCTTTAAATTGGCAATACATTAAGAGGTTCAAGATCATTGTTTTATTTATCAAAATTGGCAATTTTTAAAACTTTTCGACAAATTCCTAACCCTGTATATTGTTTTCAAAGACATTACACCTAATGAGAAAGCATCCCTAAAAGAAAAATATTATTGTTACCAATTTGAAGAACAATCATCCAATATGGGTGCATTGAATGCATTGTAACAGTAGTGTATTTGTAATTGGTTCCGTCGCAAGTCATGTACAGTAAACATGGTCCATTTCTCAAGGTTTTTCTCAGTCATGACTATATGACGGCTCTAAATTTCTTTTATTCTCTCATTTATTCACAGCACAGCAGATAAGAAAAGATGGAAGTGGAGCATTTATTTCTACCTTGGAGTAGCAGCTGAAATCTTTCTTTTTGAGCTACCAAGGCTGTATATTAGAATAGGAGAAAACCCCTTTCTCTGGCTTCTAGATTTTATTCTCACAGACAGAAAAAGAGTAAGCAGCAAGCCAGTTCATAAATACAATGTGCGCATGTGCAGATAAAGGTCATTTGTACCAAGTACAATTGACCTTTATACGCTTTCATAGTGTGTGCACCAGTATGGGTTTAAGTTGTTTAACAAGTAGTGCAACCATCAAAACAGATGCGTGCCCTTACAAATTGGGGTCATTTCAGGGTTATATGTACCATTCACTAATTACAAACTGGCTTATTCACATCAATTTAACCTTTTTCTTCAATTTTCATTGAATTTGAATGTTTATGCCAAATTTGTCTGATTGGTTTCTAATCTGAAAGGAACTGAGCTGATCAACAAAAAATAACCTAACATGGCAAAATGAGAAAATTGTACTTCCTGTCATGTTTCGTTGTCTTTCATGTCCAGATCAGGGATTATGCGTTAGGATCATTGTTAGGTGGCGCTATGATTTTTTTACAGCGGCAAATTTGCCTCTTGAAATTTATTTAAACAGTCAGTTTTGCCAGTGCTTTGATGAAAATCACATTTTTGTTTTGTTTCCCTTAAACAGTGTTTCTCCATTGAAACCTGTACAAAAGCAACCTGTTAATAAAGATCACATTTCTAAAGGCCAGGGAGGGGGACAGAATCCACCCCCACCCCCCTCCCCCCGGAAGCGCAGCATGATATGTTCGAGGATATTTTTTTGCACTGTGAGCTTTCATGACTTTTTCACTTAGAGTCTTACGCAATTAATCAAATTTATAAAATTACAACCAACAGGAACCGTAGTGTCAAAAATCTGTGGCTGAAATGCACATTTCTCTGTATGTATTGTACACAATGCAGAATTGTCAATTCACAAATATGGGAATAATTAATTAGCAATAATAAAAAAAAATATTTGAGATATAGTTTTGAAACTTTACAGGTTAAATCTTTATAAGACACTCTATCTGTGTGCCAAGTTGCAGAATTTTTTGTCACTCCATGGCGGAGATGCGGGGGTTGGGGGGGCTAGCATCCTTCCCCCCCCCCCCCCCCCCCCCCTGCTGAGAGAGCACCGAAATAACCTGGCCTTTTAGGGTTAAACAAACTTCATATACAGATTGCACTATACATTATGTTATTTCTTTGAAGTTTGTTTTTTACTCATTAACTCTTGTCCAACTCTTCTTTTTTCTCTCTCTGTCTCTCCATCTTATTTCTGTTTCTTGTAGATTATTTTGATCAACATTTGGTTGATTTTGATGACTCTTGGTATTGGTGTTGTTATATTCAACCAAACCTCTTCAACGCAAGTCAGGAAGATCTTTCATATTTTAGCTGTAGCTGTTTTTATCCCAGGCCTCTACCTTGATCTGCAGCTTTTGCTTCTAGCTGCAACTGGACTAACTTGTATCTTTATATTGACTGAGGTCAGTTGCAAAAAATCTTTTGGAGTAATAACTAAGGGGGAGGAGGGTGCTTTAGTTTAGATGACTAGTGCTTCACTTTTCCCCTGATAAAGGTTATCTAGAATTCTGGTAACATTGGAAAATAAAATTTCACAGATTCCAAACAAACTTGTTCAACACTGGTTCTGCTTTCGTGACTAGCTATCAACAATGTTCTGTTAATAATACACAAAGTGACTTTTGTTCGCAATTGCAGAATATGTATCAAAGAATATACTTATCATTGTAAAAGAAATGTTGAATTACTTTTCAGATATAATATTGTGAAATATTTATATTTTCATCATGCTGGTATTTAAGAAATTATCTACTTCATACTTCTACATTTTTTCACACCCTTTGTCTTATATATATTTCCATAGTATATCAGGATCTTCCGAGTAAAGCCATTTGGCGATCTCATTCATGATACTCTGTCTGCGTTCACTGATGAACAAGATTCTGGGGTTGCCATCTTAACACCTGTGTGTCTTCTGATTGGACTTTCTCATCCTTTACATTACTCCAACGATGCCTTATTGTCAGAGTTTCGTAAGTATTGCCCATCCTCTTCAACATTGGACGTCTTCTTTATTGCCTGTTTTCAAATTTAAAAAAATCACTTGTTTAAAAATGATGTAGATGTAGACAAACTATGTTTGTAAATTGAAAATTTTTAACGAAGAAACAAAGATTTTGAATTTTCAGGTATTGGCAATCAGAGAAGTTTTATGCATATTTTCTTTTTAAAGATTCCTCTTTTAATTTGATTTTATTATTAATGATGTTTTACTAAAGTGTAATGACTTTTCTCTGTACTATATAAGCTCAAAATTTCTCTCTTATTAATGCATATAAAGTATATATCATTCTTGTTTATTTTCAGAATCAAAGTTATTTCTATACAGTGGGGTGTTATCAACAGGCATCGGTGATACAGCAGCATCAATAGTAGGATCTAGATATGGGACAATGAGATGGCCTGGTAAGACCTGCATAGTTTCTTAATGACATTTCTAGTGTTCTAGTAGTAATAATGGTATTAATAGTAATAACAGTAATCTGTGTTTGTGTAATGCATATTATATTTTTATATTTTATGATATTGATAAGTTTTCATCCAAAGGGCTTCTGAAATTATTACCTGACTTTACCTCTGGCCACCATTGCCTACAAGCAGTTCATTGCAAGGAATAAATTCCTACCGGGTACTCACCCCATACATCTGGAATGAGAGTGGCAAATTAGAATGATGACTTGCCAAAGATCATAAGTACCATTCTAGGGCTTGATCCCACAATGTTTGTATGCCGTGAAGTGTTTATGTCACTTGACTATGACACCATTACAAGCCAAATACATGTACCCCATTTTAGATAACTACACCCCCTGGAAATGATACAACATTCAATAATTCACCTAGAGTTATTAAAATACTGGTTCATGTATATTGTAAAAAACAAAGTATTTTAGTACTTATTATCATACTCATCCTCTCTATTTGCAGGTTCGAAAAAGACAATAGAGGGGACAATAGGAGCTGTGGTGTCTCAACTCGTAGCATGTGTCTTGCTATCAATCTTGCTTGGAGTAGAACCATCATTCAGTAGTGCCTGGTTCTCTATCACATGGGTGATCATTCTCACCTCTTTACTAGAAGCCTTTACATCACAGATTGATAACCTAGTTCTACCTTCCTTTATGATGGCTATGTTCATGGCGATATCATGAGAAACTACTCCACTCTCTATCTGACTTTGTATCACATCGGTTGTACCACTCACCCCTCTACTAGAAGCCTTCACATCACAGAATGATAACCTATTTCTACCTTCCTTTATGATGGCTATGTTCACGGCGATATCATTAGAAACTACTCCACTCTCTATCTGACTTTGTATCACATCGGTTGTACCACTCACCCCTCTACTAGAAGCCTTTACATCACAGATTGATAACCTAGTTCTACCTTCCTTTATGATGGCTATGTTCATGGCGATATCATGAGAAACTACTCCACTCTCTATCTGACTTTGTATCACATCAGTTGTACCACTCACCCCTCTACTAGAAGCCTTCACATCACAGAATGATAACCTATTTCTACCTTCCTTCATGATGGCTATGTTCACGGCGATATCATGAGAAACTAGTCCAGTCTGGTTGTCCATCACATGGGTGAACATCCTCACCTCTCTTTTAGAAGCCTTAACGTCACAGATTGATAACCTAGTTTTACCTTCCTTTGTGATGGCTATGTTCATGGCTGTATCATGAGAAACTAGTCCAGTCTTCAATGAAAGTCAGATTATTATTTTTTACATCACTGTCATTGCAGATTGATCCATTCATAACAACTATTTCTATAGCTGTATTGTGAGGAACTAGCCTTTTTCCTTTTCTTTTTTTGTGATGACTTTTTTCTACCAACAATTATCTTATACTTCTCTAGGAGAAGCAACTTAATACTCATTATTCACAAGGTCTATTTTTATTTAAGTATGATGAACAATATTTTATATTTTTGTCATTTTGCTTTTTTTCCTTGCCAAGGCACCTGTCCCAAATATATTGAGGAATAGTACCTACTCTAAGTGTATATTCACACTTTAAAATGCCAAAGAATTCATTGTGCAATCCCACATTCCTTTGCAGGGTACTAATGTTTGACTGACAAAGTGTTGTAACCAGTATAGAAAAACTTTAATTATGTTCCCAGACTGAAAGGGATAATTTGAAGGAAAAATATGTTTGAGACTAAATGATTTCAAGTTGGAGATGACCTTTATGTGGTATTTGTATTAAGTAAAAACAGAAATGAATTTTACTTTCAGCCAGTTGTGCTTGACAATAAATATATCAATGTTATGAAGGACAAAGGAAATGCTGATATGAATTCATTGGCATCCACAATTGTTATTGTAATGTAAAACTTGATTTGACACTGTATAATGTGTATATTCATGCTATATGTGCTGGATCTCATATCATGCAATTTCATTCACTTCTGTATCATTATGTCTATAAAAAAAAAAATCATGTGATGATGAAATTTGTCTTTTTTTAGAGTAACTAGTCCCATTATTGATATTGAATAAGGATGGATTGGAGTAAAATGTCTTATGCCTTGTTTACATATGCTGCTGTTTAACCCTGCGCTTCACAGTTGTGTATCTTATAACACACAGATTAGTACCTTTGCTGTGCACAGCAACCTTTTTTCATATCCACTTGCCATTCATTTATATGTTTAAAATATTGTGGCAATTTACCGTGGCATATGTAAACGAACCTTAATCATGCGAGTACCCGATTCCAGCTCTGCAAATTTGAGTTGAAATTTAATTCATTTCCAAAGGTCTGTATAAATCCATTTGAACGATAGTTGATCAACATAACTGATCTGTTAAAGGGACCGAAAAGTCGCCAGTCGTGGTGTTATGGGGCTTGGCCCGGCTTGGGTAATATTCAGGAATCTCCGTACATCTTCGGTAAACGAGCATGCAATTGCAGTGATACGCATTCGACCGAAGAAAGACGAACTGAACAACCCAACTGACATACTACCCCATCCTCGACGGCAATTTTGTTTGCTGCTCCAAGATTGTTGTTATGCACGGCCTTGCAACAGGGGCAAGCGAATGAAATTGAACGTACATGGATATCAAGCGGTGGTTCCCTTTAATGTCATGGATAATTGATCTTAACCCTAAAAGGGCATGAGGGTGGAATCCACCCACAATATGTTCAAGGATAAGTTTTTTTTGCACAATGAGCTTTCATGACTCTCTTGCCTAGAGTCTTACCCATCTTTTGATACCAAATTTGCAAAAAATTTTGATGAACAGGTACTGCGTAGCGTCTAAAATGGACATTTCTCTATATGTATTTTGCACATGCAGAATTGTCAATTCATGTATATGTAAATACATGTAATTCATTAGTGATAATTAAAAAA
Organism: Heliocidaris tuberculata; assembly: GCA_025618425.1. Classification (NCBI taxonomy): domain Eukaryota; kingdom Metazoa; phylum Echinodermata; class Echinoidea; order Camarodonta; family Echinometridae; genus Heliocidaris; species Heliocidaris tuberculata. Next base: position 41,091,794 of record CM046839.1, on the reverse strand, counting down.
CCGTTTGAGATACAGATATTGAACTTTTCAGTTATTATTTATAAGATACTCTGTGTGCCAAGTTGCAGAAATTTTCTTCACTCCATGGCCGAGATCCCGGGGGGGGGGGGGGGGGGGGGGGGGTGGAATCCATCCCACCCCACCCCACCCCCGGCTGAGAGAGCTGCAAAATAACCCAGCCTTTTTAGGGTTAAGTATTCCATCTCAGTCAGCCATTATTAAATTACAATTCCCATTTTTCACCTATAGTACAAGATATATCATTACATATAAAGTAACTTATTAAAGGAAACCAAAACCCAAGGAGAGAATCAATGTTATTGGAAAGTGAGAATTCAGAGAAGCACTTTACAAGTTTCATTAAAATTGGTTAAAAAATGAGAGAGTTATGGAAGTTTGAAAAGTCTCGTTTTACTTTCTATGGGGATCCTCAAATTGGCAAAATTGCTTCAAAATGGCTGATTTTGTGAACAACTCTCCATTTGTTTTGTACACAGATTTTCAGATTTTCCCCATTATCTTTCAAGGTGCAGTTAATCTCCTTCTGAGCTCAACATATATAATGGGAAAATGTATTTTACACCACATATGTCGAGTTCAGGAGGAGACAAGGAGCACCCTGAGAGATAATGGGGAAAATCTGAAAATTTATGTACATAACAAATGGAGAGTTGTTCACAAAATCAGCCATTTTGAAGCAATTTTACCAATTTGAGGATCCCCGTAGAAAGTAAAACGAGACTTTTCAAACTTCCATAACTCTCTCATTTTTAAACCAATTTTAATGAAACTTTTTGTAAAGTGCTTCTCTGAATTTTCATTTTCCAATAACATTGATTCTCTCCTTGGGTTTTGGTTTCCTTTAAGTACCGAGTGTGCCAGTACCACTTTGAAACCCAGTTTATTTGATTCAGGTTTTTTTTTTTTCAGTTCCTTGATATTTTGCATGCATTAGTTACTACTATGATTAACCTTTGTAGAGAAATATGAATGCACAAATGTTGATTATATGTAAACCTATTTTGAAGACCATTGGAATGATAATTATGTAGTTCTGAAATAAGTGAAGATAAAGATCACGTTAAAATATATCTGAAGATAAAATACATCTCTGAGCTAATTCTTTAAACTTGAAATTTATATTTTTTGTACTGATCCATAGCCTAAATTATTGAAATCTTTGAAATAAAATCACCAAAGAATGAAGAATATAATCTTTCCTTAATTACTTGTGCATTTGTTTTATTTTTTTGTTCAATAGCCGATATTGCAGTGCATGATGTATATATGGTGATAATTATGGTCTTTGAAATGATTGATATCTTCAAATACATTTTATGGACCAATTGATAGAGTCACTAATTATGACACGGGACTTGCACAGTCATTTCATTTTCATATCTGTTTTGATGATTAAAGGGAAATCCAACCTCATGGCAAGTTGCTGTGAAAGAAAGAGGAAAAAATCAGAGAAGCAGATTGGTGAAAGTGAAAATCGGATAAGCGATAAGAAAGTTATGAATTTTTGAAAGTTGTAATCACTATACATATGGAAATTTCAAATTGGCTGAATAGGTAATGTCACTGTGATGTAGTTGCAGACAACTCCCCCATTTGCTCCAACACAAAATGACGAAAATGTCATTCTTTTCTAAATGTATTACTCAGTTTGATCTCTTTCTTCATGAGGACCTATAACAATATGCTATCTCCAATATATTTTGAGTACTGCCCCAAGGATTAAGACGCTTCAGAGAAAACCGCAAATTAATATTTTGGGGTACAACAAATGAGAGAGTCCACAAGTATGCCACAATCAACTCACCAAATTGCCTATTTGAGATTTGCTAAGTATATTTAGGGATCCATTCTGGTATTCCATATTCAAAATATCAGCTTTAAATATTGCTCCTATTATTACAAGCTTGAATACTGAAATTGCACTTTAAATAAAGCTCAAAGTAACATGTGAGTGGACTAGTTGATGCACTTTCTTTATATTTGGCATGTATGATGAACCTTAACTCCCAAGTTGACTACCTTTCATGCCCTCAAAAATAATTTTGATTTTCATATAAGTGCATAACTTTGTAATTTGGACCAGAAAAAAAGAAAAATAAACCCCAAAGTTTGTCAACTTCCTGAGAATGACTTACACAGTTAAGCAACATCACTGATATTCATAATACAATTCTGATCAATCCAATATTTTTTCTCAGCTTCAAAACAAATGTATCAAATTTGTTAGTTATATTTTTAGCATCCTGTGTGATTTTTTGGTTAATTCTATGGCAAGAATGTTGTGATTTTTTTGAAAGTTGTAATCACTATACATATGGGAATTTCAAATTGGCTGAATTGGTTTGGTCACTGTGATGTAGCGGCGGTCAACTTTCCCATTCGCTCCAACACACAAAATGACTAAAATGTCAATTTTGCAAATTGTATAACTTTGTAGAATCTTTATTTTTTTGGAGGACCTACCTGTATAACAATGTGCTATCTACAATGTTTTTTTAGTACTGCCCCGAGGGAAAAGACGCTTGGGAGAAAACCAGAATTCAATGATATTTTGGTGTACGAAAAATGGGAGAGTTGCCATGAATACATCACAATCGATTCACCAAATTGCCAGTTTGCGCTTTGCGTAGGTGTAGTATACTCATTTTCAAACATTCATAACTTTCTCATTCTTTGTCCCATTTCTTTCAAACTTTCACAATCCTGTTTCTCTTATTCTTCTACTTTTACACAAATCAGCTTTTTACAAAAGTAGGATGGCCCTTTAATCAGTACATGCACATACACAATAAAGACAAAATCATATACAAAACAAAATCAAATTTGATATACAACAAAATACTCCAAACCATTTAATACATAGAAGTCATTTATGCATAATTGTTTTTGCCTTCATCCCTGTTCTACATCATATACTCTGAATATAAGTACTGTACTTATGATACACAACACATTATCAATTGAGAGTCTAGGGGGTATTTTATCACACTACACCTTTCAGGATGTGTCGGCTTATCTAAGATCATTTCCTGGCTCGTTAAAAGATGCCCAGGCAATAGAGCGTGCAATTAATTGAGATAACAATTAATCAATGAACAAAGATTAACAACTGCATATGAATAAGTAGTTGCTTTTTTGAGATTTAGATGATTGTGACGATTGGATTTAAGAAGAAATTTTATGGAAAAAAGGAGTCACATGGCATCCACTGATTATTGTGAATACAATATTTAATTTGATTTTCAGCTTTTTGATATCATTTTTTTTTTGGTTATAATTTTTTGAAATAATCTACACTTAAAATCACAAATCAGATATAATGTTGAATATATTTCGTCTTCTGATAGCCAGCATATTTCTTACCCTTCATAAGTATCTTCATAAATCGGGTTAAATGAGATAAAATCAACCCCTTGGCTTTTGGTTCAAAATGCTACCCCCAAAAATCTATGAGAATATGATTTTTGCTTTTTTCTTGTTTATGAATACCCATCACCAAGTTCTCTAAGCCTATCATGGTTCAATACAAGCTATAATAAAACATTTTTGCAGGTTAAATTCTATTCTTTTTTGTCTTTTATTTTGAGTGCCTACTTTGATTACCTAATTTATCATACATGACCTATGAAACAGTGAAAATAGATTTAACCCATTCCAGACACTGTATTCTGTGACTAATGTTATCATGGACTTGTTTCACCCTTAACCTCTTCTGTACCAGGGGTGGCAAATCCTGCCCCAAATGTACATGATCTTCTATAAGTTTTGCCTATGTATTTCTTCTTGAAAAAGAGAAAAAAATGGGTGCATATGTTCTAAAGGTTGTCACCATGGACTATCTATGACCAAATATTCAAGGGGAAAACATAGACTCCAAATCTGACACAAGGGGGGTTAACAGACAGTTTTACTCTGCAATCATGAGTGGGTTCATTGTATAGCACTGTTTATTGAACTCAACTATTGTTCTGTAAAAAAAAATGCTCATACATGTACATGTGGCCTTATACTGCTCCTTTAATGTCTTAATGTTTCAATTAGCTACAATGTAAAGTGAATCCAGATACATGATTGTACATAATACAGTGCAAAGATCATTCCTGATCTGAATACAATATTGCTCTCCAATGAATAAAAAACACAAGCAGTTGCAGAACTAGAACTCTTAAACCAGGGGGGAAGTATGTGACAAATATATACAACAAGCCCCCCCCCCCCCCCCCCCATTGACCAATGTTAGGGGGGAAATGTGCATCCTAGTTTTGTGTTCTCCCCCCCCCCAAAAAAAAAAACAAACAAACAAACGAACAAACAAACAAAAACAAAAAATGCCACACATAAGGACTATGCAATGATAAGATGGAAACAAGAAAGACCTCTTTTTACTGGTACTCATAACACTGAAGAAAAATTTACAAAAATTAGTTTTATAATACCTTACCTTCGTTTAAAAAAAAAATAATCAGGCACATTTTGGTATGGAAAACAATAACAAACCAACCTGCAATGTACATTGTTTCCTAAATTGAATCTCTACATTTTCATATAAATGTTCCTGTGTAATTTTTGAAATATTTAAAAGAGACATCTACTATCCATTTCAATTACATCATAATCTTGGCAAGATGATGAAAAGAATTTCAATCAAATTCAAAGTAATATATTCATATTAATAACAGTAAAACCACATTTTGTAATGGAATTCATTTGTTGGTTTTGATATACACAGCAGATCTAACAAGTATATCCAATTGCTTCTTAACCTCAATATCCCATATACATAAAATTGAATACATATCTCCATAAAAACATACAAATTATTGCAATTTCACTATACAATTGTCTTTATACATACTTACTTGCAATATAAAAGAATAAGTGACAATATCAAATGAAGGCACATAGATTTTTAAAGAGGCAAGACTTTACAGGAACCACATAAAGCAGTATTAAAAAGGTCTTAATTCCTAATATACACTGGTAAATGGAGTATTTTGCATAGTCTTATCATGGAACTATATATTCAAGTCTTGACATAATATTTGTCATAATAATTGCTCATTGATGACATATATAACCACAGCATTTATTCACAAACATGTAAGTATGCCAAATATATATATGTATGTATATATATATATATATATATATATATATATATATATATATATATATATATATATATACATATATATATATATATATATATACATATATATATATATATATATATATATATATATATATATACATATATATATATACATATATATATATATATATATATATATATATATATACCTAGATTCAACAAGGGGCGAATTTTTTTTTTTTTTATTGTATAATGTACATCAGCGCGAAATGATGTTACAGAGAATTAATGGATTCAAAATGTTAGTATATGTTTAGAATTAATTTGATTCAATTTGCATTTATGGCAAAAAGAATCGTATAATAACTACCTTTTGTGTGCGATAAGGTATTTTTAGTAAATCCCCAAACTATTGATATAATCAAGAAAAACAGACATCGCCCTAAGTCCAACCTCAGGACGTTAGATCACCAAGAGTTAGATTTTCTCATGTTTCTCCCCACCTAATAAAACTTTGTAGTAATATAAGTAATTTGGTACCCTCTACGTTTATATCGATAGAATGCCTCCTACCCCTACGGAAATGGGAAAAAACTGTGCCGAAAACGTTATGGCGAATCAAAAAATTCCCCTTTACACCAAATTCCCCCATTAGTCGAATATTTTTGCAAAGGACTTCGCCTTAAGTAGGATTTAAGTGTGTATATATATATATATATATATATATATATATATATATCGAGAGAGGTGTGGATGTGTGTACCGTTCGGTTGAACCATGTTAAATTTAGATATGTGAACAGAGAATGATGGAATGGAATGAAGCAAGTCACTCGGTGTATTTTCAAGCTTTTGGCTCCTGGCCTTCTTCATTCCGTTCTATCATTCTCTGTTCACACATATATATATATATATATATATATATATATATATATATATATATATATTTATATCCCTTCTATGAATATTCATGAGTATTCTAAATACATGATTGGTCAATTGGTGCTCACGTGATAAAATATAATTTCACCAGGAAAAACAAATCACTGCCAGAGCTCCGAATAGCTAACTATTTTTTCCTGGGCAGAACTGCACATGCTCTATTTAATATTTTCTTCCAAGGCACTACTGCGCATGCTCACTGTTCACTGACAAAATTTGTGTCAAATTCGAACGCGCAGATGACCCGCTAAGCGAGTCCTTATACGGACTGCTCATAACCTTGCCGCCTGCAGTATCGGCGCAAGTCACTGGTACTTTAGCCCCGCGCTATATAGCGCTCGATCCAGATCAGCTGGTAGCTAATCGGTTCGGATCGGATATGTAAACAAACATGGCGGCCTCCGAGGAAGTTTGCTTTAACCTCTTACAAGGGGCAGATATCGACGATTTTAATGCTTCCACTGACAGTTCAAATACGAAGAAAGTGTTCAAGTTTGGTTTGGTTGTTTTTCGTGAATTCTACAGAGTGACTCAACGTCACTTTTGAGAAAATTTCAAATCAATATTTTTTTTAATTATTTTTTTTAAAATCAGTTGTAAAGAAGAGATATAAAACAAATATACCAAGCATTTAGTTCGAAAGTATAGTGGAAATTATATATCTTCGGAGAGACTGGCAAAAGTTACTACTAAAAATAGTACCATGCCAGTCCCGCCTCAGAAAAAATAATTTCCACTTTACTTTCTCAAAGCTTGGTATATTTGTATAATATATATACATATATATATATATATATATATATATATATATAAATAAATCGTACTTATCCGTCAAAAAAAATCCGTCAAAAAAAATTGACGGATGAGGGAATTTCGTGTAAAGGGGAATTTTTTGATTCGCCATAACATTTTCGGCACAGTTTTTTCCAATTTCCGTAGGGGTAGGAGGCATTCTGTCGATATAAACGTAGAGGGTGCCAAATTACTTATATTACTACAAAGTTTTGTTCGGTAGGGAGAACTCATTTTGGAATAATATAACGTGGAAAATCTATATATGTATAACTCTTGGGGATCTAACGTCCTGAGGTTGGACTTAGGGCGATGTCTGTTTTTCTTGATTATATCAATAGTTTGGGGAATTATTAAAAAATACGTTTTCGCACACAAAAGGTAGTTATTATACGATTCTTTTTGCCATAAATGCAAACTGAATCAAATTAATTCTAAACATATACTAACATTTTGAATCCATTAATTCTCTGTAACGTCATTTCACGCTGATATACATATATACAATAATTTTTTAAAAATTCGCTCCTTCGTTGAATCTAGGTATATATATATATATACACACAAAAGAATATATTCTTTAAAAATAGGGGAACAATATCTTTCATAATCTTGTTTAGTAACAGTTTTGTAACCAATACATACACTTGCATGATTGCTATAAGTATGTATTTTGTATGCAGTGGAGATTGTCCCAATTTGTTTGTATATGAATTTTATACCTAGAAATAGAATAAAAAGTTGTCAATGTTTATTATTAGAAAAACTTCACAAAGCATCAGGTGTGGAAATAAAAAAGTAAATATAAATCATACTGGGAAAAACCTAGATATATCTGTTTGCCTTCAGAAATGCAGATTACATGTACATGTATCAGCCTTGCATAACCTACATGAAGGGGGCATTATTACAAATTACAGGGGTAGTGAGTTAAAACTTTCAGATTCTATTGAGAAGGGCATATACTCGGTACAGAACTTTGGGGTTCTATTCCAATGTATAAATTTTGTCAAATTGAGTAGGACATGATGAACGTTACTTCCACCTCACAGGGCTTCTAAACTCATACAGGGCATTTGAGAAGGCATTTATTCTGTGTACAATTTTTTTCAACAGAGAAAGAGATATTAATCATTAGCAGACACTTCCATTTGAAAAGGAAAGAAATAAATATATTTTGGGGGGTTTTCATTGACTTCACATCTTGAGCTTCTGAATGCCAAATATATCAGCCAATGACACCATGCATTATTGTACCCTGTTCATTGTAATGAGGAATTTGTTGCAAAAAAACATGAACATGTTGTTGTGGATAGGTTCATCAAAATAGACTGTCTTGAATTCCATGTAGCACTGCCCTACCAGTGTCTACCTTTCAATTTTTGATTAATCACTTTCCCAACCCTACAAATAAAGCAATGATTACATAAAAAACAACAACTGGCTATTAGTGATACCTTTCATGTATCTCTCATTTTGCAAGTATGTATACAGTTGAATGCAGTTTAATTCTTTTACACAATTCATTAACCCTTTCATGACATCACTCCACATTTTGTGGTTTAGCTCAAGAACTTTTGATTCAGAGCCCTAAAAAATATACCAGATGCACGAGTAGAAAGAGCAAAAATTTCTGCACACAATGTGTCCATTTTTGTTGCATGGACATACTGCATTTGATGCCAGGAATTTTATAAAGGAGAATAAGCTTTAAAATCCTTAAATTGGCAATACATTGAGAGATTCAAAATCATTGAGTTTTTTTAAAATCAAACTTGGCGATCAATGTGATCAATTTAGCCCTTAAATAATTCCTGTCATGAAAGGGCAAAGAGTTCATACTACTGTAATTTTATTTTCTCTAAATACTCCTGCAACAAGCATTTCAACCATATATTAAATTCGATATTTGGTATTGTAAAAAAATTATATGTTTTTTCATATCTGGTTATTAATATACACTTTGAATACAAGATACTGTTCATTTTAAAATGCCATTTAACATAGATTCATGATAAATTACACCCAAGAGACAATAAATCCCCTGGGTGAAGAAATGAGGATCTTCTACTCACTTTAAAATGCTGATCAAAATCTCCTTTTCTGCGCAGATACTTGGAGATACATATACTCCTACCCAATCTCTTTATGTTTTTCATGAAACTTTAGGTTGGTGTTTGAATCCATTCAGGCAAACTAAATGAATTTATTATTCAAACATAATTATTTTATTTTATTTTCATGTATGACAGGCAGAGTGAGGCAGGTCAGGTCAAGAATAACTCTAGAAATGGTATTCTCCTCTCTATGGATAAACATGTAGAGTTGAACCTCGTTATAAAGAACACTCTTATAACAAACTCTTGTCATAACAAGGTGATTTTGCCAGTCCCACTTCTTTGTATTCTATTGATTTTTAGCCCTTATATAACAAGGTTTCAATATGAAGAAGTAATTTTCTTGGTCCCAAGGAGTTTGTTATATCGAGGTTCCACTGTACAATTACCTAAAGACATCATGTTATCTATATATAAATATGAATCAATTTTTTCTGAATTGAGATTCATTTTTCTTGAATCACTTGTTTTTCTGTCCCTTGTTGTCACTCTATATATTCCTTCAGTGGAGATCCTGTGATACGTCCCGATGAGTTGCTGTAATAAGTGTCCAGCCTCCAACTTTGGAACCCCATTCTCATGACCCACCTCTTATCTCATGTTACATCGTCTCACTATCAATCTCTAAAGATGAATGTAAAGCAAGTATCTCACTCATATATTGACTCCTGTTTTAGCAAATTACATTTCTGTTGAATCATCCATTCCGCATTCTTATTGGTTTCAAGTGAATCAATTCCACATCCTAAATATGTCTTCCACTTTTGCAGCACATTCTATCTCGGCACATTTTATCTCGGCATATTCCATCTCAGGTTGAGATTCAATTTTCATCAGCATCTTATCCATTTCCAATATTGCAATGCTTTTCAGAGACACCATCACACTCATGTACACAGCCCTGATTCTCCAACATGAAACATATTTTATGATTCTTTGTCTGGTTATATCTCAGTTTCTCTCTTTCACTTTGTTCCGTCGGCTATGTGCTGGATTCTTCTCTCAGTCCAAATCTCTTGAAAGCTTTCTGGAGTTCGCCCATGTTACCTGGAGGGCATGAGTTGGTTGGTCTTAAAGGAGCTGTTCAGAAAAAGAAAAGTCACATAATTATTCTAAAGCAATAGAGCGTAATATTATTTCAAAGTCTTTAAAGATAATCTTGAATTCTTGTAATGATTGAAAACAAATTTGTACAGAATCAAACAAAACTTAAACTGAATCTTTATGATTACAAATAAATGATAGGAAAGAGAGTTGGTCTCATTTGAGATGTGCTATTTAATCAATGTGATTTCCATCAAGTTTTCAGGTGTTTTTAAAGATATATATTTGCTGGTCTGAACAAACCATCTACTGCATGATTAAAAATCAAGAATTGCTTCATGCAAGTTTCTCCTGAGATCTAATTCCTGTACCAAAACTCAAAGACTAGTTTTATTAGTACATTTTATCTAAATTAACACACCTCTCCCTGGTGAAATTAAGTGAAGTATGACCAGTTCACATATAATCTATATCATTAAGACTTTTCAACCAGTGAGATTTACCTTGCAGAGTGCATAGAGTTGTAAACCGGGAGCTAGAAGAGTATTAACTCATACCCTTTTACACAGAGTAAAAAGAGTAATGCCCTTCTAGCTCAGATGATAACATCTATTGAGAGCCAGAAAGGTGTTGACTCTGTGTTAAAGTATATGAGTTAAAACCCTTCTAGGTCTTAGAAAATGATATTATGTGCTACATGAGTTCAATATCAAAATGCTTCTGCTATATCTTATTTCTACCCTATACTTGACCTGTAGTAAGAATATTGGATAAACTTGGGATTAGACCAAAGTAGGATATAAATCACAAAAACTTGAATATTTTTGCGAAGTGCATAAAAATGTGGACTGTTGCTACATGACAGATCTATGGTCAAACATATCCAACTTCTCTGAAGCTCATGTTACAGCTATTACCTGTAATGGTACTATTTATAATTTTCTGAGAAAGAAATGTAAGTGGTTGAATTGTGCATAAGTCTATCTTCATAAGATTGAAAAATATATCAGGATGTGTATGCCAAAAGGATCATTGCAGAGCTCAACACTCACAGGGATCCCGTTCGCTCCGACCTACAAAATTTGGAAACGTAAACAAGGATTCCTCGCACACTGACCCTCACTATGGACCCCCAGAAACTAAAGTTAGGGTGAAGCCCTAATTGTTTTGGGTTTTAAGAACAAAATATTACCACCTATGTTATTTTTTCTTTTAATGCACTTGGGGCCAAATGCAAAAAAAAATAGCTAAATCAAAAAATTAATGTAATGTTTGTTTCTATCTCACTGTCCAAAATACTTTGAACTTTTTGTCACAGCCCCCAAATGTTAAATGATACCTTTTATGACTTCTATTGGTTTTGTTTATGTTACATGTATCTAGGGCAGTATTAAACAAAATAACCACAAAAAGATAAAGAGTGGAAAAAAGGATGACAGTATATTTTTATAGTCTGGTTTTGTTTCTACTTTCTGTTAAGTTGTATCGAATCCTGGTATCAAATCGTATGTCACGATTTCCTTTATTTTTAATTATTTCCGGTGTAGTTGTGCTTATAATGATACACCCTATTATCAAAGGAAATCTCTTGATGTTAGAAGGTATCAATATACAGACCAGAGTTCAAACATACTGGGGTGATGCAATTCAATAACTTTTTAAAGTCTAAAGTATATCTATATGGCATTTCCTATAAAGGCAGTAAGCTTGTGTTCTACTTGTAAAATACACTAAATTGCAAAACCATACACAGTAAAAAATATTTTAAACAACTCTTCAAAATTTCTAAACAACGCTGTTTAAGCCGGTCACTCTAACAACTGTTGTTTAAAATGTTAAACAACCAAGGTTGTTTAAACTTTAAACAACCACTTGTTTAAAATTTTAAACAATTTTTTAAACAACAGCTTTTTAAACAACTAGGTTGTTTAAATTAAGTTGTTTAAAACATCTAGGTTGTTTAAATTAAGTTGTTTAAAACTTTTTGTGCAACTATTGTTTAAAAAATACATTCAAAGTTGTTTAAAACATTATACGGATATGATGTGTTTAAACATACACGGTTGTTTAAGGCTGTTGTACACTAGTAAGTTCCAAATGCCAGAGCTGACTGACACGTTCAGAGGTAAGCATTTACACTAAATATATTGTAATCTGATCGAGTTTATACTCAAGACATATTTGTGCTGCCATGACATCTACATGATGTCTAGATCTAGATCACATCCACAAAACAAATTATGATGTAGACCTGGAACTTTGCAGCGCAGCGCAGTTTAAGTTAGTTGCACACATACCAGACCGGACCCACGTGCACGTTCACTGTGTGTGCAACTTAGACTGCATTGCGCTGGAAGGGCGACTTGCAAAGTTGCAGCTAGGTCTAAATCATAATTAATTCTGTGACTGTGGCTTAGATCTAGACATCCTATAGATGTCATGGCAGCACAAATATGTCTTGAGTATAAACTCGATCAGATTACAATATATTTAGTCTAAATGCTTACCTCTGAATGTATCAATCAGCTCCGGCATTTGGAACTTCTGCAACATTGCAACCACAAAGTCATCCGCCATGATGAAGCCGGCCGTGTTTGGCGGAGAAGGAAACCCGTCTAGCGCGTATTTTCAATCTTTTTAAACGTTGTTTAAAGAATTATCATTTGTGTCTTAAACAGCGGTTGTTTAAAATACAAGGTCCGTCTTTTAAACAACATTGCTTAAAATTTAAACAACACAATTTTAAACAGCGTTTTTGCTGTGTATTACCATGTTAAATGGTTTATAAATCACACTATTGATTTTGTGGAGAAAATTTTAAGATGTTTCTTTAGACATAATTCTAGACATAAAATATAATGCATATTGAAATCTAAAGAGAATACTTCATGAAGACATTTAAGAGCTTTACAAACCAATTCAATTTAAACAATGAAAAGGCCCCTGCAACCCAAATGCAAGTATATTCCTATTGATGTGCAGGGATGCATACAACTAATATTCCTTTATTTAAACATCTATATATAATTCATAGATTTTTAAATGTTTTTTGAAATATTTTTCCCCAACCTCCTAAGCTCCACTCTAAAAAAAAGCTCCAGATCTCATTCCTGCAATGACATCATCTGTCAATCATCAGTCAGCTACACAAACATTCTACAATAGATAGTGGAATGTAACTTCCTCCAGCTCACCACATGCTCACCATAGAATTGCATGCTTTCAAACAATACCTCCTCAATACCATTCTTTTCCTGGTGATGCTACAGCATGTCTGACATAGATGGTCATCTCTGGCAAAGCTACATACCACTGTCTCTCCTTAGCTCACTAATGATTGACAGATGATGTCATTGCAGGAATGAGATCTGGGGCATTTTTTTAGGGTGAACCTTAGCATGTTTGAGAAAATGATTTTAAAAAATATTTCAAAAATTTATGAAACATATTTAGATGTTTGAATAACGAAAAATAAGTTTTATGCATCCCTGCACATCAACAGGAATCAACTTGCATTTGGGTTGCAGGGGACCTTGAAGTCTGCATGGTTTCCCATGAATACACAGACAGTTTTTATGGGTAATATCCATACCAATAGTTGCTTCTCCATTTGGTTTCAGGACTTTATTGAAAGGGAAGTTACTTCAATTTAAACCTTACCTTCAATTATTTTAAAACACAAGAAACTAATTTAGTATTCTAACTCTAGATACAGTTTCTTCAAGAAATCAAGATAGCTAATTTAAGGACATCTTATCTTTTTCATATAGTGAATTTCATATTACTAAATTCTTTGCATTCTAAAATTATTAGGTGGTCTGTCGGTATCGACAGATCACCTCTTAATTTCGTACGAATTTTCTTTATTATTTATTTATTTATTTATTTATTTATTTATTTATTCTTCATTTTTATTTTTCTCCCCATTTCTTGTGACCGTAAATCCTCAAAATCAACTGGATCAATTTTCTTCAAATTTTCGTCAGTTATCAGGCCTATCAAGGTCAAGTGCCCCTATCTTTTTCAAGGTTATCAGATCATCGTGACGTCATCCAGGCGCCATTTTGTGAAATCACATTATCGATCATATCTTCATAACGAGTCATCAAAAATAAACCATATTCGACACACATTAACTTCAGGTCATGGGTCAACATAAAATGTCAACAAAATCCACACGCGCATCATGACGCGCACGTACGCGCGCGTCAAAATTTAGAAATGCTCAAAATTACTTTTTAATCAAACAAGTGAATGAGTAAATTACGCAATGCGTAATAAATGTCCCCGCCGGAAGTGCAGATCTGTGGAAATTAACTAGCCTGAAACTTAAAACTTTAGTGAATAAAATAATAATGTTACTGCATGCAAAAGAAGAGAATACCAACAATGCATGTATACAACTGAAATATAAAACATGAAAACATTATGAACCTTCAGCATTTTGAATAAATTTGCATAAATTTGCATGAATAATGAATTTCAAAATTCTGTGTAGAAGTTTGGAAGCCCCCACCCAGCCCTACCAGATAAAACAATCGGAATCAAAATCCGATGTGAAATAGAGAAGTAGCATTTTTTGTCAATTTTGAATAAATTTGCATAAATTTGCATAATTAATGAATTTCAAAATTCTGTGTAGAAGTTTGGAAGCCCCCACCCAGCCCTATCAGATAAAATAATCGGAATCAAAATCCGATGTGAAATAGAGGAGAAGTAGCATTTTTCGTCAATTTTGAATAAATTTGCATAAATTTGCATAATTAATGAATTTCAAAATTCTGTGTAGAAGTTTGGAAGCCCCCACCCAGCCCTATCAGATAAAACAATCGGAATCAAAATCCGATGTGAAATAGAGAGAAGTAGCATTTTTCGTCAATTTTGAATAAATTTGCATAAATTTGCATAATTAATGAATTTCAAAATTCTGTGTAGAAGTTTGGAAGCCCCCACCCAGCCCTATCAGATAAAACAATCGGAATCAAAATCCGATGTCAAATAGAGGAGAAGTAGCATTTTCGTCAATTTTGAATAAATTTGCATAAATTTGCATAATTAATGAATTTCAAAATTCTGTGTAGAAGTTTGGAAGCCCCCACCCAGCCCTATCAGATAAAACAATCGGAATCAAAATCGGCCAAGAAATGACGGAGAAGTAGCATTTTCTAACATTTGAGCACACACGGACAGACGGACGGACGGACGGACGGACGGACGGACGGACGGACGGACGGACGGACACACACACGCACACACGTACGGAGCCCGTTTCATAGTCCCCTCGCGAACTTCGTTCGGCGGGGACAATTAGAGTATGGTTCAGGACATTTTAAGCATTTCAAAATTTTCCGTCCGTGCGCGTCCGTGCGCGCGTTATGCGCGTGCACAACTCGTACAGAACGTAAAAACGCCATTTTTTTGCATGGTTTGTATTCCTGACACAATTCTTGACAATTTCCAACTATTTACAGTCATTCTCGACATTCCATAATGCCACACGCGCGCGTCAAACTTTCAAATTCGTGCGCGCGTCAATGGGCAATATAATGTAAAAAGTGCTAAAAAAATGCCTATCTAGAATCCGCCATAGCTCGTCAGAATGCCTCGATACCCCCAAATTTTATTACATATTCTGAAAGCCTATGAATTGTAGATTTGGATTCATGCAAAATTTTGGACGATCGCATTTTGTATGGGGCGCCAATAAGGTCAAAATTAAGAATTTTAAAAATCAATTAATGATTGTAAAAACTATCATTTTACATTAATAATTAATCCTTAATATGAACAATCAATCAATAATATGAACAATCAATCAATAATATATTATGAACAATCAATCAATAATATGAACAATCAATCAATAATATGAACAATCAATCAATAATATTAACAATCAATCAATAATATGAACAATCAATCACTTACATTAACAATCAATAATATTAACAAAATTAACGAACTTGTCTTTGTAACAAAGCTATAATTTGTGAAAGGACATACTTCCTCCTGAACTAACGTTTAATTTCTGAAACTATTATACTGAAACCTATAAACTTTTTTGTAATGAAGCTATATTTTGTAAACTAACGTTAAATTTCGAAAGTAAAAGAAAGTGAAGCAATAGAAACAGGACAAAAACAATATTATTGTTTAAATGAAAGACCAAATCTTTATTCAAACCTATCTATTGGTTGAAAAACGTACGTTAATACTTGTGAACCAATCCACTTCCTTTTGAACTAACGTAAAAATTTAGAAACTAACGACAAACTGAAAACTAATTAACTAAATACAAGTCAACGATGAGGGCTAAGCTAGCTCTGCGAACTTGCGAACCAATCCACTTCCTTTTGAACTAACGTAAAATTTCAGAAACTAACGACAAACTGAAAACTAATTAACTAAATACAAGTCAACGGTGAGGGCTAAGCTCTCTTGCGAACTTGCGAACCAATCCACTTCCTTTTAAACTAACGTAAAATTTTAGAGACTATTCTGAAAACTAATTATCTAAATACAGGTCAACGGTACGGTGAGAGGGTTTATGCACGATTGGGCTAAAACCACTTGGTCTAATTTCCAGATGGGCTACCTTCATTCGGGCTAAACCCTTTTGGTCCACTCTTCATTTGGTCTAATTTGCACTTGGTCTAATAACCAGAAGGTCTAATGACCACTTGGGCTAATTATCACTTGGTCTAATTACCATTTGGTGTAATTACCATTTGGTCTATTTTATTTTGTTGTCACTTGGTATACTACTAGTTCGTCTAATGTCAGTTTGTCTAATTCCCAGTCAGTCTAAAACTAGTTGGTCTACAGGCATTTCGTCTAAAATCCACTTGGTCTAGTATCCATTTGGTCTACATGACATTTATATGGTCTAATGTGCAGTTGGTCTAACTTTCATTTAGTCCATTTTCCATTTAGTCTAATTGTCAGTTGGTCTAAATGCCAATTTGTCTAAACATCATTTTGTCTAATTATCACTAAGGCTAATTGCCTGTTGGGCTATTCCCTTTTCGTCTCGCACCTACCAACAACACTATGCGTCATTTTGTTGGCCATCCCTGGACAGGTTGTGGCCTGGGGGGGGGGGGTGGCATTGTGCCCCCCTGCCAACGAGCGAGTTAATTTACGTTTTAGATGAACAAATAATAATAATAATAATAATAATAATAATAATAATACATGTAGTTGCATACTCTTCTTTTTTCTTCTTTCTTCTTTTTTTCATTTTTCTTCTTTCTCTCTCTCTCTCTCTCTATCTCTCTCTCTATTTGGTCACTTGAAAAATCATAGGGGACAACCGCCCCCTGCACCCCCCCCCCCCTGTAGCGGCGCCCCTGAAAATAGCAGTTTGCATAGCTCAAAAGAATCAGAGAAGCTTAATGGCAGAATATTTAGTTCTTGATATGACAACAGTGTAACACCTTTGAGCAGGAACTTAGCGAGAGCTGGGGACATAGTGCCCAAAACTGTTTAATAATATTGCAGCAATTAAGATATCCCCCGCCCGAAGCTTGCTCGCTACGCTCGCTCGCACTCACTTATTGTAACTCATGGCAGTAACATAAAGTCCAATCTATCTCTTTTATTGAGAGATTGTGCTTGAAATTAAACGCTTTTGCGGCATCTTCGGCATGACATCACTCTATAATGCAAGCACCATGCATGACCTTCAACAAGAATTTGGTCGCTCGCTTGCAAGTTAGGAGTAGAGCAGAATTGCATAATATGTAAAGATTAGAAAATATACCCTTAAAATTTAATGTGTGTTAAATACAATGTAGGGGTACAGCAACGTATCAAAACGCCATTTTCCATTATTGTCTTCACCCTTTATAATTAAGTTCCCCCTTTTCCAAAAAAAGGTACCCAGTTCGCTGAAAACCTAAGTCTGTGCATCGTCTTGCCCCTCCTATGAAAATACCCTGGCATCGCCCTAGCTTTTATTAACATTTGTACATCGGATATCAAATAAGAAACATGAATAACAGATTATCAACCCAACAAACATAATTTGAAGTGCAATAAAAAATCAGGTTTTTCTACTTTAGTCATGAAAGGAAGAGGAGACCTATGAATGTTTCAATTACTAAAAAATAATACTAAATAATTGATTTTAATAAATAAAATAATTATTAATATATAAAATGTAGGGAAATTGACTGATCTTGATATAAGCAGCAGCAAGGTGAATAACTCAGCTTTTCATGCACATTTACGTAGATGACTTCTTTGAAGTTTCATTTTTTAAAGTTTCATTTCCCTGTCCTTTCTCAACTTGCTATACTAAATGGCCAGAAGAATACATAGTAATTAGACCAAATGGTCATTAGACCATATGACAGTTAGACTAAATGATAAGTAGCCCAACTGGTTATTAGACTAAATTGAATTGAACCAAATGATAGGTAGACCATATGGTATTAGCCAAAGTAGGTGTAGCCCCAAATAGATATTAGACTATGTGGCTTGTAGACAAAATGACTGTTAGACTATTTGGAAGTAGACAAAGTGAAAATTAGCCCAAATGGGTTTTAGACTAAATGGGGTTAGCCAAACTGGGTATTAGACGAATTGGTTATTAGGCCAAATGGAAATTAGACGAAATGGTAAGTAGTAGACAAACTAGTTGTAGACAAAATGAAGTAAGACCACGTGGAGTTCGACGAACTGATAATTAGACCAAGTGGTGGTAGACCAAGCGACAGTGTACCTTCTCCTCAATCAATAACTCTATGGCTGAGAGAGAGTAGCCCGCACCTTTGACTTGTATTTAGTTAATTAGTTTTCAGTTTGTCGTTTAGTTTCTAAATTTTTACGTTACTTCAAAAGGAAGTGGATTGGTTCGCAAGTTCGCAAGAGAGCTTAGCCTTCACCGTTGACTTGTATTTAGTTAATTAGTTTTCAGTTTGTCGTTAGTTTCTAACATTTTACGTTAGTTCAAAAGGAAGTGGATTGGTTCGCAAGTTCGCAGAGCTAGCTTAGCCCTCACCGTTGACTTGTATTTAGTTAATTAGTTTTCAGTTTGTCGTTAGTTTCTAACATTTTACGTTAGTTCAAAAGGAAGTGGATTGGTTCGCAAGTTCGCAGAGCTAGCTTAGCCCTCACCGTTGACTTGTATTTAGTTAATTAGTTTTCAGTTTGTCGTTAGTTTCTAAATTTTTACGTTAGTTCAAAAGGAAGTGGATTGGTTCACAAGTATTAACGTACGTTTTTCAACCAATAGATAGGTTTGAATAAAGGTTTGGTCTTTCATTTAAACAATAATATTGTTTTTGTCCTGTTTCTATTGCTTCACTTTCTTTTACTTTCGAAATTTAACGTTAGTTTACAAAATATAGCTTCATTACAAAAAAGTTTATAGGTTTCAGTATAATAGTTTCAGAAATTAAACGTTAGTTTAGGAGGAAGTATGTCCTTTCACAAATTAAAGCTTTGTTACAAAGACAAGTTCGTTAATTTTGTTAATATTATTGATTGTTAATGTAAGTGATTGATTGTTCATATTATTGATTGATTGTTAATATTATTGATTGATCGTTCATATTATTGATTGATTGTTCATATTATTGATTGTTAATATTATTGATTGTTCATATTATTGATTGATTGTTCATATCATTGATTGATTGTTCATATTATTGATTGATTGTTCATATTATTGATTGTTAATATTAAGGATTAATTATTAATGTAAAATGATAGTTTTTACAATCATTAATTGATTTTTTAAATTCTTAATTTTGACCTTATTGGCGCCCCATAATTTTGTGACGTCATCATATTTGCCTATGAACTCAAAAATTTGATTTTGAAAAAATGACGTCATAATTTTTGTATTCATTTGACAATATTTCAGTAATAGGTAGTCGATTTTCTTCCAAATTTTGATATGTTGTAGCTGAGACAATTCTCTACAAGATCGGTCACCACGATTTTTCATTTTGACAAAGGGATCATGGCGTATTTTTGCGATTAAAGGAGGCATGTCAATTTTTCTCATTTTGCGTGTATTCTCTATGGGACATGACTTTTTCTCAAATCTTGATTCTACATTCCCGTCTTCTTTGAGCAGTATCTCTGTTATTTCTGCTCGATTTTCTCCCAAATTTTGGTATGTTACAGCTGAGACTATAAGCTTTTACAAGTGTGCCCTCCAATTTTTGATTAGATGTCGGGATCATGCCCATTTTTTCACAAAAAAAGTCATTTGAGAATCCCGTTTTTCGTCTACGTGTTATCTCTATTGGAAATATTTTGGTCCATTGGTAAAGCACTTGCCTCCCATTCCGGCGACCCCGGTTCGATTCCCGGTGGGTCCATTTAAAAAAAAAAAAAAAAAATTCACTTTTTTTTTTTTTTTTGGCCTTTCATTTTACCATCTTCTTCGACTATTATAACATATACCATCACAAACAATGTAATAAACTGCCTAATTTTGCGTGTTATGTCTATTGGAAAGTAGTGTGCAGTAGTTTGTGTACAATCTCATTCCCTGTCGTGTATTAAAGCTAAGGGGATAATCTCCCACATGTCCTGCAATATCAAATCGTCCAGTTCGTTATCCCGATTTCTCAAAATCGGCTCAGTCAATTTTCTTCATATTTTCGTCAGTCATCAGTCCTAATAAGGTCAAGTTCCCCCATCTTTTTCAAGGTCATCAGGTTATCGAGACGTCATCCAGGCGCCATTTTGTGAAAATCAACTTATGGTCATATCTTCATAACGAAATGTCATTTCTCTTTCATATTTGGCATGGTTAAGGTCACTGTCATTCCAGTCAAGGTCATTTCATTAAACGCGCGCGTCCGTGTGCGCGTAAAATTTAGAAATTCTCCAAATCCTAAATTCATTTTGCACACGTTTTATGCCATTTCAAGCACTTTTTAAAAAATCGCCCATAAAATTGAACTTGAAGGGGCGCTATGCCACTTAGGTTATCGTGGTGATTTTCATTATTGTTGTCATTATGATCATCATTATCAATATATCATTATCGTCACTGTCATCACTTATATGACCATCTTATCATCATTGTCGTCAACATTATGATTATAATCTTGCAGAAATATTATCACACCTGACAAAGCAATTTGCCAGTGACAGACAGACCACCTAATTCATCTTCAGTGACGAATTAAATTTCTAGTTTTAAATGTAAATTATTCTTTTATCTTCTTAGTGTAAAAGCACAAAATGGGGAGAACTTATCATAAATATTGATGTATATTATTAACAAATATGAATGTGAATTCTAAACATTAAATAATCCCCAGAACAATATAAATTTTGTGGGTACAAAATTCATGAATTGAAACAAACTAAAAGATGTCAAATATGGGTCCTTTCTTGGTGATTGATAATTTAACAATCATTTACATCATGAAAATTCTACTATTTTAAACAAAAAAATAAAATAAAATCAAGCATTACAATTTTCAATTTAAAAAAAGGGCATACAATTTATAATACCTAAACCTTGTCCATCAGACCACCAATGTGTTAAATGTAATTGTGTCAAAAATGTGTTCTATTTTAAAATCCAGAATACATGCATATACAGGAAAATATCATAGCATGCTGAAATTATCATTCTAACTAAAATAAGAACATGTACATGCAGGTGTCATAACAGTGATTCTAATGAATTTGTCAAGTGTATTGGGGGACAAAATAATTATTGTTATGATCATGAAGGGATACAGATCATGTTCATACTATTGCTAAGTCCCATATAATTTTCATTTTTTATATATTTCTAATGAACTAAACAAACTGTATCACATACTGTCACTGTACATCTGTAAATAAATTATCTGCGTGTATCCATCCATTTATCTATTTTAACCAACGTGGTAGCCAATTAATTAGCCATCATCTATCTATTCATATATTTCTTATTTCTTGATTTTACTTTGAATTCCCTTTATGAGATAGATATATAATTAAAATAATTGAAATATATGAAGAAAATAGCTAGACTATAACAAACATATTACAATGATTTAACTATAAACAAACCATCCTTATGATTTGTGATAAACATACTAAAGTGTCAGACTCAATGAATCAAACATAATGCCTAATCACTTGCCTATTCCATGACTGTGGAAACATTGTTCATCTTATGAAGATGAAATTCTTGAGAAAAACATCCCTAAAATCTATGCAGGTCACCGATTTGGCAATATACTATTTCTCTCCTAATTTCAGAAAGTCACATTTTTCATAGCACAGCAGTTTATCCTACAATATAAAATGTTAATAAAAATCAATACTATAAACTCTAAAGTTCACGAACCTTGTAAAGAGGTTCCTATAATTCCTCCTTCAACTGACATATTAATCAATTACATTTAATGACCTTCATTTAATGACCTTCATTTCAGACATTCAGAGACAGAAGGGCTTTAATTCTAGATAGAGATAATGGCCTGTATTCTCGAAAGTGGCCTTAGATAAGCCTGGCTTAACTTAGGCCACTAATTTATGGGGCCAATTGTCAACCCCTAAGTCCCATAAAAAGTAGAATATCACTGAAGGTGATTAATACCCCCGCCCCAATGTGTGTGACCAATTTCCTGAGCATTGCTCAAAAAATGAGGAAGTGGTTTGATCTGCAATATTTTCCCGTTTTATTGCCATATGTCGTTACCATGGCAACACAGTTGCAACACAATGAAACAATGTCTTGCACATCTTTACCACAAGACCAATGTGTGTGCCAAATTTCATGAGCATTGCTTGAAAAATGAGCATTGCTTGAAAAATGAGGAAGTAGTTCGATGCGCAAGATTTCAACCTGATTCATTGCCATAATATGTTACCATGGCAATGCATTTCCGACACATTCAAAAAGTATGTCTTGCACATCTTCATCCAAAGACCAATGTGTGTGCCATATTTCATGAGCATTGCTCGAAAAAGGAGGAAGTAGTTCGATGCACAAGATTTCAACCTGATTTATTGCCATAATATGCCGTTACCATGGCAACGCAGTTTCTGACACATTCAAAAAATATGTCTTGCATACCTCCATCCCAAGACCAATGTGTTGCTCAAAAAATGAAGACGTAGTTTGAAGCGCAAGATTTGCAACGGACCGACTGACCGCCCGCCCAACCGCCGGACCACACGCTGATTCCTATATACCCCCTTCAAACTTCGTTTGGCGGGGGTATAATTATTTTATTTATGCAACAAAATAGAGAAGCAAAATTATTTTCTGGCAAGAAATGAGCATCAGAAATCAACTCTATCGTGAGGTTTTTGTATAAATTTTTGCATTTAGTTTCAGAACTAGAGGGAGTCTTCTGTGATTTTGAGGATTAAAAGTGGGTGACATTTGGCTCTCCATAATTCAGTTGCCTAAATCTACACACTTAGGCAGGGGCTTAAATTTAGACACCTTTCAAGAACAGGGGCAAATGCTCTTCTAGCTAAAAGCAGATGATTTTATTCTTGATGTGTTTTGGACTGTAGTTTAAGAAATCAGGGGGTATCCAGGATTCTGTAAAAGGGGAGGGGGCTACATTTTCGTATAATCTCTGACAAGCCCCAGCCCCCCCCCCCCCACCCCTAATAAAACAGTAATCACACCTTTAAGATGCAAATTCACACCCAAAATATTGCTGAAAAAATATAAAAGGTATGCCATATTGTGTATCAAGATGGCATCGGCCAATTGTGCCCCCCCCCCCTTAACTCTTAATGTGCCAAGGGGTTTTGCTTGTTTTGAAAGCTTACTTTTCAAATGCCTGCACTTTTTCAAGGATGACTTATATTACAAATTGTTGAGTTGGAAAGTTATAAGAAATTTATTAACCTTTCAAATAATACCAAATACCATTACTTCACTTGATTTCATGGATGAACATCATAGTGAAATAAAAATGAGTTTCCTTTTAGTTCTTTACGTTTCTGTTTCTAATTTGTAAAAAAAATCATGTACAAAATTTGCACTCCATAAACTTATGGTAGCATATGATAACTATTAGGTATTTACAATGCTTGATTCATGCTCTGAGCACTGACATAATAATGTATCACTATATACATATTTCTTAGTGGAGTAATGTACCATTGAATATACCTAGTCTCTTTGGCACATATATATGTATGTGTCATCGGCACATATATTTATTTATTTATTTATTTCCACATAAAAAGAACACGATATATGTATGTGTCATCAGCACAGCAAGAGTTGTTATTTCTGATACTTCATGAAATGGCCACTATTCAGGTATTATACAGCCTGATAGCTACATGTACTTGCAATTCTACAGCCATAAAAGCATTTACACCTGTTATTTACTTAAAAGCACAAGTTTAAATGAGCATGTTTGATAGGTTTTTGTACAATATTCACAATGTAAGTAATACTAATTTTAAAGTAATTGGACTCAAAATTTATAACTTCTATTATATATTCTACAATTAGAAATTTCCTTCCCTTCCTATATGACAAGGAAAAAAAATCTGCAATTAATTCTAACTATTTAATTACAAACAGCAACTACAAAAATATCCTCCCTCCCCTAAAATCCAGTCGACAACTTCCTTTTACCATGAAATTACAATCATGTCAGCTATTCTTACTGTATCACTTTCTTTTTACCAAAGGAAATTTTGTGAATTCTTCATTTTTTTCCCCCACATATATATTGTATCTAAAATATTAATAATGCAAATACTGCTTCATCACATACAAGGCATTGCACAATATTAAAGCACATCAACTAAAATTGTTTGCTTTCCTAACATGTACAGATTTATCCAAACCAATTCAAAATATCACTTCCTCTAAGAGGAAATATTTTCAAGTTAAGGCGTTTTGGGGGGATTCTTCACTCACTTCCCAAAATATGACTAATTGGTTTTCCATTGAGATCATGGCACACCACAAATCACATTCAAGGTTTAAGTAGCTTTGCTTTCTATTCGCTAAATTTTCATTATAAAGTAAAAATGAACTAATTGAAGGTGATTTTGTGCCTTACACAATCTGTGAATGTAAGTTTAATTTATATATATTCAGGAAGATTCAATGAATAAATATTGATTCTATTTATTCAATTGTTAAATAATAAATGGAGAAATATGTAGCTAACAAAATGGGATAAAAGATTTGAATACTTTTATTTTCCATGAATAAGATAATAAAACAAACTTATGAATAAAACATTCTTCAGACTCTTTTGATAGCTCTTGCACACATCTTAACATAATCTAGGTTCTATTGTTTCCAAATCTACAACATTGTTTTGTTCTATTATCCCCGTTCCTTGTTCAAAATCACTAGAATTTTATTGGGTTTTTTTCCCCCCCTTTACTAATCAATGTTAAATGTTCTACTACTAATTAAAAATGGTGAGAAATCAGTATTTTCTGGGGATCTGTTTGCCAAAATTGAAAATGAACCATATAAGATGAATATTTATTTAGGTCCTATTATTTACACATTCAAATTACATGATTTTATGAAAAATCTAGTACCAATGTGGTATGTAAAATTGTATATAATTTGATTGACGTTTCTAACAATTTAAAAAAAAAAATAAAATATAGCATGGACACACCCTAGGTCTACTGACAGGTATTACTACATGTAAATCATTTACATTTATATCTTTAGCAAGGGGTAGGGGTAGGATGCAAGTATAGCACTACTTAATCTTGCATGTCTACACCAAGCCTGTCTATATCAGTGTTAAGTGCGTTCAGATTCTTACAAAGTGACACTTTCTTACCCCAGTCAGACATGGCTGTCTCTAGGTAGGGAAGAACCTGTGTGAACAAGCAAAACTTTATTTAGTTTAAGGCCAAAGTTCAACGGTCAAAGTACACAACAAGCCAATCTGCAATTATTTTTGCTTTTGCCATTGCATAACCAATTTTTTTTTTCAAGCTAGATATAGTGCATATCATGATGTGCATATATATATATATATGTGTGTGTGTGTGTGCATATCGGTAAACAAACCAAACCAAAATGCAAACTACGTTTCACAAAAAGCACTTCTGTAATCCTGTAGTACACATAGCATATATGTCTTTCCACTGACACCCACACTCAAATGAGTTGGTTATCATAATATAATTAATGATTTTATTCCAGATTTATCAAGTATGCTATGCTAATGATAAAATGGACAGTTTGAACAATGAAGGGTGATTGAATATGAGTTTGTTTGTACCATACCATCAGGTTTTGCCCCGCATTTTGATGTAGCTCTTAAAAAAACAATATTCCTAAAAGTAAGGTGTTTTTTAGTGTTACAATGATCTGCCATTAGCACATGGTTTGTGTTGAACAGCTCAATAGACTTTCCAGGATGTTAACTTCTACTATTGTTAATGATTACTAGCCCTTGACTAAATGGAAGATGGCCATGGAAAATGGATTAATGTTTCTCATAAAATCATTATTGATACTCCTCCTGGCATTTACACTATCAAATTAGAAACATTCTTACCTGGTGTTATCATTGCAGTACTTTTATGGCAGTACATATAGTATGAGATGAGACACATATTCCAAAGCTGTCAACTTTTGTTGCAACTTTTCAATGTTTTCATGGCTCTAAACTATCATTTTGTAGAAGGAATTGGTATTTTTCAAATAAATGAAATAAAATTATACAGAAACTAGATTATGGCAATCTAGACCCCACTTTAGATTATCAAATCTTTATAATCTTCTAAAATTTTAACATATAATACTGAATATCCCTACTTAGAAACTCTGCACATATACCATTGATGGCACAAAAGATCATGTACGATTATATATGTATACAGTGAAACCTGTCTATAAAGACCACTCAAGGGAGACAAGAAAAGCGGTCTTTATGAGCAGGTGGTCTTTATGTACAGGTTCCTTTAATACACATTTCAATGAGAAATGTTGTTCAAGGGAAACGAAAATTATGGTCTTTATAGACAGGTGGTCTTTCTATACAGGTGGTCGCTAAAGCAGGTTGGACTGTATATATATTTGAATTCTCCATATTGCAACTTATGAGATTATGATTACTTTTCCACTGCTCTTGAAATGGATGAAACTGCATATAATGTCTCAATCTAAAGACACTATTAATAATAATAAATTTTGATAGCCCAAAGCCCTTGAAAGGGATAAACATTCTAGAAGGAACTAGAGGAAGATTAAGTGACCAATGCTCCACATAATATGTTGACAAAATAAAGCTTCAATGTTCTTTACATTTCAAAATCAATAAAAAGAAAATAATATTGAAAATGATAAGTTCTGCAAGGCTTGTATGTAGCTGTTGATGTGATCAATTCCACAGCATGATGATTCCAGATGGACAACTACCCCCAGCCTCCCAACCCCCCCCCCCCCCCTTTGAAAGAAAGACAAAAATTATGTGTGACATACTGCCTTAACATACTATGAAGTGTGAAGTATGTAAAATGTATCTGCAGTGCTTGCAAATTAATTAGCAGGGTGCACTTTTGTGCTTGCTTTGCAAATCACTAAATATAACTCTTTCAAATTTCCAACTTCTCAAAAAATAGGGGGGAGGTATAATCTTATAATCAGCACAAAAGTCAAAACATAATTATCACTTCTTACAAAGGAAAATATACAATTTTGTTAATACAGATAGCTAAACAAAATCTATACAACCTCAGATGCTAATTTCCAGAAGAAGAAGAAAAATGACGGTTTTATATGATAACAGTCCTGCTCTGTATGGAGTGTTGTATGTCAACTGTTTAATATTTTATAGTTCAAGTTAGATCAATACAGCTAGCTTGCAATATGTGTTATCAAATTTAGCACATGATATGGACCTGCTCTCAGCAAAAAACACTTGATCACTTGTAGCACACTTGAATGAAATTTCATATCCTGATAAACTTCACAGAAACCTCTTGTTAAACATAATTTCCAATTCTGGTATTTAAGGAACTACATGTATATCACCATGAGGAGAAACTTGCTAAAAGTCTATCCAATTATTTATCATGCAGAGCAATGTTTGTTTGTACTATAAACACAATTTCAGCAATCCTATGAAGTCTTGAAGGAAATAAAATGCAAAAGCACACCTGACACTTGACTCAGTCTCAGACACACATTTGGGACTATACATCCTATTGGATGACCATTTCTTTTGCAGATATCTTAGATTTTGTGTTTTTAACATTCAAAATGAATTATATTGAATTCAGTGAAAATTTGTTTGGCCATTATCAGGAGTCAAAGCTCCTTTCAAAAGTTAGACACATTGTATATTAAGTTTATACTACATGAATCATACATTGCAACCAATTAAGTATTACCAAAGTGACTAAGTATTTCACATGATGAATTAATGGATTTGATGATCAATCCTTGAAATTAATATTTGTAAAATAATAACCTGGGCCCCATTTCATAAATCTTGTTATAAGTAACACAATTTTTATCAAAAATTTGCTCACAGCCCATCAAATACAAGGATTTCAGTAGCTTATAACATTATCGTAACTTGTTATTGATAACAAGTTTTATGAAACAGGGTCCATAAATAGTAACTTCCAGTATAAAAAGGGGAAAGGGTAAAGATATTATTGTTAACAAAGATTAATGTAGATGAAATTAATTAAAATCCTCTACTACCAATGCATTAACAATGCAGCCTCCTATTTCAAACTGAATGATCACATATTTATAACATGAATTGGTACAAAATAAGTTAAATTATTCATTAAATTTTTTTCATGCAGTTAGAAATTAGAGCAAAAAGATCATTTTTTAAAAGTAAAACAGAGCTTTCAATAGCAGCTTTTTAAAATGAATGAATGCAAGCATTAAAGTCAATAGTAAAAACCAGCTATTAATAAAAAATTATGTTGATTATTAGTTATGTAATGGTGCAATACAAAAAAAAAGGTGCTACAACTATGGAATAAAATGAAAAAGGAACAGGAATTCATAACAGTCATAAAACAGGTACACGAGGAACAAAAACACAAGACGTAGACAACACGAGAAAACATGACGACATCAGGTGGATAAAGATGTGGAGATGGAATCCATTTTGTTTTTCAATTTCATGCAAGAAAGCATTTCAGTGGAGAAAATTCATGCCATGGAAGAAGTCTTGTCTATTCTAACTCACACTTCAAATGCTGTACTACAGGAGATGAAAATCCACTCTCGCCGAGCTCTTCGGGAACAGACTTTAAGTGGGTACAGTAACCATGGTGACTACGGGACTTGCGGGGAAGAGGAGGAGGGGTCGGGTGCTTACCTTTTGGGGGGGGGGTAGCAAATGAAGAGAGGACAAAAAGAACATGGGAGGAGTAAGAGATAAGAGGAAGAATGTTCGATATAATGTGTATAAATGTCATAAAAGACAATTGGAAGGAAAATAAAAAGAAATAGAAGAATGAAAGAAGATTAATAAGAGATAGTAAGAAGGTTTGAAAACAATATGTATGAATGTCATGATGGATGAATACAAATAACAATAGGAACAAGAAAGACATCAAAAGAAAATGATGCAAGAACAAGTAAAAGATAGAGGAAAGAAAGTTTTATAATTTATATCATGATGGATGTTGAGAGAGGGGGAGATAGAGAGAGAAAAATGATTTTAACATGAATATGGAAAAAAAAAAGTACAAAATATGATTAATAGAACACAATAAGAATAACATAAACATGATGAAATACATGTAGAAACAATCATACATAATAGGAGATGATGGACAGTGATGGGAACAGCCAAATACATGTATATAGAATAGAGAGGGAGAGATAGAAAGGAGGGGGAGGAAGATGAATAGGGAGAGAGAAAAGGAATGGAAATGGAAGAGACATAGACAGACAGACAAACAGACAGATGAACAAACAGGGATAGAAAGGTAAAGAGAAATTAAATGAGAAGATTTGAAGTAAGAGAAGTATGATGTTTGCAAAAAAGAGAAAGTTTGAGATTGGAATAAAGAGAAAATATGAGACAGGGAATGTAAAAGAAAAAATGAAAGCATATGAAAGACAATGATAATGAAATAAACACAAGACAGAGGAAAAGAGAGGAGAAGAGAAGATATAATATTGACAAAGAAAAAGCAAACAAAATTGGGTAGAGAATACAGAGGATGATATGTGATTCAAAATGAAGATGATAGAGAAATAGTCATGAGATTTTTTTTTTAAAAAGAAAGAAAGAGAGAGAGAGTCAGGAGAAACATAGATGAGCAATAAGATTTGAGGAGAACAAATCAAGAGACGTAGGGGAAAACAGAAAACACAGAGGAATTTGATATTAATATCACTTCAAAAACCTTAGCTTCCATGTGCAGACTTTTCAACAGGCTGGATAAATTTAAATGAAAATATTAATATGCATAGTTTCCAGCATAACTCACTTTTTATGAGACCTGTAAGGGGGTAAGAATTCATCCTTAGCAATTTTTTTTTCATTTTTCAGTTAGTTTTTATTGCTTTGAATAAGAAATGCCTTTTGAATTGGTACAATCCTTATGCCTTTTTAGTTATCTCTCTTAAATAACTAGGAACTGTTCATATTTCAAGTCAGTATCATGTTCTCTGAAATGTACCAGAAGTCTGATGTTCACACATGAAGTTAACCTCACAGCATCAAGCCAGATTAGAATACATAGAGATAAACACACCTCTAATAGCTTCTTGCCACTTTATGTTCAGCATTATTTCAAGAGTATAATTCCAGAAGGACAAAGAACAAAATTGAAATAAAATTGTTAGATGTCAGCAAAATAACTCTATATAGTTAGTTTTTTAAAATTTGTAAAGCGCATAGATGACAAAATATGATGCGCTATATAAACTTTATATTATTATTATTATTATTATCATCATTATAAAAATATTCAACAAAGTAGACTCATTTTGTGTTCGCAAACAGATGTTGGCTATTTCGGTTCGGGTGTTTGTGCTTGGTGTTGGCTTATCAGTGTTATATGCTTGTCAATATATAAAAACAAGGATTTCAAACGGTTAATAAATCCCTAAACAAAAAACTACACTCAGTTTTGAACCTGGAACCTCTGTTCTAACCACTGAGCTATAAGGCCTTCATGTTAGGAGTACTGGTCAACCAAACATCATTTAACTCCAAACTATGTAATAATAAAGGGAGAATAATTTCAATTTTGATATTACATGGATGTCTGTTGTTGATTTTTCCTGAAGTGGTTTCCAAATTATGCAAATATTTTCAGAACTTCAATGTCATGATATTGGGAATTTAAAAATACTGCAAAACCAGAAACTTTAGCAAAAGCTAAACAACAGTCATCGTGTCCATTGTGATTCCATTATATCACAGCATGAAAGTGTCAGGAATCTGAAACACTCACAAAATTTGTGGACATTTCATGTACTCCAAAGTTTCAGATTTTTACAGTGGCCTATATCTTACTTCTTTTTATGAACACTATAACACTTACTCTTTGAACTTTGCAACTTACAACAATTTTTGGGGCCAATCACTCAGAGGCACTAATATAAAAAATACTGAAAAATCTTGATCTGCTACAATGATACTAAACATCCATTTTGGAAATAAAGCTTGTGATGTAATTCTGGAATTGCATGGTAGACTAGTAGTTATGCCTCATAACTTGACACCCTTTTTGAGTTATTTGAATGATTCCAATAATAACATCAAACCAACACCAAGTACAACACTAGCACTATTAAATGAATAAATCTGTGTTCGCAAGATGACTTCCACCATAGTGTTACATGGCATATCAGTTTAAAGCAAAGCACATTATATCATTAGTATGACAGCCAGTGCCCACTAAAATGAACTGAAGCAGAATGGTGACTGTGCTCAAACTAAAAGAAAGTGATCTGCTGAAGAAAAAACATGAATACATTCTAATCATTCTAATTTCTACGCTGTACAAGTATTCTTCCTTTATGAAAACACAATTTAATCAGCATTTACAAAGACAAAACTGATTTTGTCTCTCTGGATGACTAGCCATCCATACAACATATTCAACTAAAATTGATTTCCAAAATCACTCAGAAATTCTGAAAAGAAATTCAACCTGTCCTGTAAAGAGTTTCAGAATCATGCACACACACACAAAAAAAAAAAAATTTTTTAATGCAAGAACTGATATGCACTCAAGATAACCATGATGCCACAACTTAAAATCTATTTTCCAAAATTCTAAAATCATATCTTGCAATGTCGCTACATAATTACTTCAATTTGCAACAAATACCTGTGCAATATCATGAAAATATCTAAGATTAAGCACTTATGCTCCTTTTAAACTACATGTTCTATGCATTTTGGTTTATTGGGTAGTTCACGATTTATTTGACAATATCTGGATTCTACATAACAGAAAATGTTCAAAAAGGCAAAGTGCATACAGCAAAGAGAAATATGCTAAGACTGTAGAATGTGGTGTCTAAAACCAGAATTGAAATTTGTACAACTTATTTTGAAATATATATCTGATATATTGATTCATCAGATATATTCTCCATTTTTTATACTTTCAGATAAAATATTAACAACATAAATGTGTTCTATAAAATCAAATAAATAAAATTGAATTCTGATTATGTTTTAACACTTTTTGCAAGAAAGGAAAAGTTTTTATAACTTTGATATACTCTCTTCCTGGAAGACCTCAAATTATTTTTAAAAGTGAAATGTTACATTTGAAGTCAGTACAATGTAAGAAATGCTGAATTATCATCTCTACATCATCCACTGTTTAATGCAGTTCTGTTTGTTATATGGATATAATATGTCTCATCAATGAAAACTTGGATGTTTGGGAAACAGAGCAATTCTGAATAATTCTAAAGAGTTATTGGTTATCTTTTTAAATAGAATGAAGAATTTTGTAATTTTTTGTACATTCTTTGGTAAAAATCATATAAATTTACTCTTTGCTGTTTTGCTTTGAACTATGCAGGAAAGTAAGAGGGTAAAAAAGCAGATCTTTAAGAAAATTTGATAAAAACAAACATACAAGTGGATGCACTTTGCAGTATTCAATATGAACATTCTTTTCTACAACAGCAATTAAATAATACTAGGAGCTGAGAGAGAAAAGAAGAAGAAGAATGGAAAGGAGAGGATTCTCACCAGAGCCCCTTGCACCATCCTGGCTGCATTCTTCATCTAAACTGGATTGTTTCTTCATGTTGATGTAACCCACATCATCATGCTTTGGGCCCCGCTGGAGTGATGGGGCTGAGTTGAAGCTACGCATCTTTACATACCCAGTGGTAAGACTTCCGCTACCCCCTGGGGGAGAGGGCAGGGGTAACTCTGATCGGTGATGAGAAGGGGAGGGTGCAGCATGGTGTTGGTGACCATGTAGACCGGCTGGAGGTTAAGAAGGGAAGTGGATGCAAAAAGCAGGACAGAACAGAATAGAGAAAGAATTGGCAGAGGTGTGAAGCGGGGGGGGGGGGGGGGGGGGGGGGGGGGGATAAGGTCATGCAAACAGATGATGTTGGTGACGGAAAGGAAAACAGATAGGAATTTTACATTCAATCATGCAATTTTCGACATAGCACTGACTGGGAGCACAACAAATGCACAAGTGCAAAAGCTCTCTACTGAATACTAACACAGATAGCCACAGTATCTATAAGATACACCTATATCTATTTAAAATGTGGTCTGTTTCCTTTCTATTTATATAACCTTAACCCCAACTTTTTCATCTAATGAAGGTGAGATTACAAATTATACATATCTATTCCCATCACCCATGTGCATTTGATTTCACCGCTGCTCCTGCTACCACATGCAGACAACACTAGCATATATCAAAATTACAATGTACAACTAAATTTACTTCTGTTAAAGGGCAATCCAACCTTGGTAATGAGATGATTTGTGTGAAAGCAGAAAAATAAGAAAAACAGGATGGTGAAAGTTTGAAAGAAATCGGACAAGGAATAAGAAAGTTATGGATATTTGAAAAATGAGATCACTACATCTATGCGAATCTCAAATTGGCAATTTGGTGATTCGATTGTGACATTTTTGTGGACAACTCTCCCATTTGTCGTACACAAAATTATCATTAATTTGCGGTTTTCTTCAAGGTGCTTTTACCCTCGGGGCAGTACTCAAAATATATTGGAGATAACATATTTTTATAGGTCCTCATGAAAGAAAAAGATCCTACTGAGTAATACATTTTGAAAAAAGTGACATTTTAGTCATTTTGTGTGTTAGAGCGAATGGGGGAGTTGTCCACAGCTACATCACAGTGACATTACCTATTCGGCCAATTTGAAATTCCCATATGTATAGTGATTACAACTTTCAAAAATTCATAACTTTCTTATTGCTTGTCCGATTTCGTTCAAACTTTCACCAATCTGCTTCTCTGATTTTTTCTCTTTCTTTCAAAGCAACTTGCTATTAAGGTCGGATTTCCCTTTAAGGATTAAAACTTTTGAAAATACAGTGAAACCTCGTTATAACAAACTCCTTGGGACAAGGAAATTACCTCTTTATGCCAAAACCTTGTTATATCAGGGCTAAAAAACAACAGAATACAAAGAAGTGGGACTGGCAAAATCTCCTTGTTATAAGGAGAGTTTGTTATAACAGTGTCCTTTATAACGAGGTTCAACTGTAGTGAAATACCTTTGATGATAAAACAAGTGTTTGAAACATGAACACAGTTTATGTGATGGCCCTTAAAGACTTGTTAATACATGAAACTGTAAACTGCTTTAATGAAAACAAAACAAAAATAAAATACCACAGCAAAATACACTTACATAAGGGTAGTGTACTTCACATTTCTCTATCTTTAACACACATATATAAGTGAATACACTAATAGGAACCTTTGTGAGGCACAGGTGCCCTTTTTCACCCCTTCTTAAAAAGGTTTTATTTCACCACAAGTCTTTTTAAAGGGGAATGAAACCCTGGGGAAAAATCCATTTTAATAAAAAGAGAGGATAGAGAGAAGTAATTTTTAAAAAGTTCCATCAAAATCGGTTAAGAAATGAGAAAGTTATGAAATTTTGAAAAGTCTCAATTTACTTTCTATGGCGATCCTCAAATTGGCAATGTTGCTTCAAAGTGACAGGTAAAGTAGGAAAACTCTCCATGTATTTTCTACACAAAATTTCATATTTTCTCCATTATCTCTAAAAATGATGCTTGTCTTTTTGTGAACTCAACATATGTTGTGTCAAATACATTTCTCCATGATATATCTTGAGCTAAGAAGGAGACAACCTGCACCTTGAGAGATAATGGGGAAAATATGAAATTTTGTGTACAAAACATATGGAGAGTTGTCCTACTAAACCTGTCATTTTGAAGCAACATTCCCAATTTGAGGATCGCCATAGAAAGTAAATTGAGACTTTTCAAACTTTCATAACTTTCTCATTTCGTCACTGATTTTGATGGAACTTTCTTTAAATAGCTTCTCTCTATCCTCTCTTTTCAATAAAAATGATTTTTCCCCAGGGTTTCATTCTCCTTTAATAAGCAGTTTATCATGTCATGTGCAAACAAGGCTTTATGGAACCCTTATCACCAGCTAAAATGTTGTTGAATGAATTTGCACCACAGGTATTCCAAATTCTTGTACCAAATAAATGACAGGCGTAGAGAACTGTGTGTACACGCTTTCTCATTCTCTAGAAACCATACATATATTACAAATGATTGACAATTGGCACATAGAAATGAAATTTATATTTTCCATTATGATAAAAAATATAAGATGGTTTGCTGCTCTTTCACAAATAAAACTAACATATTTGTTACCATTCCAGAGTCATTTGCAATTTATTGTAAGAATATTTTTCTCAAATTCAAGAAAATTATTTATATTTTTTATATAAAAACATTGGGAAATTGAACATTTATCATAAACACAGAGGTTATTTCATCTCTAAAATTATAAAAATTTGTTATTTGAAACACAATGTGAGAGACATCTAGCCTCACAATGCATTCATACATAGTAAAGGTGCCAAGGCCATGGAAGAATCCATAATGCATGTCATGCTGCTATAACAGGCAAGAGACCTAATTCACATCTAAAAACTTATCATAACTAGAACACTTTGATCATAATATATCATGAACTTTTGTAGTGTTTCTATAGAAAACTTTCATGAAAGCTGCCAAGATCTATACAGTGGAAACTTACTATAACGAGGACCTTGGGATCTTGACAGTTACCTTGTTATATCAGACCTCTTTTTAATAAAATTCCACTGTATCTTTATCACAAAGAGATAGCCAAAGCTTATTGTGAGGAATTTCAATCTAAGGGAACCATTTTGCTCCAGAGGATTGCAAGCATCCAGCATATATAATTATTTAAGTAGAGCATTAGTGACATCTTCTAGTTAAAGCAAAATTCTACCAAAAAACCCCCTCTGTGTCACTAGCTTTCTTCAGGAATTTCTCTTTCACTGTGTATTCACTATTAAAGCACATTATGCAATCTACGTTAAATACCTAACATCGGATTAGGTTACTTTGCATTTCGCTAGTGCAAACAACCCATCTACTTCAATTCAGAATTACTTTAGGATACCTTCTATCAAAATAAATTTCCATAAGTGAAACTCAAATTAGCTTAAAAAGCAATCTAGTTAAATGACCTACCATCATATTCACTATATTGGGAGATTTAACACAAAGCAAAGGCAAACCAGTAGACAATATCTCAAAAAAAAACCTCCCCAAAATCCTTAAACACCTGTTTATAGAGAGGACTAGCCTACCTGATGATGGTGGTCGAGGGGCATCTCTGAGAGGCAAGTCATCATCAGCAGGGGAATAGGTGTCTTCAACTTCATCAAAGGATTCACTCACGCTCATCAAAGGGGACCTGGAGGTCGATGAAGACGACGAACGTCCTACAGAATAAAAAAGTTCTTTTAGGTCTCCTGTTTATCAAGGTAAATGATCATGATAGGTATTGCCATGTTCGATATGATTAAACCCTTACTGTACTGGGCTATTTCAAGCTCCTCTCTGACTGAGGGGGGCCTCGAAGCCCCCCCCCCCCCAATCTCGGCCGTGAAATGACCGATATTTTCCACAGACCTAGAGAATTGCATAAAGAACACAAACCCATTGTTATTTTTATGTGAACTTTTATTTTTTCACATGATAATAAAATTTATGCAAATTATATACATAAATATACATTTCAATTGACAATCAACTAAATAAAGATAGGCCTTGGAAATAAAATTTTAATGCAAGAAGCTCTTACATAAGAAAAATTGGGAAAGTGATTTCAATTCTTATGTATTCTATTGTTTTACAAATTTCTTATGTATTTCTTTGTGTTTCAACTTTAACTTTTCTATTGTCTTTTGAGTCTGCTGTTTCAGAGTATTATCTGAACCAATATTCAGCTGGAATGGTAATTACCGCTTAAAGAAGAAATTATAGGTGATAAAGGAGGAACATGAGGAAATGCAGTTTCCCATTCATTTTGTACACAAAATTCAGAAATTCTCTGTTTTTGGGTGGACAAGAGGTCACAAAAAGTCACATTAACATGGTAACTGTATGACAGATTTTTGACAACTTGGTGTCAAAAGAAGGGCAAGACTTGAATGAAAAAAATCTGGAAGTAGTGCGCCTTTAATGCAGTGATTCGAAATGCACAGCAAAATTTGTCGGGGGGGGCCTCGGAGCCTGGCAATCAATAAAAAAAGAGCTATCCAAAAGGTTATACATATCTGTAATATGGCAGGAGCAGCTACAATAAATTGCTTGTGTAGGATAATATCATGCCCACATAGTTAAAGTGTACCAATCACCAACAAATATTTTGCTCTGAATGTTAGGGGTTCTATGTCGATATACTACATTCAAAATATGAGCTTCAAATGTTGATTCTATAAAGAGATATTGTAAGTTGAAATACACTCCCAATAAACAATACAGCACAACTTGTGAGGAGGCTAATTCAATGCACTAGTATGCACTCGCAGAGAATAAGGGCCCGCACGAAACCAAACTTGGAGGTGGGTTCCATGCAAGTGGATTTTATGTTATCCTTCATTTTCTTCACACTCCTTAAATGTTATCCCATAGAAGGCCAGGTAAAGTGTTTTGAGGTTGATTTTATACATTCTAGCTGTATACAAATTATTTTTTAGGTGGTTGGTACACTTTAAGTAATAGCGTTATGCCTGACAAAGGTTTATAGCGGTGAAATGTCCAGGACCCACCTTTTTGATGAAGAGCATCTGGGACCAGGTAATCATCCTCTGGTTCCTGGTCCTGATATCTGGTCATCTTATGATCGTCCAGGCTGGATGATTTACGCATCATACTTCTTGCTGAGGGCTTGGAGGAAGAAGTCTCACCATTGTCAGGATCTTTATCTTAATCAAAACAAACAATAAAACAGTTACTGTAAACAAAGAGACTGTACACAGTCACATCTCCCTTAGCTACCACCTGTATAGAGAGATCACTTGTCTACAAAGACCACAATTTTTGTTTTGCTTGATCAGTGTTTAATGAAACATATACAAAGGAGCCTGTATTAAAAGACATCTTTCTTGAGTGCTCTTTATACACAGATTTCACTGAAATATAAATTTTAGATAGCATAAGTGTAGCCCTGTAGTGATGCCAGTTAAAATAAACCTGTTCACACTGCACAGGACACCTCTATCAGAAATATGAGACTAGTAGGCAGAATACATTTCTCAGAACAATAAAGCAATAGAGCATATGCAACTATATAATAAAGCAAAAGGAGGAGGCAGGGGCAGCAAGATGAATGCAAAATGACCCCTAAAGCCTCCTTCACACAGGACACTCTAAACCATCTTAAAGACAAAAACACAGCAATATGAAAAATTATGCAAGCATTGCATGCTTCACATTTCTGTATCTTATAACACACCAAAAAAGCGAGTATGCTTAGGTGCCATTGATGCATTCAGTTAAGCCCGGCTCAGGAGAAGCATCGTCTGCTGACATTAAGACCGTGTCAGTACACTGGACCGTCTTTGGCAAGTCATGCAAGAGTGATATCGTTTAAAAATTGAATGCAAAATGATCATTGCAAACAATACTTATAATAACTGGTATATGGGTTAATTACCTTCGCAGGTAATGATGCAGTTGAAATGATGCCTTGTGTGAGCTGGGCCTTACTTCTATATCACCCTCAATTGCTGTGACAACGTTTTTGTTCGTTTTGTTTTGAAGTGGTTCACTGTGTTATGTATGAACGAGGCTTAACAAATATTTTTTTCTCCCCAACTATATCATTCCAGAGGAGTATGCTTCATAACACTTTACAGTTTATAACAGATCTAAGCCATCTCCAAAAATCTCTAAATCTAAGATCTGCCATGGTAGATTCCAAATGTGTAACAGATAAAAGAAACTCAGTAACCTAATTTCTCTTTGTCTTTTTCTTTTTCTTCCTAAGCGCGTAGAGACATACTTATGTAATGTGATATGGGCTATACAAGAATGATTTATTATCATTACTATTATTATTATTATTATCATTATTATTATTACAACATTATTTCCCACATTAGGGGGAATCCTATCAATGCGGTTTATTCTATCACAATAGAAATTCGACGTTACGGCGAACGTGACCGTGCGTTAAGGTGAATGATAACAATAGGCTGAGATAAAAGGAGTCCCCCTAATGCTGGAATAAGAGTTATTATTATTATTATAATTATTATTATTATTATCATTATTATTATTATTATATAACAAACATCATGTGGATTAGAAGAAAGGAAATATGGAAATTGAAATGGAAAGACGAGAAAGGATGAGAAGAGGAAAATAGAGGTATTCTTTCTTAAAAATGAGTGAGGTCCTGAAAAGGACTGTAAACCAGATGAGATGAGCTGAATGTGGCTTGAGTAGCGAAGGTTTGAGTAGTAGCAGGTTGAAGTGAAGAGAGGGAGAGGTTACTCAACCTGCTACTACTCAAACCTTCGCTACTCAAGCCACATTCAGCTCATCTCATCTGGTTTACAGTCCTTTTCAGGACTTCACTCATTTTCAAGAAAGAATACCTCTATTTTCCTCTTCTCATCCTTTCTCGTCTTTCCATTTCAATTTCCATATTTCCTTTCTTCTAACTACACATGGTGAACCGTAAACCTTCTCCACGTTATAAACTCCACCATGCAAACCTACAAAGATCATATCATGTGGATTATGATCATACTTACATTGAGGAGAAGGTACACTGATATCATAGATTGTAGGGGGTAGATTAGGATTCTTCTGGATGGGTAATAAGTGTCCTCCACTCTCTTGGATGAAGAACCACATCAATTCATACAGGGAGCTAAGAACTGGAGGCTGAATGGGAAAAAGGGAAAATGGAAGTACAGAAATAAAACCATCTCTTAATAATTATCAAGCTTCTCCTTTTCATCATCGCCATCATCATCACTATTACCATAATCATTACCACTATCATCATCATCTCTGTCATGAACAATATCTTCATAATCAATCCTCCTCCTCCTCCTCCTCCTCCTCCTCCTCCTCCTCCTCCTCCTCCTCCTCCTCCTCCTCCTCCTCCTCCTCCTCCTCCTCCTCCTCCTCCTCCTCCTCCTCCTCCTCCTCCCTCCTCCTCCTCCTCCTCCTCCTCCTCCTCCTCCTCCTCCTCCTCCTCCTCCTCCTCCTCCTCCTCCTCCTCCTCCTCCTCCTCCTCCTCCTCCTCCTCCTCCAACGGACTCCTAACCAATTCTAAACTGAACAATTCTTTGCCATTTGGTGTAATGTAATGTTTTGTTCGGTCTGTTGATGGTATGGTGTCTGTTTGACTACGGTATCAAGCTGATCATTTTCATCATCGTCAGTCATCGCCTAATTATAATCATCCCATCTACATCTCACTCAACTCACCTTGTCTTCAATAAGCAGTAGATAACCAAATGGATTCTTCTTGATCATGTAATGTCTAACGAGGCTCTTGCGATCTGTATCTTGCCTTACTGAGAGAGAAAATTGACCAGGATATGCCTCACTTTCTCTGAGGAGCAGATCACCATTTGATGTTGATTCATTGAGAATCTCTTCTGCTTTTTGTCTTGAGACCTTACCAAAGAACCATACTGGAGGAAGCACCTGACTGTACGCTATATCTTCAGGAAGAAATTTGTACTGTGGAAAGACAAAAAGAAATAAATAGAAATTAGTACATTTGATACTTAGGACAATATTTAAAAAGAAACATGGGTGACAAGGACTGGTCTGATTTTTGTAATAATAATAATAATTTTGGATATACCATACTGCTTTAGTACATGGTTGGGAAAGAAAACAAAACACAAAATTCTGAACAGTATACTTTTTATCTTCATACTAAGAATTTTTTTTAAAAAATAGGTTCTAGTATTCATATAACTAACTAGTACAATGTAGTACACAAAATCAACTAAACAATGTACACTGTAGGTTTTATTTATTATTTTCTTTTGATATTGTGACTACAGATTTGTCTGACTGAGAAGTAAAGACAAATTTTAGAAATGATGCATCACATTTTCTTGTTTGAATGTTGTCTGTTAATAAATTTAATATTTAACCCTTTCGAGACAATTTACCACATTTTGTGGTTTGGCCCAATAACTTTTGATTCAGAGCTCTAAAAAATATACCAGATGCATCAGTAGAAAGAGCAAAAATATCTGCACACACTATATCTATTTTTGTTACATGACTATATTGCGTTTGATGCCAGGAATTTAAAAAATGAGAATAGGCTTTAAAATCCTTAAATCGGCAACACACTGAGAGGTTCAAAAATCATTGTTTTTTATCAAAAGTCGCAATTTGTTCAACTTTTCGACAAATTTTCTAACCAAGTTGTTTTCAAAGACATTACACCTTATGAGAACCATGTAGCACTAAGAGAATAAGATTAATGTTATCAATTTGAAGAACAAAATGTGATCAATTTAGCACTTAAATAATTCTTGTCCTGAAAGGGTTAAAGATTGTGTGTAATGATCACTGTATTATGAATATGAACCAAACACGTCCAGCCAAAGTAAATCCGACAGATTTTATTAAACATGAAAAGAATTTTTTTCCCATTTCAAAATGTTATTTGCCTTCCAAATATCTGTTGGTCTTCATACAATAAAACATATTTTCCTACTCAATACAAGGAATACATAATCCAGAATCAATACCAGATAAACATTACAATTCCTAACATTCAATCCAGCTGTATGTGTACCTCTTGATATACATGTATCCATTCAACCAGGTAAATGTATCTCTTCATATCATCTTGCTTTGACAGCAAATAAATTAAATTTCCTTCCTTGATGTATCTATATGTGTGCTGATACAATTACAGTATCAGGATGTTAAAGTGGACACTATATACTTTTCATCAAAGCTAAGATTTAAAAACATGCTTTTTTTGCTTTCTATGTATAATATTTAGAGCTGGTATCGGTAAAAAAAATCTCTGTCGACATGTAGCAACAAAAATATTCACGATGTCGACATAATATCGACATAAGTCAAACACACACAGTGCCAGTTTGTATGGAGTTGACCCCCTTTGACCTCGCCAATTCTTGCATTTTCACACGATCTACGTAAAGTTGTTTACAATTTTAAGCAATCTGAAAAATAACGTATTTAACACCACTATTTATAAATATAAAGTTCGAAAAATGATTGAATATTGATGTATCTTTGACAGCAATACTGCAAAATCAAAGTTTGACAACCGGAAAATACAAAATTTTAGCGATATTTCTTTAGTTACAAACAGAAAATTTTACCTGCTAAACTTTCCCTAAAACTTCTCATTTTGGTTGGATTCGCAAGAAAATCACTGTGATGAATCCGTAAATTGTTCATTTTGCTACAACTGTAGGGTATTTACTTGAGCTGAATTTTCTGCTTAGAGTTGTGTCAGAAAAAAAGGATCTCGGTGTCAAATCGCCAAGACTGATATCACAGAAAAATATTACAACTGTGTCCCATTCATTGAAATCTGTGTACGGCTGAGCACGCTCTGTGCGCGAGTTGTCCATATGCGCATGAGCAGTCCATGAATGAGCTGACTACGCATGCATCTAGCACTGCTGCAGAGCCCTCAACTTGAGAGCCCTAAACATGTAGCACTGCATGCCGCGATCTATTGTCGTTGAATTTGCCCTGATGAATTGCCTTCTAATCGCATTTATTTTTGTTGATGATTGTATCTATAACTTTTCAGGTAAGCTTCACTTTTCAGGGCCCCGTTGCATAAAACTTACCATTAACGGTAACTTTGCCATCAACGGTAACTCCAATGGAAACCTTGATTTTGATTGGCTGTTGAGTGATGTTACCATTGATAGCAGAGTTACCATTAATGGTAAGTTTTATGCAACGGGGCCCTAGTGTGTGACCGTGACGTATGAATAAGACCCCTTTTATGTCAACATCAGAGCATGCATGTCGACATGTCGGCAACGTTAAAAACCCTTTGTATGTCGACAGCAGTGTCGACATTAAGCATGTCGATACCAGCACTTATAATATTACCAATTTTTTTATATATTCATTTATCTTGTTAATAAGCATC
The DNA here is from genome assembly GCA_025618425.1 of Heliocidaris tuberculata. NCBI lineage: Eukaryota > Metazoa > Echinodermata > Echinoidea > Camarodonta > Echinometridae > Heliocidaris > Heliocidaris tuberculata. The sequence goes on along the minus strand of CM046839.1, from coordinate 41,048,175 downwards.
TGTCTTTCTTTCCAAAGAGAATAATGATACATGTTCACAGGGAATGTTAACACATGGGAAATGGAAGTTGTGTTTCATATTCAATTCCATTCAACTCAATTCAATTCAGTTCAATTCAATTCAATTCAATTCAATTCAATTCACTTCAATTCAATTCAGTTCAATTCAATTCAATTATTTGGATTAATGAATTGATAGATCAAGAGATACAGTTGGGTTGCAGTGTATTCTTTCGCGAGGGCTACTTAGAAGTCCATCTATTGTGTTCAGAGAATTTAATGCACTAGGACCCATGGGTTCTTTTTTCATTTACGGTGCTTTTTCAAGAGTTTTGGGGGCTAATCGCCTTAGCCCCCGCTTATTTTTTTCACTATTGGGTTGAATGGTATGAATAGGTGTGTTTTGGTTGCAAATACTGTTATCAATTTTGGACTGAAATAGTATGCACATATGCATTCATTTTACTTATAAAAATATGCTGTACTGCATGAAGACTAATTTGGAAGTCCAGTAACATTTGTATGTTCCCTGTAATCAGATCAAAGCAATTTATAATTTAATGCTAATCTTTAGTTTTTGGTGATGAATTTCTGGTGATGGAACTGCATTTTGAGGAAAAGATGCTGAAATAATTCTCAATGGATCATCATGCAGTAGATTTGCTAGTATGGATTATAAAATTGGTTCAAGAATGTAGCCAATCAGATGCTGCTGTGTGCGCTCTATATTTTTTCACTAACATGCGCGGGAGTGCAAAAGTGCGCAGCAAAAAGTGATAATGCACGGCTGAGATGCGTGTATGCATACCGCTAGGGTGTACAAACTTAACAAGCGATGAAATGCGCGTAGTTTCATATAGGAAGGCCATTGCAAAGACTTTGATGCGCACACTGACACGGGCATAATACTTTTTGGCTGCACTTTAATGTGATGTCATAAAGGAAAGCAAATGGCGACCTCCTTGACTGTGCAATTCTTTGCATTTGACAGGGCTTGTAACCATTTTTTTTTACTTTGTATTCAATATTGTTGACCCGTTTTATAAAACAAATACATGTAATTCATGTTTTGTGGCTCGAGCATTAGTAATGCACTCACAAACATGCATTATTTGTATGTTAGCAAAGTGGAACAAAAAATATAAAAATATATAACAAATCTGCTGGAAATTACACTGACTGGTTTATCAGAATGACTAGCTTGATATTGTGCTCAAAATATAGCTTTTATTAAATTTTCAACCAAACGATTTGGCAGAAATCATTCACTTGTAGTACTGATAGTCAGTGTAAGTTTGGTTTGAATCCGTGGAATTTTATATTTCGTCACTATCAAACAACTCAAGATTACATTTTAAACTACAATTTCATATCTTTGGATTAATAGGCCTACATGTATGAGTTAAACTATTAAGAGCTGAACTCTCACTGACCCTGTCCCCATTTACTTGTCATAAAATAGAATCCATTAAAATGTGTTAAATTGTATAGATTTCTCTCCCACAAAACTCAAATATATCCTGTTCAATCAATATGTGTTATATTCAACAGTTATAATCGTAAAATTATACTGATGCGACAAACAGCAAACCAAGTTGAAACCATCTGTTATACTATTTTATGGACCGTATGTCACAGCTGTGGAATAGTACAAGATACATGTATATTATGAACTTTGAATACACCCATGATGCATCATATAAATGAAATTGATTACATGCATTGTCATTTTACTTTTTCCTTTCTTTTTTCCGACAATCACTCTCATATGAATAATATTGTTGATGCGGTTGCTGGTGCAAGTGAGAATTTTACAAACCATTGTGACATATAGACAATAATGCTTATTATTTAAGATGGCCATTATACCATCCATAAAGTGGATTTCAAGATTGAAACCAGAAATCTGTGGGTACAAGTAGACTCATTTCTAAAACAGATCCTGCATTCAAGAATTCTGACAAGTAATTTCTAATGCCTGGCTAGCTGACCAGGTTATATAAAAGGCAGAAAATATTTACTCCCACCCCCTCCTCTGAATTCAACCAAATCCTAATGAACAGGAAATACTTTACAACCTAATAATTATGATTAACAATCACAGACATTGTTCTAATTCTTTAAAAAGGCCATGAAATTCAGCTTATGTCATATCAACAAACAAACAATCAAACAAAGTACAAAACAATAAATTTGAAATATTATTTAGTACGGGGGGGGGGGGTCACTAAAAAGGGAGTGCAAATTAACACATCCACCATTGCTGTCAGCAAATTTGCAAATACAGTATGAGGACCTATGTTTGCTAAAGTCAGTACACAAAAAAATTGAGGACTTTTTTTTCTTTTACTTTGGTTCAGTCCAACTTGGTCTGAGACCCCATCCTATCTTTACTGTAATATGGCATGTCTCTATCCATACTCTTGTTAAGAGCTTGTTTAAACAGCTCAACCCACCAGGCCGAGCATGACGCTTTTATAAGACATATCCTGTTTAGCGCCTCCTCTTCTTCAAAATAGAAGGTGTGACTATTATTGGACCAGAACACTGTATTAATAGAGTTAAAAACAACTCTAACGTACAGCTTTGTTCTCTACGCAACCTATCAAGCTACATTTAGGAGACATTCATTGCATGTGCAGCCCCCAACTTAAAGAGAATCTTGTGTTCTGGGAAAGGTGAAAAATAATTTGAAAGCTTTCTCATTCCTTTTATGTCAATTTGGAAGAACATCATAGTAGAAACATCAACTGAAAATGATTGCTCTTCAAATGCTCTTATATTCCAAATATGACTAGAAACAGCTGAAATGTTCAGGCCAAATATTCCTGCCACTTGTGTGTGTAGTCCCATACATGTATACCATTTCTGTTTGTAGTACATGTGCTTTTCAGTGAGATTGGGTCAATTTCTTATCTATTTTGATGATTCCAAAACAACACAGTATAAAACAATTCTTATGTAGACATGGTCAACCTTTCCCAGTTCCTTTGAGACAATTTTTTTTCACAATGTAATTGCATGACCAGAACTCTACTTCATCTTTAACTCATAATGACACATGTAGATGCTGCAGTAACATTTGCACAAGAGCAGAAATGATTGAAAATTTATTACTATGTTCCTGTTTTTAAAAAAGCGGAAATTTTGATGAAATAAAAAAACAATAGTTTCCAAATCTAAACTGAAAATGAAACAATAATATAAAGACTTCTAACTGAACAAATAAAAGATTCAATTCAGTCTTTATTTTCCATAAATCATACATGGAAATTTGTTTTTACTTTCATAGTAATACTTGATAACAGGATAAATAATGAACAGCAAGTCAGCTGATGAGAGCTAAACTGGCAGGAACTTGTATCATTTTGCACACAGAGTGAAATCGGTGAGCTTAAACATCAATTTACAGCATGAAGAGTTAATAAAGACGAAGGTATCAATAATAGTACATTAATGCCATGCCTCTGATACATGACGTTGTCACATAGCACTTGCGATTTTAGCTATTTTAGACAGCTATGATTATAAGATGTCACTTTGACCTCTAGCATCATTAGTCCCTGATTACACATAATGTGCGCTTGATGCCAATCAAGGAGTTTCTTAGAATCAATGGTCCGTTTATAGCACTGCTACATTTGTAGTTTTCAAGTGAATCATTATTGGTGCCTTGATTTCCAGGGTTCCCCATCTATGAGTCTTGAAAATTACTGGTATAGCCAGGGAGGTTAAGGGGCAGTGTCCCCCTAAAACTATTCCATAGGGGGGAATCCTTCACATGGGGAAAAGTGGAGGTCAACTAAAAGAAAATGTCAAAAATATGAAACTTCTCCCTCAATATCCAAATCTCAGTTTAGAAGCTGTTGAAAATCTACTCTCATTAAATAGCTCGTTACAAAAATATCTAAAATTCCAGATCCTTGAGTTGTCAGACTGATGAGATTTGAATAAGAACACAGCATATTGTCTGTTCCAAGCAATCTGTACAAATGATGTTAGTTAAAGCCCTTCCGGCTCCAAACAGACAATATCATCTGCTTAAAGCCAAAAAAGGTGTTTTAAACAATATATAAATTGATGATCTCCTGACTCTGAGCAGATGATACTTTGCAGTAATCTACAGCATCTCTTTATTCAAGTGAAAAATAGCCAGATGTACACTATATGTAATTTCTACAGTCCTCGCATCATGACCATACATGGGCGCAAATCCAGGGGGGGGGGGGGACAGGGGGACGTGTCCCCCTCCCCCACCTTTTTGAAGATAGGCCAATTTCCCCCCCCCCCCCACCTTTTTGAAGAACCTTTTTTTTTTTGCTTGTCAGAGAATTTTTGAGGAAAACTAGACCCCAAAAAATGTGATAACCTTTTTCTTTTTTCTTTCTTTTTTGCTTGTCAGAGAATTTTAGAGGAAAATTAGACCCCCCCAAAAAAAAATGTGATAACCTTTTTTTTTTTGGGGGGGGGGGTAGTCAGAAAATTTTCAGACATTTTGGACAGTTAAATCATGTGGTGACCCCCCCCCCTCCCCCCCCCCCCCCCCGAATTTCAAAATGGATTTGCGCCACTGACCATATATGGCATTTGTAATCATATTCTGCTGGGGGGGGCTTTCCATCTTTTCTTCTTCCCAGTTTAACCTACTGACTACTGAATTCTCTCATTCCCATAGGCTTAATACAGGAACCACTCACTTCCCATAGGCGATGGGTTAACACTTTCGAGACAACTGACCACATTTTGTAGTTTGGCTCAATAACTTGATTCTGAGCTCTAAAAAATATATAAAATACATGCATGGAAAGAGCAAAAATTTCTGAACACCCTATGTCCATTTTTGTTGCATGAGCATATTGCATATGATGCCAGGAATTTCAAAAACGAAAATAAGCTTTAAAATCCTTAAATTGGCAACACATTGAAAGGTTCAAAATTATTGTTTTCTTATCAAAATTGGTAATTTTTTTAACTTTTCAAAATTCCTAACCATGTATATTGTTTTCAAAGACATTACACCTTATTAGAACCATGTAGCACTAAAAAGATATTATTGTTGCCAATTTGAAGAACAAAATGTGATCAATTTTGCCCTTAAATAATTCTTGTCATGAAAGGGTTAATGCAGGATACCTGCTAGCTGTCTCATGCATTTCCTGGATATGATGAAATGTCTATCAGACATACTGAAGGTTTTTAGGTGATCAGACACATGCTCTGGTGACATCTACTCTAAGTCTTATTTTATCAAGGATATATAGGGTTAGGATTAGGGTTGTCATTGAGTTTTATGTCAGGTATAGGTTTAGGGTTAGGTATAGTGTTGGCCATGGGTACAAGGTTTAAAGATAATGTTGAGATCTGGTCAAGCAATTACATTGTGAAAGAAACTATCTCAAAGCAATTGGGAAAGGCTGATCATGTCTACATACCAATTTGTGTATACTGTGAGGTTTTGGAATCATCAGAATTTTAAGAAATTGACCCAACTTGCTGAAAAGCACATACATAGGACTACACACACATGTGGCATGAATGTTTGGCCCGAATACTTCAGCTTTTTCTCATTATATTTGAATATGCAGGCATTTAAAGAACAATCCTTTTCAGGGGATATTTTAACTGTGATGTTCTTCCAAAGTGACATAAAAGGAATGAGAAAGCTTACAAATTATTTTACCTCTTTCCTAGAACTCAATCTCCTCTTAAAGTCAGCAATGTGGCTAGTGTAGGGAAATGACCAAGGAGCAATGGTCACAGCAGCATGTGTAGCAGAACCAGTTTTTAATTTCATCTTTCCCAACATTCTTATTAAACTCTTCTTTAAGGTAGTACATGTAATGTGCAGTTCTAGTAAGCCCTCAAAAACAACATGAGACAATATATGACGCGTTTGTTTCCCATTTCCTCTTTGCTAACTGCACATGAGCTTTAAAGAGAAATGGACAGTAACTACTCATTCTCAATAGCATACATTCAATGTCACCATCTGTGGTTGTTTTAAAATTATGAGGTCTTTAATATGAAATATGGTGACTTGTAACATAAGTATTGCTATTTCTATGATTATTCATGCATTATTTCCACAATATATAATTTTCTTGCTTCATGTTGCCCATTTGACATTCAGATAATGCTCTAAGGAATGTGAGTGGTCAACAGCGACCAAACTGAACCCTTAGACGGAGGTTACTTACATGTGTGTTTTCTGTGTACTGATGTGGGCCATCATTGAATGAGCTCCCTCGTCGACGTCCTGGGGTGGGTTGTTGTGAGAAGGCTATACCTGGAAGGCTCCCTCTCCTGCAACCTATTGGCTTACCATGGTTCAACTTCCGCGCAGTTTCCTTTTGTAAGATGTCAGCAAGCAACTCCTGTTGCCCTGGCAATAACCTGCCCTGGTCAGGTGCCTCACCCTAAAAAACAAAATTGGAATAAGTACAATTTAAACATCCATATTTGATATTTCCTTTACTCATCCTGTAAGATGTTTGCAAGCAACTCACCCCAGTGTGATTTGTCACCCTACAAAAAAATTGTGACAATGAATTTAAAACATATATTTCCTTTACTCATTCTCAAGGATGATTCCAAGTAACTCCTAAATGTTGCTGTAATCATTACATATTGGGTGCATCATGATCCAATTAAGAAAAATGTAATGAATACAATTCAAAACATTCCCATTTTCTTTAGATATTGAGGGAATAGCAATTACATATAAATAGTGATTTTTAACTCAAATTTTAACTCAAACTCAAATTTTCTTCCAAACTGACATAAAAGGAATGAGAAAGTTCACAAATTATTTTTCACCTTTCACAAAACTCAACCTTCTTGTTAATGTTTGATTTTAATGTAACTGACAATAAGTGACAAATCAAAGTAGACAACCTTAAATACAATACTGCAGACAAAGCACACTTAAATATACAGTGAGGAGCAATATCACAGAATGATTAAGCCACAATACAATCAACATACATTACGTATAGTCTGTTTATCTTAAAGTTACATCTACAACCAATTGTTATTCCGCGGGTAGCATTTCATGCTTATCTTGATGACTTCAGGAATTGAATGTATTGAATCTAATGTACATCTACATGTAACTTACAATGTAGATCTATACTTTTTTTTTTTTTTACTAATATTGATTAGAATTGATAGCTGGCCTTTTTGCCTTGAGATTTTTCAGAGTATGATACACTCCAGCAACAATGCAATGTCACTTTCTAATTAAACTTGAATACACAAAAACAAGATATTGAAGGATAAATATTCTAATACAAGAAGTTATAATTATATTTCTATCAAGTTTCTTGATAAAATAGAAACAGAAACACATCATTTCTATACTTTTTATATGCCATGTTTAACACTACAAAGACCATCAATAAAACCTACATCTCTACTTCCATCACTATGATCACTTTCTACAATCTATACCCTGCTGTGAAATAGATATTAAACATATTAAATATATTCTAATGAATTCCTTTAATGTTTCTTTGTTTGGTTTCACATCCAGTTATCAATACTTTGAAAATCAAAATATCCAGTAATTAGTTTCCTATTTTAAACTTCCTTTTCTGTCTGCAATTTTGAATATAATTAATCATCGGTAGATAATGAGTTAAACATAAATGGAGTTTCACTTTCTATTGAATATTCATGACAGCTAAATCAACTTCATGCATCCCTTGTGATTTAGATATCCAAACAGCCCACATGCTATATAAATAAAGGCTTTCATTTTTGATGCATCTGACAAAGAATATAATTACATATCAGTTAAATGGAAGGATGCCACACATTTAAGGCATCCAGTAACACTGCTTGAGATCATAATGTGTTTTTTTTTTTACAGATTTCCTTTATGTAAAGATAGGCAAGTTTTGTACTTTAGGTTATGATAATATCTGATAAGAGATTTAATGTAACAAAGAACCATTTCTGAGGACATATTGTCTGCTGAGTGAGAGCAAGAAGGGCATTAACTGATATAACTCAATTCCCTTCTGACTCTCAGCTGATAACATGCACTTCAATATTAACACAGCACAAAAAGCATTTTTATTATGAAGGCATCATTACAACATACTATATTTCCTTTGTTAGCCTGACTACTGCCTAAAGTACATGTAGTTATAAAAAAGAGATCTGATACTTAATTACCATGAATACAGTTAAACCCATTTGTATTTACCTAATGTTTTCTTCTTTTATATGAGCATTTAAATAAAGTCATATGTGTTGATTCCCTATCAAAGGCACACTACATTTTGACCAACATATTTTCTTCTGTTAAAGGCTATGTCTAATAATGCATAGATATGTACATGTATCATGATGTTTTGATATATACGGTATAATTCTTTTGCAGAATAATTTCTTATATGTACATGGATATGTACATTTATCATACGACGATAAACTTGTACTCAAGTGATTGTGTCTGCGTGTCAACTACATGTTCATTACAATCGATCAACCATGGGTCTGTCGCAATACAGGGTTGATATATTCCGTTTTATTGTTAGCATATAATATTGCATTCAATTCACTCCCATACAATCTGCATGCTTTTCTTTCCTTATTTCTTTCATACTTCACTGCTTTCATAAATACCAGCTATACAGAGGATTGTATCCATGTCAATACTGCATGGTGTGGTCTATATGTTAGCAGTCTACATTCAGTTTATCATATAACAGGAATAAATCATAAAAGTAACATAAATAGCAATGCGGGATGTCTCCCACAATTTCTTTTTGTTGACTGGTTAATCATTTGTTATATTTGACAAACCTTTCATTTTAGAAATATAGGTACATTTTTGTGTTTGTTGTGTGTCTGGAAAAGGACACTAGCATTCATCCCATGCTAGCTAGAGCCCTTCTGCCAGGAACACAGTGAATTATTTCACTTATTTGAGATCAGTGAGTAGCTTTGATTCACCTTCACTCCTTTCTTTTTCTCTTCTGTGTATGTTTGTGGAAGGGGAGGGGGTCTTTTCCATACCAAAAGAAAAAAGTTGTTCTCATGAACAATTCAAAGTGTACACAGTCATTTTTAAAACTTTGTTCTTCTACAAACATGAACATGTTTCAAGGTTCATAGTGGTAATTGTATTCCAACAATCATTGCATCCTTGACATATATATTTTAGAGAACCAAAGCCAGATCAAGGACTACTTTTTCATTTTTTGAAGAAAATATCTACTACTGCTTATAAGCTCTGTTTTCCTCACTCAAACTCCCCTCTATATTATTTTTCAACATTCAACTGTATGAACCTAGCATTGATTTTTGGGACCTTAATGAACTCTTCCCACCTAAAAAATATTTTCAGACTCTTCACAGATTTTCAAATTCAGAGCACTGTTTACATTACAAACAGTATATAATGTAGACCTAGGTAGTACATTAGAAGGGAAATGTACCCTAAAAAAACAATGTACATATTAATCATGAATTGATTACAGTGTGTTTTCAGAACTGTCATACTAATCAAATTTTTGGCAAACTTTGTGAGCTGTCAAAATTTAACTTCAGTTGCCAGTAAGAATTAATTTGAAAGAATAATAAAGCAGGTATGATACAAGTAATTCAACTTGCTCACATACATTACCAATATCATTCCTAACATTTTCAAAATTTGGCCAGAGTAAAATTCTCCTGATGTTGACAAAATGCCAAAGAAATGTGACAAGAACATCAACAGGGGTGGTCGAACTTAGAAGGAAGCAGTAATGTTGTTACTAACCCCCTAGTGGGTTGTATTGCATGCAATGTATCTGGACAAGGGGAAATTAGAAGGTTAGCACCCTGTATACTATCCTATATACAGTCAATATCAATTTTAAAGGTACTATTCCACTTTTTCAAGGTTTAGGTATGAAGTCAAAGAATTGAGTAAAATGCTTGTGAATTATTGCAAGCCTCAAACATTGCTTTTATTGTGTAATAGTGTTACAGTAGAAACTTAGACTTTCTATTTTTGTTTGCAAAGTGAACACATAAAATGCACTGTGAAAAATTCCATAAATAGGCCTACTGATTTTTTAAGAGATTTAATTCATTTTGTATGTTTTTCTTTGTTATATTGCTGTTGGTAAAATTCCTGGCTGATTTATGTTTCATAGCTCATCATTTTTCCACAACAATTCTCTGTTATATAAAGTGGATTCATCATTTAATACCCCTGGCCTGCCCTCCCCTCCACACTATAATTACCCTATCATGGACCATAGGGAAATTAAGCCCAATCTAAGATGGAGATTTATCCTAAATGGATAGTTGTCTTATCATTACGAACTATTTTAGAGGAGTGATCAATGGGAAGGGGGGAGGGGTAGTTGGATATGGATATCCTCCAGGGGGGGGGGGGGGGAGGGGTAGTTGGATATGGATATCCTCCATAGGGGGGGGGAGGGGTAGTTGGATATGGATATCCTCCATAGGGGGGGGGAGGGGTAGTTGGATATGGATATCCTCCATAGGGGAGGGGGGGGAGGGTAGTTGGATATGGATATCCTCCATAGGGGGGGGGAGGGGTAGTTGGATATGGATATCCTCCATAGGGGGGAGGGGTAGTTGGATATGGATATCCTCCATAGGGGGGGAGGGGTAGTTGGATATGGATATCCTCCATGGGGGGGGGGAGGGTAGTTGGATATGGATATCCTCCATAGGGGGGGAGGGGTAGTTGGATATGGATATCCTCCATGGGGGGGGGGGAGGGGTAGTTGGATATGGATATCCTCCATAGGGGGGGGGAGGGGTAGTTGGATATGGATATCCTCCATAGGGGGGGAGGGGTAGTTGGATATGGATATCCTCCATAGGGGGGGGGGAGGGGTAGTTGGATATGGATATCCTCCATAGGGGGTGGGAGGGGTAGTTGGATATGGATAGCCTCCATAGGGGGGGGAGGGGTAGTTGGATATGGATATCCTCCATAGGGGGGGGAGGGGTAGTTGGATATGGATAGCCTCCATAGGGGGGGGGGGAGGGGTAGTTGGATATGGATATCCTCCATAGGGGGGGGAGGGGTAGTTGGATATGGATATCCTCCATAGGGGGTGGGAGGATTGGGCATAAGAGCTTTCATGGTTTCTATCTGGGGTGAGCGAAAATATTCAAGCTGAATTTGAAAAGTGGGGAATTGCAAAAACATCTTCTCATGTATGTAGCCTTATGTGAAGGTTATAATCTCATACAATCTAGTAAATGAGGCCAGATTTGGAAACCTGAGACATCATGTAAGGTGAACAAGGCGTGAGTGAGTGAGGATGGAGGAGGCCATGACTGTCTGGTAAACAAGCAACACAAGGCAATCTACTCTAGACTGGCTGACTTACAGTTTGAGGGAGATATGACTTGATATCTCTGTAGATCATAATGACATGACACTTACACACATTTTATATTCTGTAGCACCAAATTTCTTAGGGCTGTGTGGTCCATATCAATATCATGCAAATGTCTCTCTCTCTTCAAAAATTTTGCTTGTGAGTGTAATTCATCCATCTGTCCATCAGCCTGTCTGTATTCTGTATTTCTGTCCATCTCTCTATATATGTGTGTGTGTGTGGGGGGGGGGAGGGTCTCTTTCTCTTTCTCTCTCTCTCTCTCTCTCTCTTCTCTCTCTATCAAATCTAGACAGCCCCAGGTCATGAAAACCACAATCACCACATCACAACCACTGTTCTGAAGTACTTCCATTACATGTAAGCCTATGTCCTCTCTCTGAACTTGAAATATGGCTGATTTCCAGCCACATGATAGCATGTGTCACTATTCCCCCATCTCTCTCACTCTCTCCCTTCTCTTCTTTCTTTTCATACTTTTTAAAATCTTTTTTCAATCTTTTTTCTTTTTCCTCTTCATCCTCCTTCCTTCCTTCTCTCCCTCAATCTGCTTCCTCATCTGTTTCTCCCCTCCTTCCTTCCATATATTTCTCTCTCTCATCTTCACATTCAGTTTTATTGATGGTTCCAGGGAGCATTTTTTTTGGGGGGGAGGGGGAGGGACATGTCTAGATATTGTTCAGACTTGTGCCCCCCCCCCCCCTGTTACATTGTGATGATATTCATATGGGGATGCCCTGATGTCCACAGATTTCTGGCTCTGCCACTGAGAATCCTGCCAGGCTATATTTAGATGAGTTTTTGACATTCATTTGCCAACCAACATTACACATCCTTTCATTCAAGAAAACATCTGGTGAAAGTCCGATGCACTTTTCCAATCAATAATAGCGACAATTTACAAAGGTCATCACTCTAACTAAAATACTTCTAAGTTCTATGTAGTCTACCATCAAACAAATATATGAATATCAGTTTTTGCAGGTAGGTTATGCCTTTTGAATGCTCTGCAATAAAGATCAATTTTGTGAATATCAGTCATTGGCATTTTATTTATTTTTCACTTTACTTGCTCAAGGCCCTGTGATTCTCCATATTACTTTGGAAGCACAATGACAGACAAACTAAAATTAAAGAATTAAACATAGCCTAAACAGCACTCCTATTTCAATTTTTAGTTTGATGCTTACCCTTGCAATTGTAAGAATTCGTATCCTCCAGTTCTCTCTTTCTTCGTTAGATGTAGCCTATAAATATCAAGATTCAATCAAAATTCTCTTATGAGTGAAAAAGATGACAATGAATATATTCAATCTGCAATAAAATAGATGATATAAAATAAAATATTGGTATTTACATGTATAAGAGGTTTATTCAAAGCAGATACAATAAAATTGCACATATTGACAAAACTTGGGACCTCTGTCAGCAAATATGAAACCTAAACAATATTTTATCCCTCTCTGCAATTTAGGTGAACCTCCCGAACCCCCCACCCCCCCCCCACCCCCCACACCAACCAAACCATCACCACCACCAAATGCAATTCTCTTGTTATAAACTTTCTATTCATTCTGGAACCTCATTATTACCTGTGCTCTGATAGTCCAAAGTTCACATTTAATGTGCATCTTGAAGTCACTGTCTATGGTGATAGATATGCTGGGGTGCAATGGGTAATGTTGTATAGGCTGAAAAAAAGACAGAAGAAAAGAAGAACAAGTAGTGCTGGGCATTATCATGAAACAGAAACCACCATTCACTTCATTTTGTCACACGCATTGGTGATTTCACTCCCTTCCCCTAGGCTTTATATGCAAGCGTGTGCGTGTATAAAACGAACGAGTGCTTTCCTAAACAATGATATAGCCTTAGTTACAATACACATGAATAACGGTAATAGCTCATATGACTCAAACACTATCTTCTGCTGGACGTAACTGCTTGCAGCTTGAAGTAGTAAATCTTTATCAGACTGTTATTGAGACTGATTGTTTCACAAAAGGGAATTCATATGATGTCTTCCTTGATTAAGTTACAAAGATACAGTATCATATTGATGAAGCAGTCATTGAGATCATTTCAAACTACATAAAAATATGAGAAAGAGCTATCTCAAAGGTAAAATTAAGTTCCTGGATACACTATAAATCAATTTTACACAATATGTATGCAGGGAGGAAATGAAAATGAATACATTAGCTACATTCATACAGGACTTATGATTTGGAAACTTTAAATTAGCAAAACTTTAAGTTAACGAAATAATGACTGACTAAAAACGACGAGGGTTCACGCGGCCCCCAAAAAACAATGCTTGTTGTTCTGAGACTACAATTTGAGCGACATGCCGTTGTTAACAACGAGTACCGTTTGCCAAAGTTTTATCTGTCCACATGGTCGTTAACTACAATGGAGGACCCCCACTGGTTTCGGTATTAACCACAAAAACTACAAGTAAACTTTAAGTTTTGAAACTACATGTACATGTACAAGTGAAACTTAAACTTAGCTCCCTTTGTGTGTACCTGTCTTTAGATAATCTTCATGAGGACCAAGCACCAAAGGGCACGTGTAAAACTAACACATATGCCTGCCAGTGCACATTAAACCTTTGCCGAAATATTGTACGCTTCCAGAAAGTTTCTTTCTTAATATAATTGCGTGACCAGAACTCACCTTTCTCTATAAGTACATGCTCAAACTCCATGAGTGTTTATTAGGTTCTAACTAAATTGGGTTCTGACAAAAAAACATGAAAGTATAGAAGTTTTGAGTGCAAAATTTTATTTAAAAAATAAAGATTTTACCACTTTTCATCCAATCATCTTACCTTAGCTGACCCTTGTTCTCTCTGAGGTATCTTGGTTGAATAAACATGAATCTCATTTCCTAGCAATACCATCCATCTCTTCTCATAGCCCTATAAAATTGGAAAAACAAAAAACAAAAATCATCAGTAATCCATACTTTTCAGATGAGCTGAGAAAAACAAGATTAAAATGTCCAACCTGCCGCAAGACAAATGCAGTTACCGCTAAATCTTCCATTGTACATGGATAAATCGAAATATTATATTGTGTACAGATTTACAAAATCTTACAATGCATAATATCAAGGTCATCTAAAATCAAGAAACCTCCTTCCAAAAAAATATTGAACAAAAACAACATCACCAGTATCATACTTATTGATACTTTTTGTTTTCATTTCTACGAACAATACTTTTAAAGCTTTTCACTGTTACTTTTTTTTAGGTACCTATCATGTCAGTTATTCATCTGAATGTATTGTAACGATGTATGTTATGTTTTATCTTTGAAAATTATGCACAATTCAACATTACTTTGCGACGCATGATTAGTTTTAATAAATACCATTTTGATCTGAATTGATCGAACTTCCATAATAGCAAACTAAGTCCACCATTATAGATTAAATTCAGCCTGGCATTTAGAAAGAAAGAAAGAAAGGAAGGAAGAAAGAAAAAGGGACTTCCCCTTCTGTTTCCTAAACTCATAATTTCAAGACAAGCCCCTTTTTCTCTTTCCACAAATGCACACATTTACATTCATATATATGCTTGAATTCCTCTGCATGAATAGAAAGGCAACAATGTGCAAAGTGTACATATTTTAGAGGAATATTATATGAAATGTAAATAGAGCACCAGTAGCAACACCAGCAGGGTATTTATGATTTATGGGTTTCTAAACTTGTGTATGTTTTTATTCAAACAGCTAATTGTAGGATCATCACACCAGTCAATGTGAAATGAAGCCAGCTTTTACCAGCTACAAACATATATTCCAATTGATTTTTGTGAGAATCATACTAATCTCCTGAGTGATACACACAAGTTTTTTTTTAAATACTAAAAATAAACCATAGCAAATTAATAATACCGTTTCTTTTCTTGTGAAGTAATGAATCATAAAATCATATTTTCCCATTATTTTCTAAGAGGTGATTAAAAAAAATATACATATTATTAAAGTTCTTTCTGTACTGATGGTGCACAATTTTACTGAACTCAAGAGGTGTTCACAGGCACTTAAAGCAATGTGTATAAATTTAGATCACACTTGCAACAGGATACTTTTAAATTCAAAGATAGTATTAGCAGTAGAATACTGAAAAACCTTTAGAATTCTGAGTACATCAGTGATCTTACATAGGTTGGCAATTTCCCACATTTTACTGAAGAATTTTATTGAAGAAAAATGCCACGCCT